>CM043017.1:151907579-152267041 GCA_023690525.1 Holotrichia oblita | reverse complement strand
CATCGCACGGACCAGGGACACACCTCTTGCATGTGCCTTATACAGCGTGGCCAGATTCCAGGTATGAGTCATCGAGCGGCCCTATACACTGGCTGGCTTATACAGCGTGTCCACGGCCAGTGAGTGAGGGAGAACCAGCATACTATACCTACTCATAAATTAAGCGTCTGATGAGTAAACAGTTTTTTGCATTTTTCTCAAAACTGTAATTAGTAATATTTAGTTCACCTGTATTAACTGTAGCGACAAAATAATTGGTTTGTTACTACTTCCATAAACATATTTTCAGTTAATAAGATATCTCAGATTTTTTATTTCTGACGGCCAGGTAATCCAATTTTAGTTAGTAGACATGATAAAATTAAATAAACGCATATCATAACGCGATAGATAAGATAATCTTGATATAAATGATGACTAACATCATCATGTTTTACTATTTGATATTGATCGTTAAAAACTTAACCTCCAATCAGTTTTTGCATTAGTGATTTGCAATTTCTCGTACATAATGGCTGACACTATTAGACCGTTAACTAAGGAATTACAAGAGAAAGCTATAACTGAGTTAAACGAAAATCCAAGCAGGATACGAGAAGATATCGATCATATTAAAGAATGGCTGAGCAAGCAACCACATTTACATCCACGAATGGGTATGTTATTTCGTTGAAAAAAAGTGTAAGTGTAAGAAAATTAATTTAATTTTTCTAGATGATCAGTTTATTTTAACGTATTTAAGAGGATGCAAATTTAGTTTGGAAAAAACGAAATCTAAACTTGATGGTCTTTATACATTGAAACCAATGTTGCCGGAGTTTTTCACAAATAGAAATCCTTTTGATAAAAATATACAGCATCTATTGAAATTAGGGTAACTATACATACCCTTTTAACATACTAACATAATTCTAATTAATACATTTAGAGTGATTTTACCGTTGACCAAAGTGGCTTCTCCAGAATCACCAAGGGTAGTAATTATGAGACCTGCATTAGTAGACCCGTCACCATCAGCTTTAGAAACATTTTTCAAATTAAATCTGATGATAGCTGATATAATTGTTAAGGAAGACGATCAATTCGTAATATGCGGACTCATGTTGTTTCAAGATATGACTGGGATGTCGATGAGTCATATGGCTCACATGAATCCCTCGATAACGAAAAAATCTATGACATACTTCCAAGATGCTCACCCCAGTAGGCCTAAGGATCTTCACTTTTTTAATATCCCATCATTTTTCGATACTATATTGGGTATTGTGAAGCCTTTCATGAAAGAAAAGCTGCAGCAAAGAGTAAGTGCAAGTACAAGTAACCTAGAAGTTTTAAGAATGATCTGGTGAATTTTTTAGATACATGCCCATAAAACTAGTAAAATTGATGATATGTACAAATTTATTCCGAAGTCAATATTGCCTCAAGAGTATGGCGGTGATGCCGGACCAATTCAAAATTTAATTGGTATTATTGAATATTCCATTGAAAAAGTTTAAAAATAAAGCTCTTGATCAACTTTTTAGATTATTGGAAGAAAAAGTGGAGGACCATGCTGACTGGTATAGAGAAGATGGCCAATATGTTTCAAATGAGTCCAAAAGAATTGGAAAACCAAAGACTGCTGGTGATATATTTGGAATCGAAGGTTCCTTTAGAAAGTTGAATGTAGATTAATCTAAGTTATTTATACTGGTGATAATATAAAAAAGGCTTTTATAATACCGAAGCGTCTTATTTTATCTTTATCCTAAGTCAAGAAAATATGCCTATTTAAAATTATATTCGGTGTAAACTTATTCGTTTCTTATGTGTTCTTAAAACATTTTGGAATAAATATGTGCAGTGGTATCTATGTGGAGCCACATATATTATGTAATAAAACCTAGGATACCTAGATCTCTTTCTTGTTTCCAAACGTTAGATAAAGAAATGAAACCTTCCTTGCAGCTGAGATCTTCATCTTTTTGTATTCGGTTCTTTAAATAATTGTTACTTTAGTAAGACTCCCCTCGAAAACATTTTACTCATTAGTCCTCAATAAATGCGGGGATCTTGCCTTATTAAGCGAACTACAAGATTTGTTTGCATTTTACACTCGGTGACTACCTTTTTGCACTTTATCACCTTATGGATGCCAAATTTTGGCTGTTGGTTGGAAACAAAATGAACCTTATGCTCTCCTCTGTTCATACCACGACTATAAAGTTAGTTTCATCAACTTATCTTTAAACTGTTTGTCTAGAGCTCATCATCATTTGTCATAGTTCATCCACCATTCGTCCATGATTTTCATATAGATTCTACACGATATATAACATAACTTGGCAACAGTTCATCAGATGCTGATACAGCAAATAATATCAATAATATGCAGCTCTTAGAAATGTTGATGAATCTTTTAACTTATTAACGCAGCGTCATTCAGGTTTAACTTATCCTAGTTTAGTATGCTCACAAGTAGCATATTTATATCAAATTGGTGTCATATTTTAATAAGTCGGAGCTGACCTTATGAAAGACGTTTGAATTACTAGAAACTGCCTCCAATTTGTCACACCTAGAATACGTCATTGATGGTTGTACAAATGATATTAACGTTTGATGTGCATGGAATATCAAAATGTGACGTAAAAGTAATGTCAGCATTTGACGTAGAGAAAACGTCAAATACGAAATAACCAAAAAGGGCCGCCACCTATTTATAAGACTGTATAAAACATTTTTAGCTAAAAACAATTCCACATGGGATTTCCCGAATCAAACCTTTCAAAGTCCTAGAGTTGATACATACTATACTGTTCTCTAACTGACTCTAACTTTAATCGATTCTAACTGTTTGGACAATTATCGCCCTATCAGGCTATTGTCGGTGTTTTCGAAGGTATAGGAATCGCTGATGAACGAACTGTTACTAACCTATTTTAACAAATATAAGTTATTGTCTACTTATCAACATGGATTTCTTCCTAATCCACTAATAATAATAATATGTATTTATTTCGATACATGTATGTACATTACAAATAAGAGTACCTACAATACATGTAAGAAAAGACGTCAAATAATACAGCATTATTTAAGTTTATTAATCAAGTTTTTTCTAATGTTGACTGTAATAATGTTTGTCGATTTGTCAAAAACTTTTGACAATGTGAATTACAAATAAATATACTCATCTGACGTACCTGTCTTCAAAGGAATACCACAAGGATCCGTTTTAGGCCCTTCTCTAATTTTGATGTTTTTTTTGCAATTAAAATTGATAGCAGCATGATAATTGCTACTGTAGTTGTCTTTTCCCAATTATTTTGTAATGTTTTAAAACCACGTCATATTGGCACAAAATAGATGTCAAATTAACTCGTCGCGAAGCAAACTAAATATTGTCGTCTCTGCGATTAATGGGTGCCGCACATTGACGTCAATACAACACGCCAGTGCTGCTTGGGTTGGACAACTTGTCTCATAGCAAGACCCGTGAGATGCATGCCTTGATTGATATATACCAAAAATTGTTTCATAATTGCTGTCAACTCTTCTAGTGACTAGAAACTTCACCAAGAGGTTTGTTGCCAAGAATTTTCCTTGGTCAATTGCGCTTCTCTGTAATAGTTTTTTATATATCGGAAGAGTACTCAATATAATGAACTGCGATCCGATTCCCAGTTTTGTTCTGTGAGTTATCATGAGTTTGAAATAAAAAGAAGCATAAAATACAGTTTGGATAGATTTATTCAATACGTTCATTACACTAGTATCAAAAGACCAAGACTACACATGTACTTTGTCGAATCACTGTCTTTAAATTGTCTGTTTTGATCTAGACATCCCAAAGAAGTCACACTATCACAGAAATTAATAAATATCGACGTTGATCTAGTCAAAGCTCTTAGCCAGCACTTCTTGGAAATCAGGTTTTTATCGCCATCGCGTTGTCTCAGTCAAGAAAATGTCAATGAAGTATAAATTGTGAAAAGCAAAATCTCCTCTCTGATCTCAACTATTATTAGTATTAAAAAATTCCTGTCTGCAGATGAAATCATAGCATCTTACCTATATTTAGGAGCGGTCCTTTTTTCTTTGTGCCTACTTGCAGTGCCTCCGTAAGCTGTATTACTTGTCTGGCTATCACTGCAACTCTCGCGGTGTAGTTTTGTGTGTGTAAATTGTGTTCATATGGCTTTGTGACAGCATCAGATCGCCTTTTATAATGTCGGGCTGATAATACCTTTACTCCCAACAGCGAATGGTAAATCGATCCGGATTTCAACTCTCTGAAAAAATGTTACCGTCCCTGCAGAGAATTGAAACCCGGCTCCTATCGCTCCGCCGGATATCGATCGCTAATTGGCTGAAATTTTATTATACATTTTTTAAACTAATACTAAAATAGCAATTAGAGATTGGGTCCAAACTTTTTATGAAACTTGAGAGGATATTACTCATTAAAATAAAAAGGTTCAAATGCAAAGCTATCATTTTTTGACAATTTTCGTAACATGTATTAATAATGCGACTGATGGAATAATAATTGAAACAGTGAATGATGGATTGATCGGGATACAAATGTCGAAGAAGAAGACCCCGTCCCCTCAGAGCATTGAACAATTGAATCTGTTATTTGGAAAAGGAAACATGTCCAATTTTTGGCCATTTTGAGATTTTGCCGCCTGAGTACAGATGATACATAAATACATCAGTTGTGTCGAGAATGAAATATATCCGGCTGTTACTATATTCCTGGCAAGGACATTTATCCTACGTTAGGTTCGAAAAGGCACATATCCAGGATATGTTACTTTGTCGAACCGAATTATTATAAAAAAAGACCGTTTTTTCTGTCTTTCTCAAAACGTGCCAAAGGAAGAAGAAGATATCTTTGAAAATACCTGGTTATTTCCATTTCGAATACCACTTCTCAGATCCTAGAATTCTTCTAGCATACATCAACAGCTTTGTTAGCGAAAAATTTACTCTAGCAACCACGACAGCTTCGTCCAGAGTTCCTTCCTTCCTATTAATTGAAAAAATTAAAAACAATATCACGAGTCTTCTGCAATACATACCCAAAGAGGAAATGGGGTTTTACAATAACATGATCCAGTAGCCAATATCAGAGGCAGAGGAACGTCCTCAAGAAGATTTCTAATTTTCATTTTGAGATCAATACGCTTTTGATGTATAATAAATCCATTATAAGTAAATTTAAAGTATTTTTACTTAGTTTAGTTCGAAAGGGAAACATGTCCAAAATTTTTTTTTAATAAAAAATTATATATGACAGTTATTCTTTTTATAATAGCCCAAAAATACCAGTTGCACAAAGTACTACTAGACCAAAAAAAGTAATTTATCAAAAGTTTTACTTGGATTCGTTAATTTAGTTTTTTTTGTCTCTTGTAAAATTAACTCTTCTGGACATGTTCCCCTTCCAAATAACCGATTCAAGTACAAAAGATCAAATTATATTAAGCAACTTTATTTTATTTTCCTTTTCCAATAAGAGCTGATGTTATATATTGTTTCTTCCTATTATAAAGTTCTATTTCAATGGCAAAATGGATTTTGAAGCTATTACAATTATAAGTACATATATTTTAGAAAAAGCTTTCATACCTGATCGTTTCTAATAATATTTTGAAGGTTTTGTAAGATTCCTTTACAGCAACAGCATGACCTATTCGAATGGAAGGATAAACATTTTTGTAATGTAACAACACAGTTTTCAGACTGAAGTCATGACGTATAGCGAAATCTTCAAAATGATTACGAATGTAGTTGTAGTACACTTTGGGATTTTAATAGATTCAAATCCCTAATAATTAAATAATAAATAATTGAATGTGCCTTATCTGATTTCAAAGCTAGTGTCGGTAGTACTTTAAAATCTTAATTTTTATTAAGATCTAATGTCTTAAATGGATAATTTCTAAGTTCTTAACGAAAATCTTGTAGATATTACTTGATACTCCCTCCGTCCGAAAATATGATATACATTTGAATTTTATTTTTGTCCGAAATTATGGTATACATTCATAACTTTAATTGAAATTGAATTATATGAACGACGTTCAATCTAAGTGGGATCTGGCCTTTTCCAGTGCTTCTTTTGAACACATTAAACTAGTTGGTAACCGTCCTTCGCGCCGAAGCATAGCCTTATTAATATGAGGAACCTTATATGACTTTCCTCCATCAACCATCACCACCATTCCATGCAGGAGTCTAATGTCAGAAGAACATTATCAAGTCTTTCTTCTAATTCAGTGAAGGCGTTTTCGACGGATTGGATCAGTTCGTCAACTGTATTTGGCGAAGCTTTATGTTGCAAAGATTGTATCGAATTAAAAAGCCAAGTTCTAACACATTTAAATCGGGACTTCAGCCTCTGTTCTTTTTTAAATTGCAATAGTTTTTGCAATGTACCGGTACGTCGATGAGTAGTTAATTGCTTGGACTTAGAATTCCTATTCAACTGTTCATTATTCGCATGAATAGCTTCCATTTTTTACAGAGAGCGGGTCCAAAACTGTTTTTCCGCGAATGAAGATTTAAATGTGCTGACGTTTTTGACACTGACAAAATCAAAAACCTAACATCTATATATCAATAGCTTAACTAGTGCATAAATTTATAAATAAGGACACTTGTCTATAATTTTCTTGATACCTCTCATTAATATTTAATTTATCTTCAAATGTATACAATATTTTCGGACGGAGGGAGTACTTATCTGAAATATAAAATTCCTAAAAAGCATCGATATAATTGATTTTAATTTATGATTAAAATTAATGATGTTCACTGAAATGCTATTAATTAGAATTGTCTGGAGTGTTTGGTTGCATTGTTTACTTTACTAAGTAAACAATATATAACATATTATAATCTAAAACTGTTTGTATATCGATAATCAATAAAAGATATTAATGGTTATTCATTGAGACTGCAATAACTTCGTCCACTGTCGCTCTTGAAATATATGATTACATGACAGTTAAATAAATAAATTTATTGGTACCTAGTACTAGATTTAAATATTAGAAATAATAATATAAATTTGATTATTGATATTTAATACTTAAAAAAGTTGCCAGTTTCATATCAGATATGAATTTGCTTTTAATGTACCAATCCATTTAATGAACATTATCTTCGATACGAAAAAAAATCATATCTTATCTAAATTTTTTGATATCCTCTTGTAACACATTTGCATCTATTATTTTTCCTATTGCCAAACAAATCGTGTTTAGAAAAAACGTAGCAATAATGCCCGTAAGGCCTCTATCTAAAGAACTGCAGGCGAAAGCTATAGCGGAGTTAAATGAAAACCCAGAACGGATTCCTGAAGATATTGAATATATTAAGGAATGGCTGAGGAAGCAACCGCATCTAAATGCTCGTATGGGTAAGATAGATCAAATAATGTTACTCATATAGGGTTTTTATAAAATGTCGTAGATTAGGTTGGTCAGTCACCTCGACATTTCAAAAAAAGAATGATGAACTTATTAATAAAAAATACTTTCTTTAAAGTAATACTTTTTTTAAAGTAAATGTGAAATTCAGATTTAAATGAAAGTTCAAAAAAGTTCAAATTATGAACATGTGTCTTACTCAGCCATGTGATTTTGGGCTTCTCATTTAACTTTTCCTCGAACATATTTGAGTGTATTATGACGAGTCTATCTTTTAGCTTAGAGATACTTAAGATTTTTTAATAACATTTCCTTCTATTTTCATTTTTTATTCTAATTTCCAGACGACCAATTAATTTTGAGTTACTTGCGCGGATGCAAATTCAGCTTGGAGAAGACCAAAACTAAACTTGATGCTTTATACACATTGAAAGGACTGCTACCAGAGTTTTTCAGCAATCGAGATCCTTTCAGAAAGGAAATACAAGCGATTCTAAAACTCGGGTAAGATTGCAATTGAGCAATATTTCATATGACGTAAGGGCCAAAATTGTAAGCCTTGACATTGAGCATTGTGGTCAAGTACATACATATTATTTAGAAAGAAAGAAAAATAGATTTTTATTTCAATTGATTTGTCACTAATTTATCACAATGTTAGAAGTTAAAAATTATACCTTGCTTCGAAAAGATAATTCTCCTAAACGCAGCAAAGATGGGACAAATTCTTCGTCTTATGCTGCAGGAAAAAATTGGTCAAAAAATGGTCAAGATGATACAAGAACGGGAAAGTGAGTGGTGATAACAAGGATCTCATATTAGTCAATTAAAGCTTGAAGGTGAATAGGTACAATTGCTGATTGCATTCTCGACGATAATTTAAACATAAATAAGGTATAGGATTACTGTTCAAACATCGCTCGCTGGTTTAGTCTCAGTATGGTGGTAATTGTGCTCGATTCTGGTTGGAACTCTGTAAAGAAAATCTCGTGAAAATGTTGCAGATAATTGTTGCACAAAATGATCCTGTGGTTGTTTGCTATGATCAAAGGGGAGATGATTCAAAAGGGAGTCAGTGATATGGAAACGAAAAGACAGTATTAAGAAAGCTCAAGACTTGTTAGTTGACGAAATAGGTAACAATTGTGATTTTTCTGGGTATGCGAGAGCATTTTCCCATAAACTTTAAAGAAATCTTGAAAGCATGATTCAGGGAAAGACAACTTAACACTTTTATCTATGCACATTCCATTCTAGTTCAATCAATACATAAGCTATTCATTCGACCCATTCGTTCACAAACAGTTGGATCACATGAATTAGTGCGCTTATCTACGTTTATATAAATTGAAATTATGGCTACTATTTTACACCGTAAAGTTTAAATCATCTTCTAACACTAACTCTATCAAATATTTGACGGAAAACATCACACCCTTGTAATGAAAATATTATGCGTCTATTTAAATATAATTTATTGAAATGTGTGCAATTTTATGTTTTAACATATTTTTCAGTTTGAATCTACCTCTACCGAAAACAACAGCTCCAGACGCACCACGAATTATGCTACAACGGACTATACGAGATCCAAGTCTGTTCAAAATAGAAGACATAGCCACAGTAAACTTAATGATAAGTGAAATCATGGTGTTAGAAGATGATCAGTATATTGTTGGCGGTTTACTTTTATTTAATGATTTAACTGATGCCAATATTGGTCTTATGTCGCTTATGACTCCATCTCTGGCCAAAAAATCGATGACATTCTACGAAGAAGCTTATCCAGTTCGACCAAAAGAAATGCACTTCTTCAATATCCCATCATTTTTTGACACACTGATGAACATAATAAAACCATTTATGAAGGAGAAAATGCAACGAAGAGTAAGTACCAAAAATTTCCGTTATCGGTTTTTGGAGTACAATATTTTAGATGCGTTTTCACCATACAAATAGAATCGAACAAATGTATGAATATTTTCCTAAATCTATACTTCCTGCAGAATATGGAGGAGATGCTGGTCCAATACAGGATTTGATTGGTATTATTATTTTAGATAATATTAAAAAAAATATATTTCTTTTTAATTGTAGATTATTGGAAGAAGAAAGTTGAAGATTACGCTCCTTGGTTTAAGGAGGATTACAAATATGTTTCGAATGAATCTAGGAGAATAGGGAAACCAAAGACAGCTACCGATCTATTTGGGATGGAAGGATCGTTCAGAAAATTAAATGTGGATTAATATTTTTCAATTTAAATAAATGATTAAAAACTGATTAATAACTTAGCATAATTCATAGAGGAAAAACCAAATTTGAAAATTTTGTGATTATCAATAATAAGGAGCAATTTTAAATAATATAAGTTTTCGTTAATCTGAAAATAGCATAAAACCCAATTATTTACTAAACCGTATGGAATATTAAAAATGCTTCAAATAATAGTTTCTTAGGATTAAGTATGGTATTGTACATATTTTTAATATACACAGTCTGTCTCAGATGCGAGGAGGTTCCATCAAAGTTCTTGCGCAGCGACATCTATGAGTAGGTGAATGTTCTAGCCTTCACCACTCCCCCTCCTCCCTCCCACCATCGTCCCTCTTCTACTAACATGGAACAAATAGCGAATATTAAATTCTGTTTTAAATTAGGTAAAAGTGGTGCAGAAACGTATGAAACGCCAAAAGATGTGTACGGGGATGAATGCATGTCCAGTGCATAGACTTTTCGTTGGTTTGCTCGATTCCGTGACGGTCGTGAGGATCTTGCAGACAATTACGGAGCAACGATGCCAAAAACCACTCTGATTGACGAAAACATCGAGAAAGTCAAAGGGATTCTTTGAACAGACCGTGTGTGTGTGTGTGTGTGTGTGTGTCTACGAGACTCATCGAAGAGGTAGGTAATTGAGATACCGAAAAGCACAGTCTATCGAATTTTTGACCAAAGATTTGGACAAACAGAAGATCTGTGCGCGCTTCGTGCCACACACTCTGACAGACGATCAAGCATTACAGAGATATGTAAAAATGTCCTAAAGGAATCTGGCAAGCACATCAGCCATTGTAACTGGTGATGAAACCTGGTGTTTCCAATACGAGCCAAAAATAGAAGTCACCAGAAGAGCTAAAAGGAAAAATATTACGTTTTCAGAAGAGCAATGCTGACCGTTTTCTTTGATTCAAATGAATTGTTCACAGTAAATTCGTCTCAGAAGATCAAGTGGCGAACGTAGAATATTATCTGGAAGTTCTACAACGATTGTGTGCCAGAATTCTACGAGTTTGACCGGAATATCGAGAGCGAAGCAGTTTATTTTTTGCTGCACTACAATGCACCATCGCATAAAGCGATCATGGTAAGTGAATTCTTGACCAAAAAAGGCATCATTGTTATCGATCATCCATCGTATTCACCCGATTGAAAGGAAATCGTTTCGATATAATCCTAGTGATTCAAAAGACTCACAAAAAGATCAGCTGTCATGTCATTACACCTTTTACTAATAATTTTGTTGCAAATAGTTTAATAGCTTTGTTAGGTACATCACCACTACACCAAAAGTAAAGGAGAAACTGGTCAATAGTTTTTATTTTGTAAAAACGTTGGACGAAACTTAGAGTTATTTCCTATAATCAAAAATATTTTAAAATTACAGAAAAAAATAACCAGTTTACCAAAATTTATTTAAAAATAAAACTTTAATCCACATTCAATTTTCTAAATGACCCCTCCATTCCAAAGAGATCTGTAGCCGTCTTGGGTGTACCTATTCTCCTAGACTCATTTGAAACATACTTAGCATCTTCTTTAAGCCATTCTGCATGATCTTCAACCTTCTTCTTCCAATAATCTAAAATTAAACAAAACTTCATTTTCGTCGAAAAACCAATTCAAACATAAAATTACCAATCAAATCCTGGATTGGTCCAGCATCACCTCCATATTCCGTCGGCAGTACAGATTTAGGAATGTACTGATACATTTCTTCTATTCTACTCGTGTTGTGGACGCGTATCTAAAAGCTGTAACCTTGACTATCTTCCAGGTATAAAACTACCTCTGAATACCTACCCTGTCCTGCATCTTCTGCTTCATAAACGGCTTCATCATACTCATTATCGTATCAAAGAATGATGGGATATTAAAGAAATGCATTTCTTTAGGTCTGGTTGGATAAGCATCCTGATAATACGTCAATGCTTTTCTAGTAATCGATGGACTCATGTGAGTTAACATACTCATAGCTGCACCAGTCACGTCATTGAATATTATAAGACCGCCTATGATAGCTTGATCATCTTCATATACCATTATATCTGATAGCATTATGTTTACTTTAAATATGTCCTCCATTTTGACTAAATTTGGATCCGGTACAGGTCGTTGTAATAGGATTCGAGGACCATCTGGTGTGGCTGTGTTTGGAAGTGGTAAAGCCAGTCTGCAAAACAAATTTCCAAATGATGTTCTTATCATTGTAAGAATTAAATCTTACCCTAGCTTAAGAATATTTTGTATCTCCTTTCTGAATGGATCTCTATTACTAAAGAATTCTGGTAACATTCCTTTCAATGTATACAATGAATCAAGTTTAGCTTTAGTTTTCTCTAAACTGAATTTGCATCCTCGTAAATAGTTCAAAATTAATTGGTCATCTAGAAATTATAAAATAGACTCTATGGCTATTAAGAGTACGGTATTTAAGATTTATCTTACCTCTTATGTGTGCGTTCAAATGCGGCTGCTTCCTTAACCATTCCTTAATATATTCGATATCTTCTGGTATGCGTTCTGGTTTTTCATTTAATTCTGCGATGGCTTTCGCTTGCAATTCTTTAGACAACGGTCTTATAGACATGATTGTCGTTTCTTTTTAAAACACCAATTCACTCAGAAAAAAAAACGTTAATGTGTCCAAATCCATCCAGGAGAAAATTTTGCGCGATAAACTATTGATAAGATAATGACTCGATCATTATTGACGATAAAGTTCAAATACATATAATAAAATTAATAAAATAAATTGTACGTTGCTAATGAAGTTAATACTTATCTACATGTGATCTTAAATGTAATAAAAATGATCACGCAGAATTTAATAGCATTTATATATAAAGCTCACGTGTCGTTGTCTATGCTGGTAGCTTCATTGAGATTTTAAACTCAGAGAATTGCCTGCAGTGGCGAAATTATTTACTAAATTAAATCCAAAATACATATTTCGTTTATCCATCTTAAACATAACATTACTTTAACTAATAAATAGGTCGACATTACCTCGAAGGTCTCTCTCTTCTCCTCTAGGGGTGAACAATTAGTTCCTAAGCCCTTTTGTCCTCCGCGAAAGCCCCATGTCGGGCTAGATGTGTGAGGCTTTATTATCTCTTTGTTCCGCTGAACTGAGTTGTTAAATGGATTAAATATTCATCTAGTCTTCGTTTTCATCCATCGCCAGGACTCTTCTAACGGTCACCATAGGGGGAGGTCTGTCTGGATCCAAATTTGCCAATCTAGTGATTAACGAATTTCCGGATCTTTCGATATGTTGCTGAGTGTTTCTGGCCAGCGTGATGACGTGCTGTTTGAGTATAGGTACTCCTAAGTCATCCTCAGCTGCTGGTTCCGAACGAACCACGGAGCATGAGTGATGAATTGCAGAATCCTGTTTTGTAAGGTCTTAAGTTTTTTAAAACGGGCTTTTGCCAGACTAGACCAAGTTAAGGCGCCGTAAGTAATGACTGGCCTTAGGAAAGTAAAATCAATTTGGATTTTGATCCTGAGCGATAGCGTACTTCTTGGACACAGGAGCGGATAAAAAATATTTCGTGCCGTGCTAAACTTTTCGATGGACCTATTTATATAGAACCGCTGGATGAGTCGAGAATCCAGTTTCATTCCCAAGTAAACCACAGAGGGCTATGCATCACCGCTATACTATGAGAACATGCCCAACCACAGTCCTAGGGACAATTCTAGACCATACATCCTTACTCGTAGGGGCGGAGGGAATGGCCTTGCGGCATTGCACAGACTGACCAGGGCAGGAACTAGACAGAGCGACACTCTGTTCCGGAGAACTTGGTGATCTCAAGCGGGACTCTTCTAAGTCTATCGAACGATATAATGGTCAGGAAATTTAGCTTCAAAAAAAACTTTCTTACGAAGCTAAGTAATAAGAGAGAATGGGTGGGAGAATCTTCTACTCCCTAAAAGCACATACCATTTAATGGTATGTATGTGGATGGTTCTAAAACTGACAAAGGGATAGGGGGCATGGTATTCCGGCCAGGAACTAAATACTCCAAGTGTATGGAAATATACCCTAGCATTGCAATTTTCTTCAATAGTCAACCAGCCATAATGGCGCTAAGTTCTAACATCATCAGCTCGAAATTAGTTTGGCTGTGCTTTAGCAGATTAAATAACCTAAGTAAAGAAAATACAGTTGCATTATGCTGGGTACTAGGACATACTGGAATCAGCGGCAATGGAGAAGCTAATCTACTACCAAGGAAGGCCGTCACACCCTTGTTTGTGGGATTGGAACCATTTTGCGGTATAGGGATCAACACCTACAAAAAAGAATTCAAAGAAGGGAAGGTTCAGAGTATCATCCTGGGAGAATCTTCTTAGTTCTCGCCAAAATTGTATTGCTCCTAGTCGGCAATACTGTTTAGCAACTGACAGACATATTATGACAGTAATAATCATCGAATTTAAAAACTTAATCCTCGTACGTTACTGTTTTGCAATTTGATAGTTACTGGAAATGTTTTGACAGTTAGAACCGTTGAAGTAGAAGGGAATGAGTGCTTTAACTGTTTGGGAAGTCTTCAGAGAATTATATTGGCTACTAGTATCTTAAAATATGTGCTTTTATAGTTTGACAGTTTCCATAAATATGCTGTGGAAAATGGCAGTTTTTATAATTTGACCCCATCGGAATTTGTTGTTACTTATGATCCTATAATTGTAAAAAAAACTGTTTTTATAATTTTACAACCACAATGTATTTTGACAGCTTTAATGATCAAATCTGAAAAGAAGATATTGTATTGGCAATTTTGCAGCAATTAGAAATTTTTTGACAGCTGTTGCGAAACCAAATTTGGAAACTTGACAGCGTCTGATGTATTTTGACATCTACAATCGTCAATCAGAAATATTTTCTTAGGTTTTGTAACATTTGAATATACGAAGGAACTCAGTTTTTACATATAATTTTTGGATATATTTGTAATTAGTATCTTTGTAGAAAAGAAAAATATTAAATAATAACAGTAATTAAGTTTCATAAATATACAAAAACCCCTGTACTGAATTTTCGTGATCTTAACATTAATTGTAAGGGAAAAGTGATGGTTAACAGAGGCTATACTGTATATTTGAACTTTATTGTCGACAATGATTTAATTAATATCTAATCAATATTTTATCATGTATGTATTTGTTTTTTTCTTAAGTGGTCACGTTATGATACATATTTTCCTGTAAACTAATGTTTATTTTAGCAAGAAACAATAATTATGTCTATAAGACCGTTGCCTAAAGAATTACAGGCGAAAGCTTTTGCGGAATTAAATGAAAAACCCGAACGGATATTAGAAGATATCGAATATATTAAGGAATGGTTAAGGAAGTAACCACATTTGAATGCAAAGATAAGAGGTAAGATAAATATTAAGCAATATTTCCTTAGCAATCTTAGATTTTATTTTATAATGTCTAGATGAGCAATTAATTTTGAACTATCTACGAGGATGCAAATTCAGTTTAGAAAAAACTAAAACCAAGCTTGATTCATTGTATACACTAAAAGGAATGTTATCAGAATTTTTCGGTAATAGAGACCCATTTAGAAAGGAGATACAGCAAATTCTTAAGTTAGGGTAAGATTTAATTGCTACCAAGACAAGACTATTGTCTGAAAATTTATTTTGTAGACTGGTTTTACCACTTCCAAAAACAGCGACACCAGATGGTCCTCGAATCCTATTACAACGACCAATACCCGATCCAAGTTTATTCAAAATGCAGGACTTATTTAAAGTAAATATGATGATGTCGACGTGACTGGTGCAGCTATAAGTATGTTGACGCATATGAGCCCATCAGTTACCAGAAAAGCATTAACGTATATGCAAGAAGCTTCTCCGATCCGACCGAAAGAAATGCACTTTTTCAACATTCCATCATTCTTCGATGCCATGATGAATTTAATGAAACCGTTTTTGAAGCAAAAAATGAAGAATAGGGTAGGTATTGAGTATAAGTTGTCTATCTGGAAAGAAAATCAAGGTTGCAGATTTTAGATACGTGTCCACAATACGAGCAGGTTAGAAGAGATGTATCAGTATATTCCTAAATCTGTACTGCCTACAGAATACGGAGGTGATGCTGGACTAATCTAGGATTTGATTGGTAATTTTGTTTCTGAATTAGTATGAGAAGAAAATGTGTTTGTTAAATTTTAGATTATTGGAAGAAGAAGGTTGAAGACCATGCCGAGTGGTTAATAGAAGATACCAAATTTGTTTCAGATGAATCTAAGAGAATAGGTACACCTAAGACGTCTACTGATCTCTTTGGAATGGAAGGGTCATTTAGAAAATTGAACGTAGGTTAAATTTTCTTGTCTTTAAGCAATAAGTTTTTTTTTAATGTTTGTATTAAGTTGCTTGTCATTCAATTAGAAAGTGTCAATATATTTTCTTGTTTGTGTATAACAAATTGACAAAAAGGAACATATTTTGGTTACCTCTTTGGAAGATGAGGCGCCTTTGACAGAGTATAACACAGTACATTCGTCTTGTTTGCACTCTGTCTTATTTCTTTCCAGAAACACTAGAGGATCATACACTTGAATAGTTTATTTTTGCTCAACTGTATGTTCTTTATTTTTTTTTCATCCTCTCATATTTTACCAAGTAGCAACTTAAAGAAGATGTTGGAATCGGGTGTCTAGCACTATAAACTGTAGGTTCCTGTTTTCGTCGCTACTCTAGTCTCGCCGCTAGTCACTCGCTTTGTCGCGTCACTATGAACGTATCCTAAGCTGTGTTTGCTTTATTCTCTTTGATCTCTTGCCTGTGCTGTGTGTGATATCTCAAACATTTAAGTCTACATAATTATATACAAATTGTGTACAATAACATATGTCTCAAAAGTTTTCGAAAAAAAGTAAAAGTAATTTTTTATTTTATCTTCAATCTTAACAACAATATTATTCTTATATAGTCTTAATTCAAGTAAACATAACATTTACATGACGATCAAAGACCCATGGTCTTCTATGGCACTCTAATTTAGCTCTTACATGGCCCATCAGTCTTTGGATGGTAATAAAGTCGACTTCTCGAATTATCTGAAGGATTCGACGTCTTATCTGCCTCTCACTTTGGATCCAACCCCCATCATATACCTTTCTCCTCAAATGAGACCAAAATGCTTCATTGGGCTAAGCCTAAGAAACATTTGGAGGGTTATCCGACTTCCGAAAAAAAATGATGCCGTCTGTAGTTAACCAGCGTCTTGTTCTCATTGTGGCATAATGGCACAAGTCTAAGTCAGGCCAGCACATTATTTATAAAATTTCGAAGTTTTGTAAAGCATTTTCCTTTGAGCCTTGCTTCTTTTACGATAATTTAAATTATTTCTAGCTGTTCGAGTAGCAGTTGAGCGTAAAATATGGTATCTTTGAGGTAATCTATGCGTTGACACTATCAATGTGTTTTTTGTTTTTTCAATCAACCTTCACTCATTATGTCGACTGAAAACTTTGGGTCGTCCACATTTTATGTAAATTGATACAAGGGATATCCTCCTGCCAATCTTTTATTGTCTGGTAGTTTGTCGAAACCGAAATATTTTGCTCTCTGTAGATCGTAAGAATATTGTGGTTAAGTAATAGTCCTACCAACTATATCTATATTTTATTTGTAACTGCAACTGGATCAAATCAAATTAACCAAATCTGTGCTTCTTTACATAAGCGAGAGTTCTATTTTCTAAAGATAATCCAAGATAGTATTAGCGTATGGTACACATTTATGGGTAGTTATGACAACAATTAATTCCTTCGCATTTTTATGTTTTCACGTTTAGTTTGCTAATATCAGATAAACATTTACAATATACAATTTGCTTTCTTACAAAAAATTATACCCACATTATTCCATTTAAACTTATCGGTAGGGATCGAATACTTATCTTATCAATAATACGGCTTCTCCTCTTTAAATAAGATTTAGAAACTCTACGAGTTTGTATTAGATTTGTATAATATTATACACTAGCAAACATGTCTTTAAGACCACTGTCCAAAGAACTGCAAGCAAAAGCTATTGCAGAATTAAATGAAAAACCAGAACGGATAGAAGAAGATATCGAATATATTAAAGAATGGTTAAGAAAGCAACAACATTTAAATGCACGCTTGGGTAAGCTTATGAAAAATATGCTTAATATTGTTTTGCACCAATTTTTCTCAATTTACAGAGGATCAATTAATTTTAAACTATTTGCGAGGATGCAAATTTAGTTTAGAAAAAACGAAAGCCAAATTTGATTCGTTGTACACATTGAAAGGAATGTTGCCAGAATTCTTTACCAACAGAGATCCATTCAGGAAAGAAATTCAAGACATTCTGAAACTAGGGTAAGATACACCTCACTTGTTTATTTCAACAAAATATATTCTATTTTATAGTTTGGCTCTACCACTCCCGAAAACGTCAACACCGGATGGTCCACGAGTAATGCTACTCAGATCTATACCAGATCCAAGTATTTACAAAATGGAGGACGTTTTTAAAGTTAACATGATGATAGGAGATATAATGGTGCAAGAAGATGACCAGTACATCGTTGGCGGTCTTGTATTATTTAACGATGTGAGTGGTGCGGGTGTTAGCTATTTGACACACATGACTCCATCTCTTGCTAAAAAGTCAATGACATATTATCAAGATGCGTATCCAACTCGTCCTAAAGAATTACATTTCTTCAACATTCCTTCGTTTTTTGATGCTTTGCTGAGTATTATAAAACCATTTATGAAGGAGAAGATGCAGAAGAGGGTAACTACTACAAATCTCGTTTAATTATTTTTGGATTTCGTAATATGAAAATGGTTTTAGCTACGTATCCATAATACCAGCAGAATAGAGGAAATGTACCAATACATTCCGAAATCAATTCTTCCTACAGAATATGGAGGTGATGCAGGACCAATTCAGGACTTAATTGGTATTGGTTAAATCAAAAGATTACGATCGAAATCTATTTCTTGGTTTAATTTTTAGATCATTGGAAGAAGAAAGTTGAAGACTACGCTCCATGGTTTAAAGAAGATGTTAAATACGTATCAGATGAGTCTAGAAGATTGGGAAAACCAAAGACAGCTTCCGATCTGCTTGGAATAGAAGGCTCTTTCAGAAAACTGAATGTAGATTGATTTAAATCAATTTTAAAGCAATAAATTTTTTATAAAAAATTCACCATATTCTCTGAAATTAAATAATTTATCTAATCCACCTATCATAACTACGGTTTATATTTAATCTTGCCATAAACTAATCTGTGGTCTGATAAGAGATTTTTTATTAGAAATTTGTAAAATTATTATTTTATTTGTTTAACCTATTTATCGGCACTGCCGCCAAGATGATAATCGCAGTAGAAAAATATAAGCCAATACTATTAGTTAACTAAAACGAAGATCCATACATGTACAGAAATTGTCTTCATAAATGTTTTCTACTTACACCTGTAATTCATTTAATTCACATACATTCACGACAGTTAATTTAAGAGAAACAAATGCATAGTAGAAAAGATATGTAGTTATAACAATGGTGTAATTTATGAAAATTTCGGAAATAGTATGTTGTAAGAACTAAGAATAAGTTTAAGTGTTTTGCTGGTGTAAATTTGTAAATTTATTTTGTAATTGTGTTGTTAATTAACATAACGGACGTAGTGAGCCAACTAAACAATTCTTCAATTTCGTGGGCGTATTAAGATGGTACTCCAACCAAAAGTAACTGAATGAAGGCTTATTGCGCCACCTCTGTGTGTTCAAGTCACCCACTCTAACACGGTAGCCTCCTCCACTAATAGGTCCCTAACCGACTGGGGGACTGGTATGTTTCTGGGTCTCCTTTCATTCTTCCAAATAGGTTTTGCCTTCTCTCTAAGGCAAGCTGTTTTAGAGTTTCAAAATTCGGAACTGAAAAATTTATCTGCATTGTCAAAAAAATATGGCATTCCAAGGACAAGCTTACAATATTGGCGGAGAAAAGAAGCCGCAAATGTTCAGTCCAAAGGTCGTTTTAAGCCTGTTTTTAGTGTGGAGATGGAACAAGAGCTGCGAAAGCACATTATACATAACATTGCAGAAAATGTTTTATGGAATGTGTCCAGTGAACATAAGAAGGTTGGCCTTGCAATTTGCCGTCGCCAATAAAATACTGCATCTTTTTAACACAGAAAGAAAGCTAGCAGGACAGGATTGGCTAAAATGCTTTATGGAAAATATCAGTTTAAGTCCGAGGACCCTGGAGGCTACCAGCATAGCTAGGGTAGCTGGTTTCACGAAAACCAAAGTGACCAGATTTTTCGCTCTTCTTGAAGAAGAGGAGCATCACTTTTCTCCAGATAGAATATTTAACGTCAATGAAACCGGGATTTCTTGTGTACAAAAGCCACGAAAAGGGGGACGTTTATTCCACCTATGTTAATTTACCCAAGAACCCGAATGAATCCACAACTAGTTGTAGGTACATTTCCTGGAACAGTAGCTTTTATAAATCCATCTGGTTGGAGTGATGTAAATTTATTTGTAGAATACATTAAACATTTAATAAAATGTGTACGACCAACTAAAGAAAGACCCATTCTTCTTTTACTAGATGCTCATGGGAGCCACAAGTTACTAGAGGTAATAAACTTTTGCCGAGATAATGGCATCATCATGTTTACGTTTCCGCCCCATACCAGTAACCGACTCCAGCAATGGATATCGTTTTTGGTCCTTTTAAAATGTATCTAGCCAACAAAATGGACAAATACATGACCAACCACCCCAGAATAACAGAATGTGTACGTGGACCCATAATTTAAAGAACCGTTTTTCGGTGCATTTTCATCCAGAAATATTATAAAGGGCTTTTGAGAAATTGGGCAGAACTCCTTATAACCCAGATATGTTTGACGAAATTGACTCCAGATTTTTTATTAGAAATTGCCGTTGATGATATAGCACCCACTGATGTCTTGGACTCGAACAGAAGGCTAAGCGATACGAACAATGAAAGAAACCAAATAGACTTAAATACACACCATCTACATCTCGTGTTCCAGTAACGGGTATATATCCCTTGCTACTAGTAAAATCTTTATTCAAATCAAAAGGCCGAAAACAGGAAAAGTCTGAATTACTACTACCAGCACTCCATACAAAGAGGAACTCGAAGATAAATTAATAAATAAAGAAGCCAAATTAAAAAAGGAAAAACTTAAGAGGATAATAATATGTGGGTAAACATATACCTCAAAAAAGAAAAATAAAGAAAAGAAGAAGCAGCAGCTGAAGACAGTGAGACTTTGTGCTTATACTGCAATGGAGTACATGGAAAAACTTAAGAGGAATGGAGTCAGTGCGATAGGTGTAAGAAATGGGCGCATGAAGGCTGTACAGACTATGCTGGTGAGGCAAGTGTTTTTGTTTGCGATGTGTGCCGCAATTAGATATATGTATGTATATGCCGAACTTGCCCAGCACTGTCGGGCAAGCCGATAATATAGTCTTCATTGTCAGTGGTTGTTATACTATATTTTTATTAAGGATATCTATTTACAATTGTTCAAAGAACATGCTTGCAAAAAAGAAATTTTGTGTTTAGTTGATTACGTATATTTAAAGCTAAAGAAAGGTTATCGTGGCGAACTTGCCCAACCTTCCCCTACCCGGTATAGTACTCCAGTATTCTTACTGTTTCGTACGGACTCAGTCGTCTACGTACCTCCGGACCGTTTGCCTTGTAACTTTGAAGAAAATTTCTGGGCCGTACATTTCCATCTCTGACCCTCTCTTTGCCAGTTCGTCAGCCCTTGCGTTGCCATAGATCCCTTAATGGTCCGGTATTTAAGTGAAGCAGACCTTATTTCGGGATTCCGGGATGTGGTCGGTCCGCATTTCCAAAACCCCCTTTCCCACATGCTCGGTTATCGACATGTTTTGCTTTGACGCCTTTCGGAGTCGTTGTGTGTTGTAGCCTCCTTCTTTGGCTTCCCCTGTATAACCATGTGCAACTGTGACACGTCCAAGAGTGCCTCCCTAGCTGCAGTCGACTTCGACAGCATTGCTCTCGTTATTCCTAAGCAAGCAAGTCTTTACACCTTGCTCAGCTTCTGAATGGTGTTTCTTTGATGCGTCTTTGTCCACCATACGTCATTGTTGGCTTTACCACCATGCTGTATATACAATTCAACATGTCTGGTCTTAGGCGAGAGAAACCTTTTGCTATCAGTTGAAGTGATTCATTTATTCTATTCTCATATTCGTCGTTATGTAGTTTTATTTATAATAAACCTATTTTTGCAATGCTTTTACGAGTTTGATAAGATTAAGGAATACATTGTTATAACTATTACGTAGACAATGCGTAGTAGTTGCAATGATAAAGTTATAAATAACTGTATAACTAATTGTAATTGATTATTATTAATATATTAACGTTCTACATTATACTGTTATATAAAAAGCATTGCGAAATAACGTACCTGGTATTGAACACCGATTATTTATGAGCGACGAGGACCATTTTTATTTAAACGGTTTAGTTAATAAACAAAACTGTCGTTTCTGGGCACGTGAAAACACTAGAGAACTTCTTGAACGGCCTTTGTATTCTCCTAAAGTTACAGTATGGTGCGCCATTTCAGGTATAAGAATAATTGGTCCCTACTTCTTTGAAGAAAATGGCACCACCGTAACAGTTAATTTGGAACGTTGTGTTGAAATGTTACCAAATTCTTTCTTCCACAAATTCAAGATATGGAGTTTTGGTTCCATCAGGATGGCGCACTTGTGACACGACAAGAAACAATACGGAGATCTTGAATCGGTTTTTTCCAGAGAGATTAATTTCAGCCAGAGAGACCGTAAGTTGGCCTCCTAAGTCACCCGACTTAACCGTACCAGATTTTTTTATTTGGGACTTTTTAAAGCATAAGGTCTACTGTAACAAGTCCCGGAATTTAGAGGAGTTGAATAGGAACATTACAACTAAATTCGCGCAATTTCCCCACATATGCTTAGGAGCGTCATGGATAATTTTGAGGAGAGGAGTGCATTGAGGAACAAGGAGGGCATTTACAGCTCTCTATTTTTAAATCATAAAGTTCCAAATATTATACTTTAAAAGGCTTCAGTTGATTTTGTTATTCTTAATATAAATAAAAGTAGCAAAATTAAAATGTAAAATCCTTTCTGCCGCACCCTGTATAATAATAATAACACGTTCTCTGCATAACTCGGGAGTAATTTATTTCCAAATTTTCAAGTTTGGGGAATGTTTTTTTGTAGGTCAGCAACATTTTCTAGGCGGCTTATTCGCAGCCAGTATCCCAGCATTTTATCCCCAATGTTTTCCCTCAGGTTTAAATTAGGTCTCGTTGATGACCATGGTAACAAATTTTTTCCCACTTGTTGTCCTCAAAAGCTGAGCAGTATGGACTTGATAATGATCCTGCAGATAGATATAATTTTCACTAAATATGGCATATACTTACCACACGCGTAGGCAGGGCGTATTTCGAGCGTTATAGAGTTTACAGTCAGGCACAGTACGGCTAGCTGGCCGAAAAATGGAAACCTTGAATTGCAAATTAGTATGCAATCGAGTCGTATATAAATATGTTACGATCACTGAGCACGCTTAACGGTCCAATGGTGAATACATTGCGCAAATTTTTCTTATAATTAATTATAAATTATATGCAAAATTGCATTGATAGTTGCTGTCCAGGTTCAGTTGAGCACATCTTCCAACGGCATTGATATCCGCTTGGAAGACACTGGGGTATATTCCCATTGGTTCGGAGTATTTGGTTTCTGGCCCAAATATCCCTGCACCTGGTTCTTTATGGGTTTTAGAACCGTCCACATACCATTTGATGGTGTGTTCTTTTAGGGAGTACGTGGAGTGTTCTCCTGTCCATTCTCTCTTATTGCTTACCTTCGTAAGACAATTCCTTTCGAAGCTATATTTCTTCATGACCTGAGATGTATAGTTCGTTTCAAAAGTAATGCCTTTTTTTAGATAAACAAGGCACGTTTGATGCAGTTTTTAGGCCAAGTTAAGATAATAATTTTAAAACCAATTATATCATTGATGGCGAATGATAATCGCAGCTAGTCTATTTATGAGCTACAGAAGGGCTCTTTCAATTAGGAAACAAAAGCTTCTGTTGCTTCCAAGCTGCTACAATTTAATTAATTAGAATCTAGTTAGTGAATTAAATAAACAAACAAACAAATTTGAAAAAAGCAAGATTAAATTATTAAAAAAAAGAATTTATTTATATTTATCTAAGTAATGACATTGAAACAAAGCGTACACAACAAATAAGTTATACTTTAAAAAACTTTTGAACGGCATTAAATATTAATCAACATCCAATTTTCTAAAAGCACCTTCCAGTCCGAAGACATCACCATGTGTTTTGGGTTTACCACGCCGTTTAGATTCTATGCTTTTATATTTTAAATCATCTACAAACCAATCTTTATAACTTTCTATCTTTTCCTTCCAGTAATCTACGAGTATGAGAAATTGCGTAAATGTAGTTACCCTGTTTGTTAAATACTTAAAAAATAACATACCAGTTAATTCTTGGATTTTGTCACCTTTACCACCATACTCCTCTGGTAAAACTTCTTTAGGAATATACTTATAAATCGATTCTGGATCATCACTGGTATGGATTACCATCTACAAAATCAGAAAACTTAAAAATAAAGATGACATCTCATCAGAACTTACTTACCCGTTTCAATAGTTTTTCTTTCATGAATGGCTTTATAATTTGGAACAGCGTATCAAAGAAAGTTGGCACATTCATGTAATGAGCTTGTTTAATCCTAGCTGGTATTGCTTCTTGGAATATTGTGGAGGCCTTCTTCGCCAATGCCGGCGTCATTTGGGTCATTTGAGATAAGGTGATTCCTTTATAGTCTTGGATTACTACAAGGCCTGCTATTGCGTTTTGATCATCTTCATTGATCATGATATCAGTTAACATAGAATGTACTGACAATAGATTCATTGGATTAAATCGAGAAGGATCTTGAAGACCGGATCTAGCTAGAATTATTCGCGGTGTATCTGGACCCTCTGTCGTTCTTAACGGAAGGATAATAC
Source organism: Holotrichia oblita (assembly GCA_023690525.1). Taxonomy (NCBI): domain Eukaryota; kingdom Metazoa; phylum Arthropoda; class Insecta; order Coleoptera; family Scarabaeidae; genus Holotrichia; species Holotrichia oblita. The sequence goes on along the minus strand of CM043017.1, from coordinate 152,242,179 downwards.
TTAAAAAAATGAAAGCCAGAATAAGTTTATTTGTAGACATATGAATGTCTATAGATTATGATTTAACATTACCCAAGACGTAAGATCTCCTGGATTTCAGGATCAAAAGGGTTTCTCTTGGTAAAAAATTCCGGTGCAATTGTGCGTACGGTAAAATACATGTCCAATTTTTGTTTGGTGCGTTCCAAACTGAATTTGCAACCGCGGAGGAATGTAAGTATCCATTGATCATCTGCAAGAATAATTTTAGACGTCGGCAATTGTACTTTAACAGAATTTCATGTGGTTATTGATCGATATTAAAATATGTTCATGTAAGTACTAATTTAAAACTTTTGGTAATCGCAATAAATCCTTTACTAACGTTTTGTCCAGTGTACTGACTTGAAATTATAATCCGGCAGATGTCGCACTTATCTTAAATCAATCAAATTTAATCTAATTTTCATGGGTTGGTAAAATTTGTCAGAAAATATCATATCACGTGATTAATAATTTTATCATGTGGAGACTAATTTCCATAACTAGAAAATACTGATATTATCAATCAAAATGTCTATTTATTGCAAGCAAAAATTAATTTTAGGATCTATCAGTAAATATGAATTTCAAGTACAATTATTGATAAATATACACAAGTACTTCAAAGTAGATAGTAAAAAGAATCAAAGGTTGTTGAAAGAGAACCAAATAAAATCATAAACGTCTAACCTGTTCGGGCTATCAGATGTGGCTGTTTAGATAACCATGATTTAATATGTGCGATATCATCTTGAATACGTTTCGGGTCTTCGTTCAACTCAGCGATAGCCTTGGCCTGGAGTTCTTTGGATAAGGGTCTAATATTCATGGTATATACACAATCAAGTCTATAAATTTTGCAACTTGCAACTTTGATGAACGATAAGAAAATCAATATATGATTTTTATATTACGCATGTATGTTTAGACAAAATTATCGATATGAAGAGATCATAAGATAAGATTAACGTTTAGGATTTACTTCCACGTAAATTTAATGATGCATTATAAAAATAAATAAGTGTATTTTGTTACCGACTAACAATGATCTGAATTTATGATGTTAAATTTTGAACTTTCTAAGTTTGTAGAATTTTAATTACAAATATGTAAAAAAAATCAAAAAAATATGAATACCTAATAGGTATGTATAAAACATGTTAGGTCGTTTGGTTAGAAATAAAGGTCCGTGTGTGAAATGTGGATTTCACTAATGCTGAAAATGGAATATACAGAGAAATTCATTGGCGTTTCTCTAGGGGTCATATTTATAGTTCATGCTTGAGGTTGTGTCGATGCTTGAGCACACGATTTTGACTTAAATGTCATTACAAATATGTCAAAATCGTGTGCTCAAGCATCGCCACAGCCTCAAGCATGAACTATAAATATGGTCTTAGACAAATCGATCTATGAGCGATTTTGACGTAAATGATTACAAATATGTCAAAATCGTGTGCTCAAGAAGGCAATAACCTAACCATCCCCCCTTTAATAAACTTCGGCCATTCGTTTTCAATCCAATAAGCATTTGCGGCATTCGAATCAGCATCTTTCTGTTCACCGTAACATCGTTTGAAACACATTTTTTCCCTTTTCGCCCAACGATTCATCCAACCCTCGGACGCTACAAACTCGTCCATTCCCATTTTTTGAGCCAACGCTTCCGCTTTTTGTCTGAGAAGAGGTCCGTTTACTCTCGCATCTTTGTTTCCAACTTTGGTAAACCAACCTTTCAGAGTAGTTTAAACTTGTAATTCTTTTCCCGATCGATGTCTCTTTTTTCAACATTAGGATTGCTAGTTAAACCATGTTTGATTTCATCTTGCGATTTCAAAATTTTGCACAATAGTGGTAGTGAGATTTTCAATTGCGCGGCGGCATTTCTTTGCCCCATTTGTGGCAATTTATCGTACTTTTCGATAATTTCCGCCTTCTCTTTTAGCGAGAGATCATTTCCTTATTTCCTCGACATTGTATTTGAATGTTGTTCTGAATAAATGCTTGTAACCTCGAAACGGCTTAATGGATTTGGATAAATTTGGTATCATTGAAACGAGCATTTCTTGGGCTTTTAGGTTTCTCGTAATCATGACAGTTGTGACCTACACGGCCGCCGATAGAGGGCGTTATTCGATATTATAACCAAAATATTGGATTTTCTCAAAAAATTTAAATGCGATGATATGAGTTTTTTTATACAAGAAAATAGACAAATGACCAACCAATAAGCCTGCGAAAGCCGCATCTTAATATCTTTTTCCTAACTCAAATTATTAAAAAAAAAACTAAACCAGGAAAATTCATATATCCTCATTTAAAAATGCATCGTTTGCTTTCGATAAGAAGGCAAGTAGTAGGCCATGGAAATAAAAGACAAAGTGCTCTCTAAAATATTCACAAGAAATATCAGTTTATTTAGTGCTGTGATTTTAAGTCACACGTTTTCGTATTTGTAAGCGATTTTCCTTTTAAATAAAGTTGTGGTCCTGAAAAGGACCGATTTTGAAAAAAGATTAATGTCTTCTGTGTTCAAATTGCCTTCCGTCATATTCCACACATTTTTCCAGTCTTTCTTGAGTCGACAGAACCGCAGCCTCGGTTTCTGCCGCTGATAGTTGACGAATTGAGTTTCGAATTCTGTTTTCCATATCCATTCGTGTTGTTGGTGAAGTATGAAAAACAATGTCTTCTAAGCGTCCCCACAAGTAAAAATCAAGGCATGTCAAGTCGGGAGATCTTGCCGGCCAAGGAAATAGGCTTCCCCTTCCTATCCAGCGTTCTCGAAAGGTCCCGTTAATATGCTTTCGGACATTAATTGAATAATGTGCCTAGTTGCGAGTGGCACATCTTCCAACAAAATTGGCAAATCGTTGATCAAAAACTCTAAGAAGCGGTTATCAGTTAAAGCTTGATCAAAAAAATAAAGTAAAATAATTCTGTCCCCAATGATACCGTACCACACATTTAGACTCCAGCGTCCTTGGTGCTGCACTTCTCTTAACCATTGCGGATTTTGAGCGGACCAATAATGCATGCTATGACGGTTTACTCTACCACCACTACTAAAGGTAGCCTCGTCGGTCCAGAGAATTTCCGTTAAGAAATTGCTGTTTTTCTCAAGCATGCCTAGCATCCATTGACAATAATTTAATCTATTATCGAAATCTTGTTCATTGAGTGCCTGGTGCAAGACTATGCGGTAAGGATGTAATCTAAAAGTAAAAACAACATATGCCTAAAAATAATATAATCAGAATAACACTGAATTGTGTATTTGAGAGTATGTGCTAAGATACATACTTAGAAATATTTACCTAAAACTTTCAAAATATTCCTACATGTTTATCAAATTCTATGTAAGCCAAAACATTGATAATGTTTTCTTCGGTCCTTCCATTGCGACGCCTGCGACGTTTAGGTCGACGAAAACTTCCAGTATCGCGTAATCGCTGTATCAAGCGTGGAAACATTCTTCTCCCGTAATGACGGCGATCTGGATACCGTGTCGCGTACTGTCTTGCAGCTATAGCTGTATTTTGAAAACACTCGAAATAAATCGCATGTCAACGGCGTTATTATTTGTGAGAGGCATTTTGATTAAAAAGTACTCAAATTATACGCAATCAACAATATTGGGCTGCGTGTGACAAAAGTTTGACGTTAATTGGCAATATTTTTGTTAGGCGGTTGTCGTGTCCATGACCTACTACTTGCCTTCTTATCGAAAGCAAGCGATGCATTTTTAAATGGGGATATATGAATTTTTCTGGTTTAGTATTTTTTTTAAATAATTTGAGTTAGGAAAAAGATATTAAGATGCGGCTTTCGCAGGGTTATTGGTTGGCCATTTGTCTATTTTCTTGTATAAAAAAACTCATATCATCGCATTTAAATTTTTTGAGAAATCCAATAGTTTGGATGTAATATCGAATAACCCCCTCTATCGGCGGCCGTGTAGGTCACAACTGTCATGATTACGAGAAACCTAAAATCCCAAGAAATGCTCTTTTCAATGATAACAAATTTATCCAAATCTATTAAGCCGTTTCGAAGTTACATTTATTTAGAACAACATTCAAATACCCCCCACCACTTTATTTCGAAAGATAGAGAAATTGTTTTTACAAAAAATGTTTGACTTTAAGTTAACATTAAAACGCAAATACTCTTTTGTTATATTCATTGGAGAAAATCGCGAGAAACGTAACTTTATGTAATTCAAGATGGTGGAAACGCCCACTGGCGGCCATCTTGGAAACTTGGAAATAATTTTCAGCATTTTCCCTTTCCCACTTTACCTATAAAGTTTTCAACCGCAACTCTCTACGATCATTAGTTTCTGAGATACAGCCGCTTACCTCGCTTATTTGCCCACCCTGTACAAACTTTTATAGCTTGGTGATTCACAAACATCAAGTTGTCGTAATCAAGTGAGTCCAGGATATCAATAAAAATTAAAAACGCAACCAGGATATCAATAAAATTAAAAACGCAACCGGGCCTAAATTCGAACCTTGCGGTATGCCAGATGTCAAATTCAGTAGAGTTGAAATGTGGTTATGTCAATTCACATACGAGCTTCTATGACGTAAGTAAACAACGTCCAAAAAGATTAATTAGTGATTCAGAAAGTTGATAACTTTCTGTATCATTTATTTCTATTACTTTACTTACTTTCGTCAATTTACTTAAGAAATCCGATTCTGCATTGCAAACGTTATCTTTACGATAATAAAACAGATATATGTATGTATGTAATAAACAACAAATAAGCGCCTAATTACAATGACTCATTGATGATGCCTTCTATGTGGAAGTTGTGAGTAAACTTCTTCTTCTCTCGAAATCTGTTTCTACATACTTGGAAGAAGAGAACATTCGTGAAAAATAATACTAAAATATAACTGGCAGTACCAGCCTGCAGCCTATTCTAACCACTACTCAAGCGGATAGCTTTATAGCAATTCAAAGATTTACATTTCAAGGTGTTTTCAAACAAGTACATATTTTTTGCAATTATATTTTTGCGTTAATGATAGTTTTTCATGGCTGCATTTACTAGTATTGTGGATTAGTATATGTTATCGAGTTGTTTTAACCTTGTAGAGTAGCAGTGTGGTGTCAACATATTACCTTATCAATATAAATCTTAATAATTAGGATTTAACATTGTCTGTCTATATACACTCGACGTGAGTAATTTACAAAAAGTAAGGTTTTAACAGTTTTCCAAAAACGATCCCAATGTTTTATTGGTTCCCCACTTTTATCTAATCTTGAAACGATTACGTATACGTTGTAACATATGAACATTTGAATGACACTCAGTTCGTAGTATCTAGCCGGTGTATTAGATCATCCTAGGTACTACGTTGACAACGTAAATACTTTAGTGCCGTTAACTTTGGATACTATTACTGAGATGTCCATCAGACCGCTGTCCAAAGAATTAGCGGCGAAAGCCAAGAAAGAATTGGGGGAAGATCCAAAACGAGTGCAAGATGACATTGCTTACATTAAGAATTGGTTAAAACAACAGAAACACATCACAGCCAGGACAGGTATGAAACATATGTATTATTTTAAGTTAAAGTAAACGTTAATGTATTAGAATAATTTAAAATGTAGTTTTTTCATACACATACTTAAGTTTTTTTTTTCGAAAAATTGTGTTTGAAACATTATCTTATATTTTGCTGAAAAATGTCCATAACAATATTGGATCTATGCAAGGTTTCTTAAAATGAGCGCTACAACTCTTGAAACTATCAATTCTCTTTAAATTAATTTTGTTTTTGACATGTAATGGTACCGTAATTTCACACAACTATGGTTCAATATTACCTCCCTTTTTGTGCTTCTGTGTGTAGTTTGTGAAATGAAACAGATCGATGGAACAGATATTGTAATAAAAACGTTAGAAATATATCAGATCCCTTCGTTGCGCTACATATATAAATATTACTCATACATTTTTTTGACCAAAGTTCGGACCATAGTTGCGTTACATAGTATACAACAATAGGCCATTGGATATTTTACATAATAAATTCCAATATATAGAGTCATAGTTGGCAGAATATTATGCAACTATACTATACGGCAATAAATAGTCTGTGAAATAAAACACATTTGTACAAACAGAAGTAAGAAAAAGTATTTATTTTTACATGGTAATAATACATTAAACATTTTAAATTATTATATGGTTTATTTTTGGGTTTACGCCATATTATCTCGAGTCCAGGCACATGAAAGAGCTCCCTTTTGGTGCTTTTCGGTTGCTTATTGATAATATAATATCTTCTTGAAGATAAAAAAGGCAATCTTCTTTCTCTGGCCACTTCCATAATGTGCCAGATCTGGCCATGCATGTAAGTCCCATTAGTTTCCACTTTTGTAACCTGCCCCGACCAGTATTCTTCTTCATAATACACAATCACAAATTTGAGTTTTGCTGGAAGAAAACTATCATGGACGACCTCTTTATTTGAAACATTTTGTTCACCCTCTTCTTCTGAGATGTGTTTAATGTGTGATAAGTTTATTGACGCTACGGAGTATCTATCTATTTCTTCTTTGTCACTGGAACTTTCTACAGCCTTTGCTTTTCGACAAATTTTCCTTTTTTATTGAGCAGCTTATAGTTTTGCTGGTAGACGGTACCGCAAGTCTTTCAATGTCTTCTGCTGAAATACTTTTACTCGGCTCAACATCAAGCTTCTTCTTTCTTCTCTTTATGGATGCTCCTGGTTCTACTGTTTGTTTTCTTGTTATCTCGATATATTTTATAAACGTATCAGAAACAGCACTTGTATTTGGGTCTATGACATTGGGATCAGTATATGACGGCAGGCGCTCTAAAACTTTGGTTGCACATAGAGGAAATATGCCAGCCTTTCTAACTACAGCTTGTAAATTGACCGCTGAATTAGGAAGAACTTTATTCCAAACTTATTTAACAATGAAGGGAAAATATTTTTGGGAATTGTCAGCATCCTTTGTCCATCTGGGGTCGCCTTCCACTCATCTAATATTTTCCGCCAATAGCATTTGAATGGCCGAAAAAAGGCTATATCGAGTGGCTGTGTCAAGTGAGTAGAATTTGGAGGGAGCGCTACGAATGCAATGTTGTGTTTCTCACAAGTTCTTAAGACTCGCAAGCTAGTGTGGGAACTGAGATTATCACCAATTAAGACCTTCTTTTTATTGGTCCTTCTTAATAGTGGCAACAGTGTTGAAAAGAACCAATCCTCAAAGCTGGAACTGTCAAAACAGCCAGATTTAAATCGATTGTACCTAGTGTTTGGCGGGCCTCCTTCAGTCCAAGTGTGCCACACTCTGGCAGCATTCTCACAAACTATAATACTTACAGTGGCTTTCGTAGAATTTTTAATGGCTTCGAGATATTTACATCCGCGTTTAGATAAGATTTAGTTTTTGCTAGGTTCGTCCACTAAATTTGTTTCATTGTAGTTGTAAATACGGTTTGGTGGCACGTCCCTTACTTCTTTCTCCAAATGCGAAAAAAAGGATGTTTTTATTTCTTCACTTACGGTTGCCCTGACACGTTTGATATTGCTGCAAAAGCGCTGCGATAATTCCTTCTTATAAGCACTCTGCCCAACGTTTTCCGGATAAGTTATTGTTAAACACTGGTACTCTACGTTCTTGGCTTTCCAAGTACATTTTCACAATGTACCTATCTTAAATTGAACGACGTTATAGGAAATCCAAATTTGCACATAGTTGTAGCATGCTCGACAAACGCATTTTCTTCTGCCGGAAAAAAAACACATTGGCGTCCTGGTGACCTTTGGTTTTTTTCTCGCACTGCTTTTAGTTTCAATATAATGGAACTACGAGGTATGCTGTATTTTTTAGCGACTTCTCGCTGTATCAGTATTTTATTGGTAATATTTCTTAGGCATAGTTCCACATTTCTGTCACTATATAACTTATAAGATCTTCCGCCTACCTTTCTGCTAAGAATTTTATTTGGTGGCACCATCACAACGTATCAAAAATGTTTTGAACTGTAGAAAAAATGTAAACTAAAGTTGCACACAACTATGGTCCACAAAAAAGATTGGACCATAGTTGAACTTAAAGTATAATGATTGAATTTTTTTCGAATAAAATTGAAAAAATAGGTGTAATTGTAAAAATACTTATAAAAGAGACGAAAGTAATAACTTACTTGGTCGTTGTGAGTGCTTATCAGTACACACATACTTAGAAAATGTCGCAGTTAGGTATGTACGTTTCTGAAACGGTGTATTTCGAAGAAACTAGAACACAGAATTGAATGTGTAAGGTGCAACAACTATTTGACGTCTATCAACAGGTAGAATTGTGAACTCCACCTAAAAGGTATAAAACACTGCTCTGCAATCTGTGAGAAACGATACAGCGAATAGGTAATATTTGATATAGGTGTTTGTTTTATTCTATGTAATCTACCGTTCACTTTACTAGAGCAAGAAGCATTTGTTTCCTTTTGGAGCAAGTATTCGGATTATACATTAACAAGTCGGACTTCCATAAGAAACTTTATGGTATCTGCTCGTGACTATATTGACAGAAGAATTAAAACAGAATTAAAAAATAAACAATTGTGGTTATGTGTTATTCGAAAGTGTTATTGACAAGGACATAGATTTTCCCATACTAAGACAAACTTGTCATGGTGCATCGAAAGTTCCATCGGGATTACTCTACGTTATTTTCCGCACTGCACTGAAGCTTGCTCCTCTTTGCCGAGTCTAATGGTAACAATGCGGTGATCAACAGTTTATTTTACACCTACTGATGCTTCTACGGTAGCAACAATTTTAATCGGTCATTGATATGAAGTTACGAATGTTTTGCGTTAATTTTGCCACTTGATGTAAAAAGTGATATTTGGATTCTTCTTGAATTTCATTGATTTTAAGACATTTCTCTTCCGTTTTCCGTTTCTGACTAACAAGTGTTTGTGCCAGAGTTTTTCCAAAAGCGTTCTTCTTGCTTGCCATTCTTCTAAAAAGTGCTTCTTTATTAAATCGATCAATAAAATACATGACATACATATATACATGCTCGACAAGTCATTAGCAGATATTCCCAGATGAAGTAAACAGATAATATTCAAACATCTTAGTTTTAGTACTACTTTCCTTTATATTCATAAATTTGGCACTTAATCTGCATTACTGCAGCTGCAAGCTTGGATTTTTGAATCTTGAAAGCATATAAATACTCTTTTTTGCATTGATTTATCTGGGTTTGAGAATGAGATTGATTTTTTTTTGAAAGAAGAATCTTTGCCATGTATGACAAGAAAGCTTAATAGTTAACGTTCTTTTTTTTCTTTAGAGGACCAATGGTTACTGGCATTTCTACGAGGATGTAAATTTAGTTTGGAGCGCACCAAAGAAAAATTAGACACGTACTACACAATGAGATCAATCATACCTGAATACTTAACAAATCGTGATCCATTCAGTCCTGAGCTGCAAGAATTGCTCAGATTAGGGTAAGTACATATCAGATGTGGCAAATACATGGAACCGGTCTATTGGAAATTAGTTCCTTGTTTAATCTGACAACTTGATGTTTCTCTTAAAATTCCAAGACAGTATAGAAATATTTTGATGCGTACATATTTATAATGATCTAAAATTGGAAAAGCAATAGACAGCAAGAGCTGTAGCGGCGGTCTGGCAAGCAATATACATATTTAGATCTAACAATTCCAAACAAAACATGTAAGTTGATGCGAATGAGTCTACTATGTTACCCTATTTCTTTTGTTCCATAGATTCCTATCTTTTGTAATAGTAGTTTTCTAGATTATTATTGTCGTATCTATCGACAACTTTCATCTCTGAAGAGTCTTTGTCATCTTTTTGCTATTTTTTACGTTAAAGATCTAAACCGTACATTCTGTCAATGTCTTTTATTTCATTCTTATTGGGTTTAGTTGCGGTTTAAGATTTTCTGTCAAGGATCATGTTTCACTGCTGAAACACTAATAATGACGTAACCACCTTTTTAATACCTTCTGCATTTACTTTTTGTCTTGCTCAAAAAACTAATTTTCATGATATCAAAAAGTCTTCCTAATTTAGCCATTACTCTTAATTATAAAACCAAAATATTTAAAACTTTCTACTTAGATGGTACATATTTGACATATTAATTTATATTGTTTTATAACGATTAATTTTGTAATTTTTGGTTAATTTAATTTTGGTTAATGATTGATTATTATTCCTTTCCCATGTGCACATAAATATATTACAATGGACCTATAAAAAAATAGTCGTACATGCTTGAGATTATCATAATTTCTAAGGTCTCTAAAGTTAACCGTCACTTCATTTTCTCCTTTTAGAGTTTTCGTTCCATTAACGAAATATGGAGGTCCAACAGATCCAATCTATATGATTTTTAGAACTACAGTTTTTGATCCCGCCAAACACACTGCCGTAGATATCTTCAAAATTAACCTGATAATTAACGATATCTTACTATACGAAGATGATCAAATGGTTATCGGTGGAATTTGCGTCGTCAACGATATGAGTAACATGACTACATCCCAGATGATGACCTACTCACCCTCTGTAATGAAGAAAGTAATGACTTGCTTCGAACAAGGTTACCCAACACGACCTAAGGAAATTCATTTCTACAGGATACCATCATTTTTCGAAACAATTTTCGGCATGGTGAAGCCGTTCATGAAGGAAAAGATGTTGAAAAGGGTAAGATTTAAGACCGATGGCTAGTTTTGTATATGTTTAGTTCAATTTATTTGCTGTTTTAGGTGATTGTACATAGAAAGAGTGATGAGGGCAGTCTTAGAAAAAAAATTCCGAAAGAAATTTTACCTACAGAATACGGTGGTGATGCAGGTCCTATACAAGACATGATTGGTATGTTATATTTGACTTTTGAATTGTATTTGGAAAATAAGGGTTTGACAGAATATTTATTGTAATTTTCCAAGTTACTAAGAATAGTTATCACCACAGCTTACCTGCTTACCACTGATAAAATCTAGAAGCAATTCAAAAGTAAATTGTTTCTAATAATAGAAGCAATACGAGTTGAGTGTATAAAAAAAAAACAAAATATAGATTAGGAGTCATGCAGTGATAAATTGTTTATTTCTTTATTAGTTTAGATAAAAGTTATACGCTTTCTCTACTCTTTATACAAACAGCTATTTCGGTGATTGAGACGCAACTCTATCATTAATTTACCAACATTTTGTTATTGTAAAACATTCCATTGGTCTTCAAGAGATTCTTGATAGCCGGGCCTTAAAATAGTTATTTTACGACTGCCAGTATAATTCATTTTTTTCCGTTCTCCATAAATAATTTTCAATCATTTTGGTTGTATGTTGGGAGACATTATTGGGTTGTAGGATACCAACCAGATGTAGTCCAAATGCAGGCAAAATGCGTTCACGTTGCAGAATCCTTTGGCAAGGGCAACTTCTATATTTGGGCATTTCGATATCTGATATCTTCTCTAAGAGGTCGACCAAAGACTGGCAGCTACTCTGGGCATAGCTTCGAGTACTTCTTCTCCATTCAAAACAAATAATACCGGCTTCTTTAAAACTTTGAGTGAATTGGTTTTGGCAGCAGTACTGATTGTATTTCTATTTCCAGTACAGCAACACATGCCCCAGATTTAAAGTTTGCGTAAATGAGTTAAGTTGTGAAGAACTATTGAAATGTGTGACGCCATGACGCAGAAAATGGTACAAGATAAGTACTTTGGTTAAAAATTTAGCCAATTTTATGGTTTCTTTAGAAGCTGTAGGTCAAGTTTTTGGCAAAAAAATTGTGAGTGGTAATTTAATTCTTCCTAATTTCTCCAACTACTTTTGAATTGAATGTAGATCGTGACTATCGATAGGATGTCACCACTTTGGACTAATATTAATGGGTATAATGAAGTAAGTGATAACTTGATAAACGACTAGTAAGACTGTTTGGTCATCTTGTTGCTAATCCTTTTTCAAAGATCGAAATTTTGGAAGATGTGGTTCTACATTGTTCCTGAGTTCTGTAAAATAACACGAAAAACTAGTCGGAGATACCAGAAAAACATTTTTTTTGACTGAAGTTGTTGGAATTTGTTCTAACTATCCTTCTATATATGTACTATGCTCATAAAAAAATTAAGAAAAATCACATTTTTTTCTTTCTCCTTATCTACTTCACTCCATAAGTACATTATTTCTTATTGTAAGGTCTTTTACCTCTAAATACATATGTGGAAAGTTTTCTTCTATCAAAACTAACTTACAAAATGACACCAATATTATATCGGATACACAAACTACAGGATGTCCCAGCGAGACCGTTCATTAAAAGTTTATGGGATTCTAACAAAAGTATAAATTTGAAAATTTTAAATGATGTATAATCGATTGTGTTCTCTTGAGTTAAAATGTTATTAGATTTCTGTCGCTTCCTTCTACTTTGTTATTTTCAATGGAACATGCTGTATATTTTTACATATTTGAATTTACCTATTTCTAAGTTTTATAAATAGCCTTTTGTTTTTGCAATTTGAATCGGGCGTTTTGTAGTTATTCGATTCTTTCTAAAAAAAAAGTATAGTAGACATTTATTCAAAAAATCAGAGAACACTCGATTTTTCGGATATCAATTTAGAATTAATAATATGCTTAAACAACATGTTGGAGTAGAGAAATTTTGAAGAACCATAACTTAATTTTTTCAAATGGCACCCCCATATATTTTATTATTTAGTCGACTTTGGCGTCTAATTTTACGGTTTTTATGTCCGATATGTCCTTATACCTAAAATTGATGGTTTAGAAGATAAACATTTTGAAAAATCTACACATAACTCATCGATGCTTATCCAGTGTGCCCTGGAAAATAGGCCTTCTTAAAGATTTATTATCAAAAGTCTAACGTCAAAATGACATTTCGTCGTTTGATGTTTGTGAATTAATAATTATTATCCCTTAAATGCTGTTAAATCAAATCATAAAAATAACAAAGTAGATGGCAACTTCCAGTATAACTTGAAGCGCTATAAATCTAATAATATTTTAATTCAAGAGAACACAATTATACATTATTCTAAATTTTCAAATTTATATTTTGGCCAGAACTCCATAAACTTTTAATGAACGGTCTCGTTGAGACACTCTGTATATTTTTCAATGTTATACAAGTAAAAGTACTTAGAATAATAGTGAGTATAATTTTACAAATTTTTCATTTTCATCTATACATTTTTTGATTGAGTAATGTAACGGTTGGAACTACTACCGACACAAATGGTGATGTCTACAAAATCCCATAAATAATGAATGGAAGCGATATCTTATGTTTTAGTAAAATTATTAAGTTCTGAAAACTCCGTTTATTATTAATATTGTACGTACTGATGACGCAGTTGTTTGCAAATGTTTTGCTCATTTTATTTTATCTTTTGTCAAAACATTTTCGAATATCTTTTATTCACACCTAGTACGCTAGCCGCAAAAAATATATTTCCACTTTGTATGTAAATTATAGAAGACGCTACTACATATATACTTATGTATATGCTGTTTTTTTGTAATATTATTTTTTCAAATTTATTGTGTGATAAAACAAAAATTTAATAAAATAATGTTGCAATATGATTTTGTTTTTGATTAAAATTTTTAATATTAGTTGTTTATTAGAAATCGAAGACCAGAGTTCAAGTGCATGTATACTAAACAAACAACACAGGACAATTACGTAATTTTACTTTGTAACATCGAATATATTTTATTTATTTACTTATGTATTTTGGTATTTTGTTTAAAGTCAATAATAGTTAGGAATTCTGATTCATTTTATACATTTTTTTAATTATGTAATATGTGCCGATGATTAATAAAACCATCTTTATTTTAACTTGTAGATCACTGGAAGAAGAAAATCGAAAGCTATAGTGAATGGCTTAAGGAAGATGAGAAGTATAAAACGGATGAAACGTTACGACCAGGAAAACCGAAAACTAGCGGCGATATGTTCGGAATTGAAGGATCTTTTAGAAAATTAAACTTGGATTAACGTTTTAGAACATAATCTTGAAATGCTGGTTACGTAATTCCGTTTGTTGGACTGACTTTTGAAGTTTAGCTAATTTTTATTGTTTTATTTTTGCTACGACACGAATATTTAAATAAAGTTGCCGTTATATAAAATTAGAATGTATAGAGATTTTTCTTATTATATATAATATTGTGAAGAGGGATAACCTACTATCTAAACGTAGTTGAAGGTGATTACTAGTTTTTTTTTTATTACTTTGAAGATGTAGAGTATTGTGGAAAGCATTACTTTTTCCTCATCGTCATATGTTTTGGCACCGTAACTTAACTAAAAATTTGAATGTGAAATTTTAAAAATCAAAATTGTATTTATTTTCTAAAGCGATGGATATTGTATCTATGAGATGTTAGAATTGTTGTTGCTGTTGTCGTGTAGGTATGTTTTCATTTGACGTATCGTTGATCATGCTGTCACCTTTTTTCACATCAAATAGATTGAGTTATTAATCTTTAAGAGTTGCGCTACCTACTATTTAGTCGAATATGTAAATAAGTATTTCTAAGGAGTGTGTCGACATAAAATTTTGAACTAAAGTTTTCAAACATGGAATTTGTTGAATAAATTTCTTGTTATAAAGTTCTTATAATTGTGGTTAAATCTGAGAGAAAAATGTTTCAGGTAATTTTGGTTATTCAATCTCTGAGCAAAGTATGCATTAATATTGTAAATACCAAAGCATGGTTAGCAGTTTTGATGTTCCGAGGTTAGTATCATTATTCCAGTGAAGATTTGATTGCTTTGCCATCTCATCAAACAATAATGCACACTACTTGTTCTTGGTTCTTATTTTTCCTACAATATTCTCTATATTGACAAAAATATACACTTCTCAACAATTAAAGTGGATATCATCATAATTTTTAAAATATATGTACATGTGAAAATAATTTTATACCATATATTCTTGAACATGTGTATTGCAATATTTTTACGATAATTTTTTGTTTACTCGACTGGTTACTAACATGTTGTGCATATATCAATAGGCTGCGAACAGCACATCAATAAGTGATTGTCGGGAAGAATGAAGTAAACGTGTTGATGGTAGTTTCTTTGCAGCAGTTGTTAAAGAATCACCACGAGGAAAGTTATTACAATGACGTTAAGACGATTAGAAACCGTACAATTGGACCAATTAGTGGGTTGGGCAAATGCAACAGAAAATTGCCGAACAATTATTGTCCCGTTTGCAGGTGTAATTGGTGAAAGATTTGTTCTAATTGATGATAATGCTCGCCTTTACCGTGCTGGGATTGTCAATGAACAGATAGAACTCTATGGTATTGCAAGAATGGATTGATGAGCCTGTTCACCATACATGAAGTGCATTGAACATATCTGGGCGGAGATCATGTTATGGCAAATTAACTTACTCGTAAGGGCGCCTCAAACATTAGAACAACTAGCCACCGCTTTAAATACTCAGGCGAAACAGAAGCGATCTAACAAGATACTAAATTTGCAACACCTGACAGAAGAGTAATTTGTTCTTGATAATTTATTACTTTTGTTCCTTTTTGGTAAATTTAATAAATTTTCTTGTTTTAGTTTTCTTATCATTGTTTTGTTTGAAAACTTTATATCATAGTATCATAATAAGCACTTTATGCAAGTTGTATATCTCTAGTATCATTCAAATAATACTACAATTTTAGAAGTTATTGCATTATCCACTTCAATTGTTGAGCAGTGTATTTCTTTATTCCTGTGCTAATTGAGATTATGTTTTCTACTATATTGACGTCCTTTTTTGATGCCACTTTGTTTGTAGAGTGCTCAGGCGCCCCAAAATACAGGGTGCGGCAAAAAGATCTGACGCTTTTAAAGTAAAAACAACATAAAAATGAAAAGTAATAAAAATTGTTTTATTGTTTATTACAGAAGGAAATACATGTACATTAATGAAAATGACATCGGAACAACGGATTTCCTCCGTTTAATATTTGAGTAGGTGGTGGGGGTGCGGGTCTTGTGTTGCTGTTCAGCAGCAGCGTTTTAATGTGGATCCAAGAGGAAGAGTACTAACTCGTAATACAATTCTGCTATGTCTGACCGCTTGATACGATGAATATAGCGTTTCGATCTGCATTTCCACGCATATAAAATGGCGATTGTCCAAAACTTAATTCCTAACGACTATGCAAACCGGATGATATTTGCAGAGCGAATGATTGACTTTCGCGAGGCACATTTCTATCTTGACGGTTCGGTCAACTAACAGAACTTTCGTTATTGGTCGGTTATAAATCCTCAAGAAGTGTGGCGTTGTGCAACAAAAAGTTGTGTCATTGGGCCATACTCCTTTGAAAAAACTTTCTTATCTCTGTGGCTCCAGCAGCATGGGGCAATTGCCCGTACAGACAATGAGGTGATGGACTTCTTGAGAAGCAAGTTTCGAGGCCGAGCCATTTCACGTTTAGAGAACATTGCATGGCCAACTTGCCCCCAGACCTTAGCATTTATGGGGATTTCTTAAAGCAAGAATTTACAAGCCAAGAAATCGCCAACCTGTCCCCTGCATTATTAGAGAAGGTGTTTGACAACTTCAGTGCAAGACTGGAAGAATGCTTGTTTGAAGAAGGACATCATCTAAATGATGTTATCTTCAGATCTTAAACGGACGAAATCGGTTGTTGTGATGTTATTTTCATTAATTTACATGTACATACTCCCTTCTGTAATAAGCAATAAAAATCATTTTTATGTTGTTTTTACTTTAGAACTGTCAGATCTTTTTGCTGCACCCCGTACGTACAACAAAAATTTTGAAACAATGAAAGAAAAAAATTATTCTTAATGAACTTTACAATACAAATAAGGGTACCTACTCAAAAGAAAACGTTTGGTGCAAGTATAGAGCTTACTAGATAATTTCGGGTGTGAATATCGGCATATATGTATGTGACATCTACGTGTTCTCAAAATCAACTTCAACGGGAAATGAAGAAAGAGTTTTTAAAAATTTCAATGTTAGCGCAAAAGGATTGTAAAGTGAAAAACTATCACTGTAAAGTATTTATTAGAATTTACCACAACTGTTGAACGGTGACATCAAGATAATACCGTTGTATTTGTTAAATAAAAATGATACTGTTTTGTGGTGTATTTTTATAAACTCTACTTTTTAATATATGTAGAGGGAACAAAAATTTTGTTTATTACTATGCCCGATTTATTTTTAAACTTCATAATACTAGAATATATCTAGAATTTATAAGTTAGACATTGACCCGTACTTATGTATATAAAAATACATTTCTCCTAGTATGTAGTCCTCCAACAACACACCTACACATGTATGTAGATACTTTTTTCAGTGCTTTTTGTACCTATTAGTTCAAGTGGTGTAATTAGGATTCCCAGTTATTTCTTATCGCATAATATAATATAATATAATCTACAGACCATATAAAATGTAGATAACGGTTTCATGAATTCCAAAATTATATTTAGATGCTACACTCGTCTACTCGCGTAGTTAATTTTTCTATTTTTTACGTGAAAAAAGAAACAGTGATTTGAACAGTTTTATAGTGGTACTAAATTCATCGCTAGCGCTTTACAAGTTTCATATGAAATTGGTCGATAGATCATGTATCCTAACCTGAGTAGGCTCTCGTTCCATGAAGATGATAAAAATATAATCACGGTGCACGAAAATCAATACGAATATGGGGGATATCCTAAATTGGAAATGTCACTTTCTGAATTGAGGCAAATTGTGCAGAGCAATATTCATACTTATGATCCCAAACAATACAAGTAAGTAAATGCATTGATTTTGTAATATTTCTTTTAAAATTAGACAAATATATATTGTCTTTAAATTACACTTAAAATACGCCAAGTGTACGGTTAAGCATGGATTAGTAGCACTCTGATATGATTGGCCGTAGTTTAAATTTCGACCAATCACATTAGAGCGCTACCAATCCATCGGTAACTATTTGCTTCTGCTGAATTAAGCCATAGTATTTTGATAGCTGTCAAAATACTAAGCTTACGAAGACTAAACGCATACTAAACAATTTGATGTACTTATGTATCTTCCTTAATCGTAGTAGTTTCTCTCAATTTTTCAACTTCTTTTCGTATTAACATGTTTGCGTCAAAGGAATGTTTAAATGATTACAGAAAATAGCATAATTTATAAAGCCAAATATTAAATAACACAAAAATAATCTTTAGACTGTTGGACAAGCCAATTTTGATTGATTATTTTATGGTAGAAGGTTAAACATCGGAGCAATGGTCAGAACAACCTGAACAATTTTGACCTTTCAAAATTTCAGTTTTCCTCTCTAACACTAACTATAACTATACTAGAAAAGTTACTTGCTCACATCTTTTTGCTTGACATACCTACTTACAGCCTTTATTCGCAACTATTTTTGGCGTTAAAAAAATTGTGTTCAAAATTTTTAAAAGCATTTCTACATGAGCTTTATTGAAACTAATACTTCCTTTGCTAGACTAGTCAACCCATTTCCAGCTATTTTTTCTTGTATATACGATTTCGGAATGATTTTTTCCAAGCTTTACAGCATCTTCATAAGCAAACGGGTCGATGGCCGCAGTGGTTAGGCGGCTGACTATTATTGTGAGAGGACGATAGGTGCCGAAGTTCAATTCTCTGGAGGGACGGTGACATTTTTTCAGAGAGTTTAATCCCGGATCGACTTGCCATTCGCTGTTGGGAGCAAAGTGATTAACAGCGCGGCATCAAAAAAGGCGATATGATGCTGTCACAAAGCAGTTGCAGTGATAGCCAGACAAGTAATACAGCTTACGGAGTCACTGCAACTAAGCACCCACCACACATTAAAAAAAAATGTTCGAATTTGTACATAAAACTCTGGAATTGGAAGAAATTTAATATTTTTATTAAACAGTGTTCTCCATGGTTTCCTCGTTGGTCTTTTTGTCACCTCGACTTCTCAAGCTTAGATTTTTTCCTATCCAGGCTTGTTGAAGTTTCTTCCTTGATGTCCGCTATTTTTTGGGAAATTGAGGATCCGGCATCTGAAGGGAGAGCCTTTGCTGTAGTAGTAGTGCTACTTAACAGGTTTCTTCCTTCTTTTGAAGTCTTCTCTTTACCTTCTCTACGCATTCCTGTTCCTACTGGCGTTACTTGAACTTGACCAAGTTTGTGGCTCCTTAAATAGTTCTGTTTCTTCAGATTTTCCGCCAAAAATATACGACTAACGAACACATACTCGTCATCCTGTTTTGAATTCGTCATTTTCAGATGTTTCTCATGGGCATCTAGGAATGGATGATTCTTCCATTCGAAGCTGCTACACTGTTTGGGGAGAAAGTTACAAGAATCATCAGCCAAAGAATTGCACTCTCCTCTACAACCAACAGGTCTTCTGCCCGATGGTTGTAGAGAATGGTCGTGAATTGACAATTGACAGAGTTTCCGGAAATGTTTCAGAGAAAATGCCAATCTTAACACTTTCGATAATTTGCTTGAAAGTAGGATGCTTCTTTGCCTCCTATCTCATCTTGGGCTTTTTTTCTTCCCTGGAAATTCAGAACAGTCAGATCTGTTCTTTTTTGATCTTTTCCCAGAGGGGGAAAGAAGACCAGGAGAGAAAACAGGAGCAAAGACTGCCTGTTTTTTGCTAACCATTTGGAATGTTTTCACTTTTTGAGCTGGGTGTCGATAAATGGCCTTTTCTTTATGGAGTCTATGTTGATGACTTTCTTCTTCTCGCTGGAGGCAAGAAGTTGTTCTAGGTTTATCGATGTAGCAGGGTTGTCTATTTTTCTGCACAAAGATTACCTAGGATCTAGAGGCATCAGCTACCACTTCAGGTGTATGATGTCGTAATGGCATCAGTATTTTAAATAAAAAACTGCATTTTTAACAAACCTTCTTTATTTTGTTCTTAAATACAGGTTAGGTAAATTATTACAGTTTTCAGGTTCATAGATAAATTCTTACAAGATGAACAAGTATACGTGGACAAGTTAGCAGTGCTGGAGGTAAATATACTTCACCAAAAGGAACAAAAATTTTGTAACATTGCTGTCTATGTGTTTTAGGTGCAAAAATTTGATCTGAGCTTAATAAAAATACCATATTATGACCTGCAAAGCATATTCGGTTATATCGAAGAAATCAAAAATATACACGAGAGAATTTTTCCACAAAATTTGATTCGAATCTACTCTATAGAGGACATTTTAAGAGTATTTGTAATGCACGTAAGTCGTATTGTTTAGAATTAGGAGCATAAATTCGCGACGCATTTCTAATTTCAGGGTGAAAAATTAAGAATATATATCAAAGATGAGTGGAAGAAATCCCAAGTGAAATTCGAAGGAAAACAAGCCATTTTCAAGGTAAATTCAATCTAATAAGTATATATTTAAAGATGTAGTTTTTGCAAAATTACAGAGATTTTATAACAAAGCCATCATTAACGATTTATCGCTACCAGAACAAAAAATATCGGATTATTTGAAATTTCACGAACAAATGAAATCAAATTATGAGCATATCAAGTCTTCCGAAATATTCCAGCAATCATTCCAATTGTTCAATAATATTTATATACAGATGCAATACGTGAAACAGGCAGCAGTTATAGAGAAATTTCAGGTTAGTTTGTACTCAAACAATTTTGATGTACATATGTATATGAGACTTTGTTTTAGATGCCCTTGTTTCAAAACATACATTTAGTAAATTTATTTTACATTAGTATAGATGGTGGTTTAGCAATACGATATAAGGTTTTTTTTATGGATAACGATGTAGTTTTTACATCATTAGGATCTTTAATGAAACCAGTAAGTAACACCTTGGTACTTGTAAAAATTTACAAAATTTTTATTATTTTAGCCAAAAGCTGATATAAAGATTAGAACCGATACGATTTCTTTAAACGCTTCTATTAAAGATGACGTGAGTTTTGAAATGTATGAACATTGTGAGAAGAGTCAGAAAAGGACATATTTGTTTGTAGCAGAAAATAGTTATGTTCGGAACGAATGGATGCAAATTATAAGCAAAGTGTTGTACAGGCAAATGGTAGTGGTTAAGCAACGTGTTAAATCTACTTCTGAAGAGAGTACAAATAGTTATAGTTGATGTATACTGAATTTAACGAAGCTGTATTCGTAAATTATTATATTAAATATAGTTCCTTTCATAATATATGTTTAAATTAAATTATGAAATGGATTATATCGGCAGATTTTATTTAAATTAGTAATAGTTGAAAAATAATGTTGCGTTTTGATCTATATTTATGTTTGGTTTAAAACAAAACTATAAGATGTTCAACTATTTTTGGTGATATATATTTTAAATATACGAAAAAGTATTTTTATAGTAATACTTCTTATCTACAGTTAGTACCAATATATTTAGTTCCTCCCATGATATGAGCTTTGTTATGAGAGGTTTTGGGTTTTGACCACGTCATAGTAAAGTAAATATATACAATACAAAAATAAAACAAAAGCAAAAATTATAAAATAAAAATATAATAACAGTCGACGTTTCACCGCTAATGTAAGTGGCTTCTTCGGGAGCACACATCGAGTTACCGTGATCTTCTGGCGCCTCTTACCCAGTTTTTGCTCTTAAAGAAGCCACTGACATTAGTGGAGAGTTTTAGGAAATATTTGTATACAAACCTATGCCTGTTTAAAATATATATTTTGTGGCAGATTCGGAAATCCCTCGAAGAGTGCTTTTTTTTTCATATAACGTCATACCACTAACTTTAGCGGTTTCGCAGTCATAACGGTTTTTCTTTGCTTCGATTTTTTTTTTTACAGGGACTAAATTATACTGGCGTCTCAGTTCCGAATTTAGGGATAGACTAAGACCTCTTCTATCTACCCATAATTTTTTTCAAGTGATTTATGGAAAGAAGATAATTTTTGATTGGGCTTTGCAAATTGTCATTTTATTCTAAAATATCAAATGGAAACCATATAAAAAAATTATATCGTTGGATAACTGAAATTCCAAGTTTTCCATTTGTAAAAAAAGCAACACATTTCACAACAAAATTTAGAAGAAAAACATGTTGTTTGATAAATTCATCGAAAAACGTCATTTTTCAAAATCAATTCTGTTTATGGGTAGATAGAGGTCTTAGTTTATCCCTAAATTCGCAACCGATACGCCGGTATAATTTGGTCAAAAAATGTCAAAGAAAAACCGTTAAAGTTAGGGGTATGACGTTATATAAGAAAAAAATAAGTACTCTTCGAGGCCTTTTCGAATCTGCCACAAAATATATAGTGTTCCATTCAAAAAAACATGGGTTTGACACGCCACTGATGACTGATGACTGGTGATTGTAATTATGGACAATTTTGCTCTTAGACTTTTTTCGATATAATGATAAAGGAGCTACGGTCCGAGGCATCTTACGTACTACACCCTGTATACTTTATACTATAACAAATCTCAGCACGTGGCAAGATAAAAGTGGTTTAACCTTCCCAATTCGGAATTGCTTGAAGCTTGGCCCAAATATTCCTACATACATTTGAATAAAAAAGTATTGGTCAAAAATTTTTGAGAATTGTTTGTCAAAAGATTTTCATTATTTGATTTTTAATTTAGAGATTTTTGATTCTCAGATTCCAATGAATTTTGGTTAAAAATTAAGTGTTGAATTTTTCAAATGCCCAAAAAGTACTCTCGATATTGATACCACTGCCATATTTTCACTATACATAATACTAGGGTACAGCGTTTGCGTGGCAAGATGTTCGAACAGTTTATATAGCTTGGGTCGCAAATTTTCAAAAATTTTTGACCCAAAATTTTCATCATTTTTTGAAATTATTTTGTCCTATATACAGCGTTAGTAAAAAGTCCCGGAACGGTCGAATAACTTTGTTATTTGAAAATTATGATTTCTGAAATTTGGTATGGGGGTATAGTTAATATAAATGCATTTTATGCAATACAGTTTATATTTTTTTCACTTCCGGTTTAATCGGCAATACGTCCAACTTTTTTTTTAAACGGTACGCCCAGATTTTTTTAACACTTTTGAATGCAAAATAAAAAACTACGTTCAGGAAGTATTAAGATGTTTATTTTTATTCACAAGAAAACAGTTAAAAAGTTAAAAAAATGTCCTAATACAGAAAAAACAAGGTACCTTTGAAAAAAGTTGTTGTTTAGTATTTGCATCGCTATAAATTTACTTATTTTAGACATGGACACATTTGAAAATGGCAGTAAAACTTACTGAATCAGAACGAATTGAGATATTAATGATGCGTGGGTACGGTGATCGTCAACGTTCCTTTGAAGAGGTTCGTATTTTGTTTAATACTGTTTATCCGGATCGTCACATTAGTAAAAGTACGGTATGCCGAACAATTCAAAAGTTTGAAGTATTTCGTCAGGTGAAGGATTTACCTAGAAGGGGACGTCCATTACAGCAACAGATGAAGAAACGAGTTTGAATGTGTTACTTACAGTGGAAGAAAATCATCACGTGTCCACAACAGAATTAGGTCAAATTCATGAGATCTCTCAAAAATCTGCTCATAAGATTCTTAAATCAGCAAGAATGAAAGCCTATAAAATGTATCCCGTCCATGAGTTAACTGAAGATGATCCAGATCGTAGACTACATTTTTGCGAAACAATGACGGAATTGATCGAGCGGCAGCCTAATGTTTTAGATCACATCATTTTTTCAGATGAGGCAACGTTTTGTCTCAACGGCACTGTGAACAGATATAATTGTCGGTACTGGTCAATTGAAAATCCGCATTGTATTGAAGAAGTCCGTACACAGCGACCTCAAAAGGTAAATGTCTGGGCTGGTCTTGTTGGAAACAACATCATAGGACCATTTTTTATAAGAGGAAATTTAACTGGCAACGTCTACTTAAATTTATTGCGAAATGAGGTTCTTCCAGCACTTGCGGCCCTCTTTCCAAATGCAAACATAGGTGATCACCCTAATGCACATTTTTGGTTTCAACAAGATGGAGCTCGCCCCCATTTTGCCCATAATGTCCGCGATTATTTGAATGAAATTTTTCCGGAACGTTGGATCGGACGTAGAGGAGCAATCGAATGGCCAGCACGTTCGCCAGATCTCTCGCCATTAGATTTTTTTCTTTTGGGGTCACTTGAAATGTCAAGTGTATAAAAATCGTCCCCATAATCTTGAACAATTGGAAGAGAGAATAGTTCAAGAAGCCAATCGCATCACTCCAGAACAAATACAAAATTCAATAAGAAATTTTACTGACCGTTTACATTTTTGTCAAATTGTAAATGGAGAACATTTTGAACAATTATTATTGTAATCGCAATTTGAATAGACAGGTATCTTGATTTTTCTGTATTAGGACACTTTTTTAATTTTTTAACTATTTTCTTGTGAATAAAAATAAACATCTTAATACTTCCTGAACGTAGTTTTTTATTTTGCATTCAAAAGTGTAAAAAAAATCTGGGCGTTCCGTTTAAAAAAAAAAGACGTATAGCTGATTAAACCGGAAGTGAAAAAAATATAAACTGTATTGCATAAAATGCATTTATATTAACTATACCCCCATACCATCAGAAATCATAATTTTCAAATAACAAAGTTATTCGACCGTTCCGGGATGTTTTACTAACGCCGTATAAACAAAATTGTTCCCAAATTCCTGCTTATTACAATTTTTCAAAAACCTTTCAGTTGTAAATTATATCTAGTATCTTTCAATTGTTGTTTGAATTGCTAAGTTTTGAAAATTTTTAGTACTAAATTTGTTTATGAAAATGTAATTAATACTACAATCGGCGTAAAAACGATAAGTTAAAAAAAATCGTCATTTGTAAGCTAAATTTGCCATTGCTTGCTATAAAACATGAACTTTTGAAGAAAAGTATGAAAACATATCTAATGCATACATAGACAATTTACTATTAAGTTGTCACATCTTCGACAGACACGGCCTACGCTTTATTAATGTTGAAATATTAAGTTTCGTTATTGTTAAGTAAAATAATAAAATATCTCAAAACCGGTTAGATTTAGGTATAGGGGATGCTAGTATCAATTAAACGAGAATGAAGATAGGAATTAAAAGCTGATACAATATACACGGTGTTGTATTTGAAATAAGCGAGTTATAATTGTTTGAAATTGTTGGAATTGAGTGGTATGTGGAAAACACCCTGTATAAAAAATTTTACATTTTAAAGGACGAGGCACTTTAGTGATGTCTTGCAATTCGCAATGTCAAATTTTAAGTCCGTAGCGTGTTTGTTGGCAGCAATATCATGATTTATTTGGGACTGTGTTTTTCTAGAAAAATTTTAAAAAATTGAAATATCTCAAAAACTATTAATTTTTAGTATAGGACATGGTACATGAAATTTATTCAAAATTTGATAGAGAATTGAAAAATAAAATAAAAAATACCATGTTCTATTTAAAATAAGCGAGTTGGTATGTACTTCCGGTGTACCGGAAGTAAATCATTCATGAAAATATTATATTTAAAATCGGCATTATCGATAGTGTAATCTTATAAAATTTTACATTTCGCCTATTACTACATCCCCAAAAACTGCTAATCAAAACTCTTCGCGCCACACCCTGTATAAATCTATCCATCGTTTGAATCGCAAAAATTGTTAGACACCTCAAAAATGTTGTCAAATGTTGAAACGACAATGGTAGCAAATGAAAAAAGAAGTTCTACGACCTTAATTGATAATTTATAATCGTCTTTTACTGCATAAACGTGATTGTATGGTGTGCGTGGAAATGCACTGAACATCGTTTTCTCATACTTGACAAATAGGAAGCAAATAGTGATTGTTAACGCTCTTGCGGATAATGTGCAAAAAGCTGTTTCTAGTTCTTCGCGAATCGTGGACCAGGGAGTTCTGCAGAGTTCTATCCTTGGTCCATTTTTGTTTTTGGTATTTTGATGATTTAATGATACAACTCAGTCATTACAGAATTGTAGCTTGTATCAATATGCAGATGATATATCTGTAATAGTCAGTGGCGAATCATTTTATTATAGGGGAGATGATGACATGGTGTAACAAGAATCATTTAACACTGAATATAAACAAAACGAGTTTTATTATATACAGGCACACCAAAAAATCACTTTATATTAAATGCAATGAAAAATCACTACCACAACCTTCAGCTTCAAAATTTCTGGGAGTAACTTTTGACGACTCTTTAGACTGGGATTGTCATATTCTACATATAGAGAGCAAGCTAAATACTGCATTTTATGCAATATACCACATAAGAAGCTATACAAATCTTCTTACATTAAAAACTTTCTACTTTGCATATGTTCATTCGCGTATAAAATATGGCATATTGGCCCATCATTTTCAAAAATTTTTATTCTCCAAAAGAAGATTATTCGATGTACCTATGCTCTCTTTGACGCGTGCTACGTCATGTCGAACCTACTTTAAAGAACTTAATACACTGACGCTTCCGTCTACCTATATTTATGAACTATTGAAATATTACCTATAACAAAAACGCACATTCTTTCAATACGAATGCCATGGTATCTAAATCTAGTATCTCAACGAGAAGAGGCAACCATTTATCTTTTCCTGCCCATAAGGCAAAATTACATGAAAAGAGACCATATTATGCAGCAATTAAAGCCTACAATGCTCTTCCAGACAACCTAAAACGCTTACTGGACAGTTATATTTTTTTATAGAGAATTTAGACAATACCTTATTGATGGGTGTTTCAAGAATTTATGGCATAATAATAATAGCATTCTGTTCTTACTGTTAGTTTATAAAATGGTTTGTAAAATTTTGACAATGTCGATATCCAACAGTGATCTTAGACAATATATTATTATTATTATTATTATTATTATTATTATTATTATTATCTTTTGAACGTGCTGTAACCAGTTAGTTAGGAAACAAAATACAAATTAAAAAGATTTTGGTTAATTGGTGTACAGTTCTTGGAGTGTTTATATTTTGAGTAGGTACAAGTAAACTTCTATTATAACTCTAATTTATTAATCTGAACTCTAGAAGGAATATGTATATTTAAAGTAAATATAGTTTTCAATGCAGTTTTTGAATTCATTTCGGAGAAATTCCTAAAAATAGCAAAACAACGTACAAAGTTCTTTTTTGATCACGTAGTCGTATTATTTTTCTTTGATTACACATCATATCAACAAGAAATAGGTTTTTCAAACACTGAGATAACATATCCGCGATACACCTATTGCGATTTTCCCATTGGCCCTGTGATACTCCGAAGTTAATTCGTAACTGATAACAACTGTAGAATACTTATCTTATCTGGTTTCACGATAATCCTGACACCTCAGTCTAAGTACATTTTTGACGTCCTCTTTATGTGTTTTTAAAATGTGTTGGTGACTAATAAAAAAAAAGGAGACAAGAAAATTAGTGGTGGTAAGCGAAGAAATAAAGACGAAACGTCAACATGAACGCTCTATTGGATCTGACTGTTTATGATAAAAGACGAGGTAAAACTAAAGAATTAAAATACGATAGTAAACAACTTGTGGACAATAAACGACTCGATAAATCGAAATCTAAAACCCTAAATAGGAATGATAAAGTGAATAAGGTAACGCGAAATGAGAAATCTAAAAAAGAAATTGGTAAAAGTCGTGAAAACATTACTCTGGACAACAGCCATTTTGGTTCGGTCATTTCTTTAGCGAATGATATTCCGAGAAATGCTAATTCAAAAAATAAAAACGAAAATAATAAAATTAAAGTTAGTGAAATCGATGCGAGTCAAATACGACCGAAATCTATTAAGAAAGTTGAAGCTCCTGTTAGAACTGAGAATATCATTCAAGATGCTATTAATGGATTCAATTATACCGGCAGTATAGAGTTGAAATTTGAAGAGGCTCTTGAGGTATGCTCGGACAACCTTTACGATGAAATCGATGAAGAGTTTGGTAGAAATTTATTTGATGATGAGTCGGATAATTATATTTTGGAAGCTTATAATAAGCCTGGTGATGAATTAGTTGAAACTTATATAGAGGTCGAACATAGGACGGAGATCATACCGAGAACTCAAAAAGAAGAAATTCCAAAAGCAAAACCAGTTCAATTGACTACAAAACAAATTCCCCCGGAGAAAACGAAAGAACGGGAATCAGACAGTTTATGTTTTATTAGTGATAATGAGGAATGCATTTTCGTGGAAGCTTACAATTCTATGGGATACGAGTTCAGGAAAACGTACGGTCTTATTGATAGGAGTCTGTCAAATATACCTTTAGATAAAGATTTCCAAAAAAGGACACTTTCGATTACCTCAGATGTTCAACAATATTTCGATGATATAGAAACTAAATGTGAAAGTGAAGATCTACGGCAGCCAAATCAGCAGGCAACCCAATCAACTCAATTAAGCCAACCAACAGCAAATACGTACATGAATTATAGTAGAATTATAGACGAATATAGAAAGAGTCGTCAAGCTGCCAACTTAAAAAAGACTCAAGATTCTAATAACAGCGCGAGTACAACAGGAGCTTGTGAGATGCATAATATTGACTTGGCTCAACCTAGTCCCACTACATTTATGAATTACAATAGAATGGTGGATGAATTTAGGAAAAGTCAGCAAATAACACCAAGTGTTGCCCCATCAGTTATTAGAAAAACAATTGAGGTGCAAAAAACAATTGAAGAAAGCGATGATGCTCGATCAGTTAGTAGTGACGAACAAATCTATGAGGTGGCAGCGCAACATGGGAATGTTATTAAATTTAATCCGCATACAAAGTCTGATTTTATTATCCATGAATTATTGGAGACTGAAATGGTGTATGTGAATAATTTGAGGAAAATTTTAACTGTAAGTATTCTAACAATTTATAGCTTTTATTAGCCAGATGATAATGTATTTTGAGGAACTCTTTATACGATTTGCTTAGATAAAATTAGAAATGATTTAAAATAGAATTGTTTTTAACGGTAACACTTGAATAAGGTTGAAACTGATTATACGAAGGTGAATACCAAGTTGCCTATTTTAGAACGAATTAGAATGTAATCATAAATTGTAAATAAATGTGTTAAATATAGAATTAAAATATAAGATAAGAGACCAGAATTATGTATTCGCAATTGTTGCCTACAATTAGTATGCATGCTTGTGAAACCATGCTTTACTCCAGTTAGTGAAATGTGGGACATTAAAATATTAATTTTTTTAAAATTTCGTATCTAAGATAAACTACAATTTTAAAGTTAGTATTAACATAATCAAATCAGTAATGTTATCTACAACTCGCAGGTCTTCAGACTTGCCCGATTCTTCACACACATCTAAAAATATATAGGATAAATTATTTTTTCAGTTGGTGTTACAATATACATATGTACATAGATAAGTTTTTACTCTAAAAAGTGATAATTTTAATCAAATTGAGCGTAATTTTTATCTTTTCCCGATTAAATTACATTCAAAAAGTAGTGTTAAAAAATGTAATAAAATTTTAATCTAATCAAAATAATTTTCTAATACTAGTACAGGGTGAACAAAGTCAAGTGAAGGGTGAATCATCTAAAATTTTCAGTTGGGAACACTGAGTAATTGGCAGCAATCATAGCGCGAACTAATTTGCATATAAATTGTTTTGACAGATTCTATAAAGGTTATGTATACTACGTCAATAATCTACAAAATGACAGCAAACGAAAACAAGCAAATGACAGAAAGCACATATTTGTTCAGTGTAGCTAACTGTGTAGCGAATTAGGGATTTTTATGCTACCACTACACTTCACGACTTGAGATTGCTCGCATTGTAATTAGGTCAATATAAACTAATTGTTTTAAGTGACCCCACAAATAAAAGTTATTGAATTTATTGAAATTAGTATGGTGTCCCTTGACAACATTTCTGCCAAGATATGTGGGTGCATCATCATCATGCAGATACCATATTCTTTGTCGCAGACCTATAGCAATGTCCTCTCATATATCCTCAAAATCATTTTTCAAAAATCTCCGTGTTGGCATTTAAATGATTAGGCTAAATTTGAATAGGGAATAGGGGAATCAATTAAAAATACCACGCCAGGTGTTAATTGTAAATCTTTGTTGAACACCTCAACTTACAAACTCGTTACAAACATTCTTAATTCTATTCCTCGAAAAAATTCATTCATCTGACCCCAGAAGGTTTCATTAAAAAACCGTAGAATTTTGCTCAAGTAACTGATGGTAAACTGCTAACTGCTGTACTGATCGTATTGTTGCAAGTACGAGTAATTAACTCGCTAGTGGTGGTATAGATCTAATAGTTTTCTAAACAAAATTGTAAGTGTGTGGAAATTCTTCTAGTACTGATTATTGGCTTAAAAGGGACTACATCAATAATAAAAAACTTTTGTGCATCTGATTCGCGAAGTCTTCGAAATATATTCGATAAAATACTCTGATTGTGTGAAATGGATCTTTGAAAATTCACCATTCCGTCTCTGCGTATAATTCGTTAACGATAAAACATGGAGAAAATGTTTTTTCACAAAGAATGCGTGGTTGAATGAGTTTTATTAAGCAGGCAAGAAAAAAAGTTACTATTTTATCTACATTTATACGTATAGGGCGTAAGAATAGTGCAATATTCTCCCATGTAATATAAGTTTAATTTTAGAAACTTATAACGCAAAATGATTTCATACTATACAGAGTGCCCACCTATCCCCAGTCCAATATCTTGGTTGATAAGAGAGATAATTGAATCTTTTTTTTATTACGTGTGTCTAATTTACTTTATTTAGAGCTACAAACCTTAAAATAATCCCATTATACACGGTGTTCTACTGTTTAAATACAAACCTATATTTTTTATCATTTATTTTGAATCTACATGAAAAATAAAAGGGACTTTATGTATGGTGTTCATATGAAAAAACTGACGATTTTGAGATAGTTGGCTTACTATGTTTTTCTAATAAATTTTCGTGAATCATAATATCGCAAAGTTTGTGGTTACGGCAATTAACAGAAAAACTATTTTTTTGATCAAAATAATGGTAATAATGGTTCTTCAAAACACCATGTCAGAAACTGACCTACAGTATAAGGGGTGCCCAAAAACTGTTGTTGAATTTGACAAAGAAAAATATGAAAAATCTCCGTTAATTTAAATAGAACACCCTGTATATTAATGATCAGTAAAACGCAGAACTAAATATTCTACAACTTTGCTACAGCATTCCCTATACCTAAGTTGAACACTTTAAGCAAAATGCAGTATTACAGTAAAAAGTGAAAACATTTATGCATCACTCAAATTTAGTTCATTAAAAAACAACCAAAAAACTCAAAAAATTAAAAACGACAATCAAAGAAATCTTTCGAAATATCCATCGTTAAACCCTGTATACAGAGTCTATAGTATGGTATGTTATCGATTAGTTTGAATAAAGCATATACACAGTGAAAGCGGTTTTGGAGATATTTCCAATTATTTTCTATTTCTGTACCATATTCAGTACACACATGATGATGCACTGATACATGTACTTATTAATTCTATGAAATATGTATAGATATTACGTAGGCTTACATTTCCATTGCCATACCAAGTACTGCAAATCGGCTATTTTCATTTGTTATCCATTTAGCACGTTGTTCGTTTTTATATTCCGCAGCAAGAGGGTATCTTGCTTCAAATCGATCCCAAAGTTGAAGATTCTGGAAGATGTATTTATTAAATGCATGATGTAAGCAAAGGATTTCGTTTACATTTTCCCAAAATATAAAATCATTTGAATTACAGTGGAGCGTCGATTATCCGAAACAATTGCTGAAGGGGTACGGTTCGGATAATCGATTTTTTCGGACAATCGAACATTTTATGAAAAAAGACTGTAATATTATGTCAAAGGTGGTGGGATCAATAAATAAAAACAACAAACCCCTTAATACAATATTTAAAGATTTTATTTAAAGATTATTTTTACCAAATTAACAGAACATAAATAAATTGTTCATTTAAACTTTTTGAACTTAACTTAAAGACTTAGATCAATTTAACGATACATAAGACTAGAAAATGTCTTAATCAAGAAATCTCAGAAAACCAATACCAATATGCGTTGGTTTAAAGATACAAACACTTAAGTCGTAACATCTCAACAAAAAAAAAAACTTAAATGTAATCTAAAACAAAAAATCCTTCATCTTTTTTTGCGTGAGTTTTGATACACGTTTTTTGGCTGCCAAGTCTCGCAAACGTTTAAGAGACAGCAACTGAATAGCATCACACTCATCTTGATGTTCAAGCCACTTCATAGCTGTCTCCAAGCGTTTAATCACCTCTTCATTTGTTGGGAATTTTTCTTCTGGTGCATCTTCTTCGCTGTGTTCGTCGTCCTCTTCAATAATGCCGTTGTCAGGAGCTTGGGTTTGGGCTATGATGTAATCTGTAAGCACTTCATCCCCGGGTTCGTCAATGTTTAGAGTGTGACATTCGTTAATGTTCTCTTCATCGCAGTCTTTGAACTCTGGCGTACCCTTAGCCAGCTGAACCAATTCCGTTACAAACTCTTCATTTTGACC
Source organism: Holotrichia oblita (assembly GCA_023690525.1). NCBI lineage: Eukaryota > Metazoa > Arthropoda > Insecta > Coleoptera > Scarabaeidae > Holotrichia > Holotrichia oblita. The sequence continues at coordinate 152,209,439 of CM043017.1, read as the reverse complement.
GTATTCCTCAGCAGGTTCCTCGGGTGCAGTTGAGTCATGGTAGAGTTTGTTCCAGGATTTTTGTAACGTAGTCTGTCTTTAACATTTTTCCATGCTTCAGCTGCTATATATGTACACAGCGTCCTTCATAGTGATCTTTGTGTAGATGTCTAAGATGCTGTAGGCCTATAATAGCGTTTGAATGCTTCTATGACCCCCTGGTCCATTGGTTGGATAACCGAAGTTACGTTTGGTGGCAAAAAAACAACTTTAAATTTACCGTTCTCTCTTTCTAATGTCAGGTCTGAAGGGTGGCTGGGCGTATTATCGATACACAACAAAACTTTTTCGTTCTCGTAAGTTTCTTCTTGACGTTTTTTTTTACCTCTGAGACAAATACAGTGTCATAACCAATCAACAAAAATTTTGGTGTCCATCCAAAAGTTTTTTTGGTGTTTGTAAGTGAGCGGTTATTCTCTTAAACCACCGCGGATTCTTAGATTTGTCGATAAGTAGCAAAGGTAGCGTATGGTCGCCAGTAATGTTAGCACATACCATAGCTGTTATGTGAGATTTGCTTGCTTTAAACCCAGGTGCCGACATTTCCTTTTTAGAGACAAGAGATTTAGTGGGTATTTTCTTCCAATACAACCCAGTTTCGTCTGCATTGTATACATCGCTTTCCTTGTAACCCCTTTTTCAGTCAAATTCTTAAATGAAACTTTGAATTTTTTGGCAGCTTTTATCAGCTGACAGTTTTTCTCCTTGAATGTCAATTTCTCTTATACCGTGTCTGGATTTAAAACGGTTAAGCCAAGCAATAGATGCTTTAAAGTCTTTGTTGCCGTTTAGTTTCTGGTCCATTACAAGCGCTTTTTCACAAATCAATGGGCCCCTTATTGGTTGGCCTTGATTACACACCTGCATAAACGATCTAAACACTGCAGAGTCTAGATTCTGGTTCTCCGCCACCTTCATTGTTTTCTTGTATACGCTACCATCTTCACTGTCCAGCACACAAGCAAACTTTGTGATTGAATCACTATTGTTTTTAATGCCTGTAATGGTTGCATTACCCATACCGTACTCCCGCGCTAAACTTGCTTCACTTGCACCTTTATTCAACCGTTCTATTATTTTAAGTTTGTCCGGGAGACTATAAGAACAACACGCTTGCGTTTGGTCGTCATCGCTAGAAGTTTACACTGACAGAACGACACGACACTCATACAAAATGGCGTCTGCACTGTGGCGGTCTATTGCACTCACGATCCTGTCGTCCGCTAGTCGAACTTCGACGACCTTGACTGCGCATGCGTAGTTTTAACCGTCCGTAGCCAACTAAACTAAAAACAACGCATCTTGGAGCTCTTTCGGATAACATACGTTTCGGATAATAATATAATAATAATTTATTATAAATGTTAACACAATTATAATATGGAGATTTTTCCTATGTCTAAGGGCTGTGCGCAGGTATGCTTAGAGAACATCCGTTACGAGTATTATACGTCTTCTTATAGTCCCCGTCTTTTACAAATTGAGATTGATTTTGCTTTGCAAAAAAAAGCACATGCATGTATAGTGACGGAAGTGTCAGTATTTTATTCTCAATGAAGTGTTGTTTAGAAGAATCTCGAGATTTTAAAGAGAAAATAATGCGCATAACTCTCTTCTGGAGAATGAACAACCTTCTCATATGACTGGAACGCCCCACATAATTATGCGGTATCCAAGTTTAGACTCAATACAAGCCCGACTAAAACTGGAACATCCATATTCTGCCATAACATTCGCACGGCATATTTTAAAGAATTGAGAGCATTACTTATATCATTAATATGACATTCCCACAATAAATGTTTGTCTGAAGTTAATCCAACTTACTTGAATTATATTCCGGTATTGCAGCGCCATCAATACGAATTAAAATTAAACGATCGGACCGTTTATGTGGATCAAAGACCATTACCTTAGATTTGGATTTATTTAATCGCCACGAAATTGATTCTGTCCACTCAGTAATCAGTGAGACGAATTTATGATCAGCGATTGATAGTTCACTATAATCCATTCCACGAACCGTAGTAGATGTATCATCGGCGAATTGACATATGTCTTTCAAATTCTCAATGCTGTAGTTAAGTCATTAACATAAACTACAAACAGCAGTGGCCCCAAAACCAACCCTTACGGGACACCAATATTAAAACAGTTTGGTTGTGAATATGCTATAATACCATTCTGTTTGATAACTACAGGTTGGCTACGTTTATGCAAGTATGAAGCTATCAAGTCATAACATGTCCAACGGACACCATTGTCATGTAATATACGCAGTAGCACAGTATGGTCAACCAGATCAAGATAAAACAAACATCATAAACTCTACCCTAAACTTATTTTCTATTAAGTTGTAAATGTTTTGTATAGCTTCAAACAATGCATCATTAATTGATTTATTTTAAGGTAACCGTACTGGCACTTTGAGAAGAATGACTCTCAAAAAGTTATATAATCGAGAATACATGACTTTCTCTAGTACTTTTGAAAAACAAGACAAGATAGATACAGGTCGATAGTTAGACATAAGTTTATTTTTATCCCCCTTCCCCCTGTTAGTTTAGTTTTAGTTTATTTATAAGTTTTGACGTTTGACTGAAGCTAGGCATTAACAATTTTTATTTGATTTATCAGTCTGCTTTATATCCATATCACGTTTACGTATTATATAATTATAACTACTAATTTAAAACGCACCTAGATCTACAAAAAAGTACAGGAGACGAATGGTATAGAGAATTCAAATTTCAAATTTCTGTTTGATTTCTGCATTTTGTTTTAAAAAGCACACCTACACGTTTTTTGTGTTAAAACTTTTTTCTATCTTTTTCCGTTAACGAGTTTTGCGCAGAGGCAGAATGGAAAATTTTCGATTAAAATTATTACTAAATTCTCTATGCTGCTTCTTTTTGTGGTGCATTTAGCTGAGTTGCTAATTTCATAAAAGCGATCACTTTTCTAGTTGTTTAATTACAATCAATTATCCACATTTTATGTCATTTTATTCTGTATAAAATTTAAATTTTTCAAATAGTCATTCTTATCAACGATATATATATTTTGTATCCAACCCCCATTCGTTCTTGAAAACAATAAGATAATACTATTGGATTTTCTATACAGAGCATTCCAATGAAAACGATCAAAACGGCAAGAAATACGAGAATGCCTCAATTTTTGTTTGAAGGAGGACATTTTTTCACCAATAAGGCAAAAATCATGTCTGGTCTCCCTTAGGCCCTCCAGTATGGAACATTAAAATTTTAAATGGCACTTTTTCGATTCTACATACTAAAGGGTTTTCCAATAAGAATGATATGATTTTGTAATGATGTAGTAACCATGGTAATAAAGTTATACCTGTCGCTAGTTGTCATTTATGTTCACTAAACCCTAACAATTTATTATGGCTAAATACTCGCTCCAAGAACATTTGGTTATTGTTCAATAATTTTACGAAAATCGTCGTCCTTATGTGAACACTTTTCGCGCACTTCACCAAAACTTTGGTCTAAATAATCGCCCTTTTGTGCTTGTCATTCGTCGCATCGTTAAGAAATTGGAAAGTAATTTTACTCTTCGCAGTGTAAAAACACCAGTAAGACGCCGAAATGCCAGAATTGTTGAGATTATTGTTACCATAAGAGCCAGTTTTGCAGAAGATCCAAATTTATCAATTCCTCGTCGTGCTCAAGAGTTTGGACTTAAAAAAACAACAACTTGGCGAATTTTGCGAAAAGATTTAAATTTACATCCGTATAAGATTGTTTTGACCCAAGAACTTAAGCTTGCTGCTTCGAGTTTAGAACGACTTGAAAGGGATCGCAATTTTGCGGAAAAAATTATCTTTTCAGATGAAGCTCATTTTTGATTAAGTGGTTACGTAGATAAGCATAATTGCTGTTTTTGGTGTGAAAATAATCCACAACAGATTCACGAGAAGCCTCTGCATCACCTGAAGGTAACTGTATGGTGTAGCTTATGATAAGGTTGGACCATTTTTTTTTCCAACCAAAATGAAATTTGAGATTCAATTACAATAAATGGTGAACAATACCGACAGATGATAAATTTTATATGGCCAAATTTGGATGTGCTTGATTTAGAGGATATGTGGTTCGAACAAGACGGCGCGGCGCTACATGTCACGCTGCTCATGAAATTATCGTCATAGTGCAAGGAAAGTTTGGAGAAAGGATAATTTCAAGGAATTCAACTGTTCCCTGGCCTCCAAGAAGCTGTGATTTGTCTCCTTTAGATTACTTTTTGTGGGGTTATTTAAATTCTAAGGTTTATGCAAACAGGCCACAAACACTTGATGCTTTGAGATTGAACATTGAACGCTGCATTCGTAAGATTACGCCCGATTTATTGCACAAAGTCGTTGAAAATTGGATTCGTCGAATTCACTCGGTACACGAAGCCGAGGTGGACATTTAAATGAAGTGCTATTCAAAACATAAACGTTATCGATTATACTATAAGATAATACAAAAAGTGTGGTTATATCTGAAATCATTTCTATTTTATTTCATTTTAAAATCATATCGTTCTTATTGGAAAACCCTGTATTTGCAACAACTTTCATGTAGGACAACCTATACCTATCCTTAACACTTTAGAAGACATCTAAAGTTTTAAAGCTATTTTCTGTTGTCATTTTATTCTGTATAAAATTTAAATTTTTCAAATACTCATTCTTGTGAATGTTATATATGTATATTTTGTATCCAAATCTCCAATCTTTCCTGAAAACAACAGGATAATACTATTGGATTTTAAATATATTGATAAACTTAGTAGCATCGCTTCTTATTATAATAATTTTGATCATCACTTGCTCTGGTTTTATTATTGTGTTAGCCGAGATAGTAAATATATTTATTAATTGTTTTAATTTGTGTAATATATATTTCTGATACTCAACGAAAAAAAATGCGCTATAGAAGAATTTGTTTTGGAATTCATTTAAATTTGACACTAATATGATTGTAGAGCATTATTATTTTTTTACAGTATACGACTGACATTGATACTACTAACAGTAAGTTACTCGATTTATGAACGCGAATAAATAATAGATAAATAGATAAATATCTGCAATATTATCTTGATTATTATTCTTAAGGGGTCTACAGTATTCAGTACAATCCGTTGTAAATTGTATTCTTAAAGCGGTGTACAGACTAAACAACCGGCTGTACAATTGTTCCATCGTAATTTGGTTTGACGTCAAAAACAGGACTGATTTGTCTTTATTTTTATTTTCGATTCGCACAAGTCGTAAATATAACGTCAATTACTTTAGTGCCTACCTATTTCATTTTTAATTGAATTTATTTAAATTAATTAATTGCTGTAAAAAATTACAAAGAACGAATCGTAAAATTTACCCATTGTCTTTCCAGGATTATTTGAGTTACTTCAGGAAATTCCCAGATCACCTACAAACGAATGTAGATATAATATTCGGAAATATCCAGCAAATTTACGATCAAACTGTGGAATTTTATCATGCACTCTTAATGTGTTCCAACGACTACGAAGCAATCGCATTAACTTTCATAGATTATGTAAGTATACAAATTATCACAATTAAATTCATGTAGATGATTTACGAAACACATGTTTAGAAAAATTTGTTCAAACTTTATCCAATATACATGAAAAATAAACCTCAAGCTGATCGAATCCTAATACAAAATTATAAAAGCGTGATTGAGGTGAGTACCACAATATATTTCTCGTATAATTTTTTCAAACAATTTGTTTCTAGGATAGGCAAAAGAAATTAAAAGATCGCTTAGATCTAATGAGTTACCTATTGAATCCAATACAACGCTTAGGGAGATACATTTTGCTTCTGGAGAATTTACAAAAATCAGTTCGGAGATCTGCATGCTTAGATCCGGCTATAGAAATTTTGAAGGCAAATATGACGAAGGGTAACGATTCTATAGCCGTAGAATCTATTTTGAAGGTTCCCGAGAAAGTTGATTTGTACAAGAAAGGATCTTATATTGATAGGGAGAAATTTGTTATGCTTAAACCTAGGAGACAGGAAACTGTGATATTTTTATTCGAGGATATTGTTGTATTTACAACAGAAAACACTACCAGTAGGGTAAGATGAAATTTAACACAATATTGTTCAAAATTGAATCTGTTTTTTGCTTACTTATTATATCTGAAAGTAAGAAGGGATCTTGCAATAAGACCTGTGTGGATTATTTTGCTAAATATATACTTCATTTTTTTTTAATTGTATGTGATGTCTGAGATGCAAACTACAGGTTCGTTTGATTTCATAATGATTATCTGGGATTTAATGATTTTGGTCTAATCTTATCAGAGGTGTTTTCGTGAAATCGATTTTTACTATCGCGATGAAACTAATTGCACTGAGAGTATAAATAATCCCAAAAATAATAAACAAATACTTTTAATATCGTGAACAATGATATTATTCCTTTGCGCAATAGTTAGAGGAGCCTAATGTTGATAAAGTCATCAGTTGCGTGGGGTGCAAATGATCCAGCGATTTATTACTTATTATGGATTTAACTAAATGGAAACAACAGTGTGCAATATTTTTAAAAATTTGCTTCATTTGTTAAATAAAAATTCATGCAAATAACTTTATTTCTAGAGAGACGTTCACACCACATTCACCTATACTGCCAGCATAGATATGAATGACTTGTCCATTACTATAGTGGATGGTGAACTGCAAACATTTCAACTAATAGATTATCCTAAATGCAAGAAAAATAAAGATGAAGCCTCTTATCTATTTGAAGCACGAGATAGAAAAACTAGAGACCACTGGGGTACTCTGATACAGGGTAGATTATGGGCACAATTGGAAAAATTTAAAGGTAACATCAACAATTTTTTCCTTTCTATATATAAGATTAACATTTTTTTTGTAATATAGACCAAAGTAGATCATATAAACCAGTGAGTAGAGCAAATAGTACCTCCTCAGCAAAAATTCCTAAATATCTGGGAGATATGACTAGTATGAGTACAAATTCTTTCCAGTTGAATATTAGAAATAATATTTATATTTTTTTATAGGTCATACATCAGCTTCTACGACAGTTTCTAGGGAAAACAGTACGAAATCAAAAACAAATATCTCAGGTACTTTAATATGATACAAATATTATGATATCGGATATTGTAAAAGCTAAAATTTCAATTTATAGGTGATAAATATCAAAAATCAATTGACAGAACTAAACGACGAGTAAAAAAGCCAAAAAGTGGTGAGTATAACAATTTGAGAGTAATATTCGGTACCATTGTTAACTAGTTCTATCTCTTTTAGATGTAGTAAAGCGTACCAGCAAGTTTTACACAGATCCTAGTTCACTACAGTACAATAAGACAATGTAGTGAATGATGCTCCTTTTCTCCTAGAATTTAGTTGCTTTAAGTTTACACGATCAGTATTTATTTTTTGCTTTTTTTGTATTTATTATTAAGATAATAAAATTCTACATAACTCTATTTATTTTATAAAATCTTGTGTAATTTTATTTAAAATAGATCAAGATGTCGTTTACAATTTGTGTTCTGCATTAGTTTGTATTTTCGTGCGTTTGAAATATACAGAGTGTCGTCGTGAATTTTGTTCAACAATGTATTACACTCCACTTTGAAAAAGATGTTTAATTTATTGAGTATTTGAAATACCGGCTTTATTTATAAATGGTTTTTAAAAAACTTCACAAAATATCTATGTTTTAACTGTTTTCCCAATTTTCTAACCATTACAGAACTACATTAACATTACTCATTTGCTTTAACAGATTTAAGATGCCTTTAACATTTTACCGATGTCACTTGTTTCATTTCTTTCATTCAAAGTAATTTTTTTCTGTTGCTATTATTTTGACATTTGCGAAATCAAAGTAGTGTTTATTTTCTAAAACATTGTAGTTCTTTTGTGGTAGGAAAATAACCTTTATCAAAATATTGTTGGGACTGTCAGACATATATGGTTTCGTAATTATTACAATTTGTTTGATAAATAGAGTGGATTTGTCTGAAAATGTGAATAAGCAGGGTTAGAGACCTAATTCATATTCAAATATTTAAAAAAATATTGACACAATAGTTTAAGAAACGGGTCGATAGTCACAATGGATAGGCGGCTGGCTATCGTTGTGGTGGGACGATAGGAGCCGAGTTTCAATTCTATAGAGGGGCGGTGACTTTTTTTCAGAGGGTTGGAATCCGGATCGACTTACCAGAGAGTTGCAGTGATACCCAGTCAAGCAATATAGCTTACGGATCCACTGCAACTACGCACCCACCACATAAAAGAATCACATAGGAGGGTGGTTCAATAGGTCCTTAGAAAAAGATATGGAAACAAATTATTTTGATTATTTTTTATCTATTTTTCAATATACTGTCCTTTCAGCTGGATAGACTTTACCCAGTAGTTCTGAAACTTTTTAAGATGTTTAAAAAGTAAGAACCACAAAATAGTAATGAGTATTGTCAATCATTTTGGAAGAAATTACTTCCAGTGGATGTTCTAAACGATGTTTATCATTTGTAAACATACAAGCATGTTTAAATTTATTTACTCAATTGTAAACAGTTGCAACCAAGTAGCAGATTAAAAAAAAACAATTAATACAACAAGTCAAACAAACAGAAAGATACTCAAGTTCTTATTCTATGTTAAGATTGCTCCACGTTTTCGCAATTTTGTACCTTGTTCTAAGTTTAAGTTAGTTCTGATATCCTCGTTCACACATATGTATATCTAAAAGATAACATTTTGCCAGTTGCAGAAATTGTTGCAGTTGCGGATTGTTTTAGTAGTTCTGAACTTTTCTTTTAATTTAAAGTTACTAGTATAGCTAGGTAATGAAATAATTGAGCAAAAGGAAGGGTTTCTATCTGTTTTCGTCTTTCTCAAAATTGATCTTTGGACATCTCTTTATGACTATTCTCTGTTTGGTCTAAAAGTTCATTATAAGTGTATTATAACTAGAATACTTTTGTAAGGTCGTATGTGACGTTAATAATTTTTTTATTGTTTATATTTTCATTGGAGTTAAATGAAATGTTTAATTGATTTCTTTTCCAGGAAGTTCGCTTTTTATTTATTTTAGGAACCTTCCAAAACTAGTTTCAATCAATGTTAATGGTACATATGTATGTACCATCTTTGGCAATTTTAATGCGATTTTTTTATTGGGGAATGTTGATTTTGTAAATAAAGGCTTTGCTTTAAAGTGAATTTAATTACTCTAAAGAAGTTCATCAAAACAGTACTCTCTTTTAGAGAAATTAAATTTGCTTCAAAGTATAGCCTTTATTTAGTAAATGGAAATTCCTCGCTGATAAATTCGCATTTAATTTGCCAAAGATGGTACATAGAGAGTGAGGCATTAGTGCTTCAAAGCTCAATATATTCATTAATATTGAAGATATCAAAAAACGTTATGTACAAAAATCATAGACAGCCTTAAGCTGTATATTTTAAAATTATTTTCATAAATACAGGGTGTTTCATATTACCAGGGTGAACCTAACCTACATTTTCTTAAATGAAACACACAATCGATCACTCGAAAAACGGCTACAATATTGTTTGATTGTTTTGGTGGACATTTTGAAAATTTATTGTGAAATCTGTTATATTGCGAACTTTTGGCTTAAATCATTAGATATTAATTACTGGTACATTTAAGGAAATGTATGTTTGGTTTATCCTGGCAATATGAAACACCGTATATATATGAAAATAATTTTAAAATATGTCGATGAAGACTGTCTATGATTTTCGTACATAAAGTTTCTTCATATCTTCAATATTAATGGATATATTGAGCTTTGACGAACTAATGCCTCAACCTGTATATGTCGTCTCTAATTAATTAATCTTACCTTTGTTAATTTTAATATTATTTGAAGATTATTTTACTTTATAAAATTTATTTGGAAGTTTTTTCGATTTAGGTACCTACACTTAAAAGCGTTTTGTTACTATAATAGAAGCCTTGCTTAATTTTTTTCCTAAATCCAAGATTTATGAGTGTAAATTGTATTCTATTATTTTATTTTATATCTACACATTACAAATTTCTCTTTTCTTGATAAATTCATGAATATTATTAGCAGGCTAAAATTTAAAAACAAAACAACTACAATAATATTAAAAAATCACATAAACTTATCTAAAAGAGGAGAGCAGCTGGGAAAATTTAAATTTTCGTTTTATCTCTCGACCTATTCAACTTTCCTTTCAACAGTTTGAAACAATATTCAGAACAACTTTTTACTGAATGACAATTTGGTCTGATGAAATGCATTTTTAGCATCAATGGTATTTCTAATACAAATATGCATCGACAATGGAGCTAAGACAATCCAAGATTTGTCATTCAAAATAATTTTCAATGACATTTCAGCGTAAATGTTTGTTGTAGCATTTCAGTGGATGAATTAATTGGGCCATTTTTCGTAGACGGTTATTTAAATCAAGAAAAATATCTCATTTTATTAAACGAAAATATCTAATACCTCTTAGATTAATTAAGTTTGGCAAATTTAAATGGAATATTTTATCTACAAAATGGTTGAACGCTTAAATTGGAAATAGATAGATAGGAACATCCGAACCTATCGAATTATTGACACTTGTCAAGAAGTACTTGCCGTTTGTCTTTCAAATGCAATTATTGGAGTATTTAGGAGATCTGCATTTCTCCTCTAAAGGATTTTGAAATCTGCATCTTTGACCTTCATATTGATCTACCTTTCGTAATAGTGGAGATATCGCAAAAAACCCAAAATTTACAAGCAGGGTATTTTTCGAATTTTTTAACTCCGACGGGTGTTCCGGATTTTTATGATTGTCCTGAGCATTGTATTGAAGAAATTATGGTCTTGTCTCTTATAATTGCGGAGATATTAAAAAAAAAACCTAAATTTTCAGAGCTCCTCATTTTTTGAAGCTTTGAATTCTGACCTTTGTTCCAGGTTGTTCTATTTGCTCTGAATATTATTACAGGTTTTTCTGGTTGTTGCGAATATTTTTCCAAGAAATTACGGTTCTACCTTTCCTAATAGTGAAGATATCGCGAAAAATTTGAGTCCGGAAATTTTTAATTTTCAAATTCTGGCGGTTATTGTTCCAGGTTGTTCTAGTTGCCCTGAATGTTATTAAGTTAAGATAAGTTAAATTATAATCTACTGATCGGCTCTAATTGTGCCTTCGTTTGCACGGAGCATTATTACAGTAATACTTAACAATGTTGGATTACCAATATTTTTCCTTGTACTTAAATCGGCCTAAAATTCTTATATTCGTTGCATACCAAATATGCTATATTTTTTATGATTTGTTTATTAATAAGTACGTGCGTCGTTGCATGAAAATAATATACAGAGTGTTCCATTTGAAGAAATTAAGTCCGAAATGGATTTACAAAACTCATTCACCCTGTAGAATGGCGAATAATTTCAAGTTGAGTATAGGCTATTATTTTACTCAACAGCTTAGCACATTTAGAGATATACTAAGTTTTTTAGTATTTATTTCCGGTTCTTGTAACAAATGGACAACATTGGATCGTTTTTCAACTTCAATAGCTTTTCTCTTCGTAACTATGGGTCTTACCCAACTAATGTTATACTAAATTGTTTATAGTAATAAGCAGAATGGATTATAATTTTTAATGCCGAGTGTCCCATTTAGAAAAAACATATGTTTGATTTGTTACCGATTGCTTTGATAAGTCTGTATAAAAAAATACTTTTAAAACGTAGCTCTCAATCAAATCCCAAAAAAGTTTTTCGAAATTCCTCACCGTTTAATTATAATCGTCTAACTCATTTTGGTTGCACCACCCTGTATAGTGCACCTACTTCGATTGCTTTTTCAAAATATTGAGGCAGTTATAAAATACTTTTAAAACATAGTCTGAATCAAATCCCAAAAAGTTTTTCGAAATTCCTCTCTTGTATTGAAGCGTTATTCTCCGTTATAGTTTATCTTTAAATCAATTAAATAAATTGCCATGGGTTTCCCAGCACCACTTGGGTGGTGCTGTGCTGTATAGTGCACCTACTTCTAGAAGACTCTTTCTCGAAATATTGAGGCAGTTAAAATTACATAGTCTGACTCGCTAATAGGTTTCGACATCTCTTGTATGAATTGTAACAATTAAATAAATGCTTCAGCTTGCCTTACTCTGCGTTTACAACATTGGGGCCATATAGTGTCCACATAATCCTATACTAACTCGCATTTAATAGGTACCATATTATATGACTTCTTAGTTCCATTCTCGATTATATGTAGTTTATATTTTACAGCAGTGGATACTATTAACAGACAAAGTGAAAACCTAAAATCGATGCTCATGGATCACGAAAAGAATTAGACAATAAATTGTTGTAGCTTGCTCCACAATTTTAAATTTTAAATGCAGTCCGCAATTGAAGATTCAACTGCGTGTATGCCAAACTCTTTGTTGTAAACTAAACGGGGAACAAAAAGAAATTACGTGAATTATGTTTGATGGATATTAAATATCAGTTCCAATATCCAATATTTATGCTCCTAATCGCAGGAAACGTTTGCAAGGCATAGCAATTGAGCAAATATCAAACATTACCATACAAAGATTATGTCTCTCCTAAATGCATATAAAAATCGTGAGCAAATAAATAAGTCACATATTTGATTAAATACCAATACAATTTTTAACGATGTTTGTATTTTCCATTATTATCCAGTAAGTATAAATGCCTCAATATTGTTGGATAATTACCTGTTGGAATCATAAACTTGGTAGTTCATTAATTTGATGTAGTTTTTTTGTATAAAGGAAGTTTGAGAAGAAGCCTCAGTTCAATAGTAATAGAATACACAAATACGATTTCTAGAACATCCGGAAATGTCAATTAAAAAATGATTTTTTGTAATGAATTACTGTCATCGTCGTTCATAGTTTTAAATTGCTTCGATATGATTCTTTTTCTATTTTTGGCACTTTTAATTAACATGTTAAAACCAGATTAGATAGGCGCAGATAGAAATATAACGATGAGAAATAATTCACTTGCATGTATATTACAATTTTTTAGTTCAAACTTATTATTTTATTACATGACTGAAATGTTTAAAGTCTCAAGAATTTCGAATATTCTGCGCTTCGCGAAATTCCTCTCAAAATTTTCAAATGTATGATACTGCCAATAAACATTTATTTTCTGAAGAAGGCGTCGCTTCTTTTGCTTCTACTTTTTCTAAGGATTTAGAAACTCGGAAACAATGGTATTTTAAAGTATGTATTTCTTTTATAAGCAAAAGAACAAAGCACTCACAAAGACAAAAATAAGATTGACAAGAACTTCTTGATTTATCTTAAATTACTTATCTTAAATGATTTTAGATGACCTAAAAAAATAAATTGAGACATCGGTGATTAATCGTCACACGTTAATTCTATGATTACTAAATCTTCGATTAAGTCAATTATGAACGTTTGCAATATAAACCGGTGAAGAACCATCCTGTTGGAACAAAAATTAATCGTTTGGAATTTATTATATTACCTGATCCAGCATGTTGGTTCTGAACTGTTTCAATTATAACACGATCGCCACCGGATGTTTTCCAGTATTTCATGTAGTGTCATGGTATATGTACACAGAAGGATAGCAGAAGCCCATGGTAGCTCGTTGTATCAGCTACGTTAGAAAGAACAAATTTTACCTCTTCTGACCGCCGGATCAGTGAGCACTGTTTACTAAAATGAAAAGCGCAGGTTTCGAAATACTGAGTGGGTAGCCATCATCATGATTGAGGTTCTGGGAATGTTTTTGGATATCGATTGTTTCCCTTATTTTTCAATTGAAATAGTCTAGCAGCTTGATTACAACAGCTGGTTGATTAAAACAATTTTTTTTATTATCCAGGTTTCTTCTCTAGCGCAGGTAATATGTCGAGTTAGTGTGTCTTTCTAGTATCTGGTGGATACTGTTAAAATCCGAAAGCTCGCATAATTAAATTAATAAGAGATTCAGACAGTACAATTATATTATTGTAACAAATTAGGTATGTAATACTCGAGATTGAAGCACGCTATTAAGTGTAAATAGATTGTTTAATACTATTATCGATGAAGCCACGCTATTAAGTGTAAATAGATTGTTTAATACTATTATCGATATTTATTGATTGTCCAGACAAAACAAATTTACGATATAAATAAAATATATAACTATAATTTAATGGCATCTGGCCCAAACATATTTGGAAACATAGTGTGACGTAAGAGACAAATTAATGAAAGCACAGGTGAATTGTAATTGAATTCTTTAGAAAACAAAGTTGGTTCGGTGGTTTTGTTAAAATATAGTATACATCAGGATATAATGACACAACATTTACTCCAACAGATAGAGTAACCGATTTCAAAGATAATTTGCCGTATTTTGATTTTATACTAGATTGCTATATGAGGGATATTATTTGCAGAGTGTGAATGGTTCACAATAAATAGGTTAGTCTCAGGATGAGATTCGATTTTAGAAATAAAATAGCTCATTAACTTTTGAAAGCAACGCGACTGCATATTTTTCTCTTGGGTTTGCCTCAGACCAGTATCGACAATTCTGTTTGTTCATGTACCCGTCTAAATGAAAATGTGCTGCGTCACTAAAAAGAATATTATCAAAATCATTGAAATCTTATATCAAAGTAGCAAAATTAAGACAGCTACGGTGATCATCACTCTTCAAAGTTTGAACCAACTGGATCTTATAAGGATGGTGATGTAAATCTTTTTTCAAAATTCTATGAACACTGGACCGGTTTAAATGTAAAGCAAACGCATGTTTTCTTATCAAACGATGTGGATTTTGGAGTACAGCAGCACTTACAGCTTCGCTATTGATTATATTTCTGACAGATCTTCTGCGGCAACGGCGTTTAGAACAAACTGTAGAACCGCTCACTTGAAATTTGCGTATCCATTGCTTAATTAAATTAGCCGATGGACCTTTCGAAATGCTCTCTGGACTTGCACGTAAAAATGAGTATTTTTGGTAGAATACTTTTACACAAAAAGCACGTTGTTCACCACTAAAGTATTCAATTAGCAAAAATGAATCCAGAACAGGATAATTCGAATGGTGGCAGTAAAAATGATCTGACACTGACAGTTTGCCCAAGATACATAAAACAAAATCGAATTTCATTCTGAGTCACCTTTTATTACTGAAGCTTAACTTACTGGAGTACGGAATCTCGTTACCTCTAACCTCAATTCTAATATTACCATAACTTCGGATAATCTTCATCTTGTTCCAGTTGATTCATATTATGCTCCCTTACCTTGTTATTTCCTGCGTCTTCTCCAGGCTATTGTGCTTTTCCTTCTAACCACTTCTCCAGATATAACTTTGGCATATCTAATTTTACTCAACTCTACCAGAACTTAGTCAATGCTGAATGAACATTTTTGAAGCCAATTACTGATGTTAGTGTTGACACAATTTTCAATTAATCTGCGCTCAAATATTTTTCTGTTCCTTGCAAATCAAAATATCCGTACTGATTTTCAAGAAGGGTAAGTCTAATGTAAAGTTGAAGAAGTATTAAACAAATGTAAACAAATGTTTAAGATTTACATTGTATTTAATAACAACGACAGCTGTTTCGCTACACTGTAGCTTCGTCAGGTTGAAATATACAATAATAACTATCTACATACTCTTGACTCTTATATGCATATAGTGTGTGGTTATTAGGAATTCTAAGAACTAAAATATAAAGAACAATTTCTTGTCTAAAAGTGTCGGGTCTATACCGGAAGTACGTGTAACTAATTATCCTGCTAACAGCCCTCCCCATCCCAGCCATTGTGAATCGTGGTGCTGATGTGTACTAGGAAGATCCTAGAACGAGTCAAATACGTAAAAATATGTCGCCAATTAACTTACTACCAAACTAGATGTAAGGTCCGTCGACGTTCGCCAAAAAAAAACTGGAAGTGAAAGGATACCACACTCGTTATTATCCTTAATAATTGTTTGAGTTTTTTGCTAAATATAATACAGAAGAGGTGTTTAGAAGGAGGTAAAATCTGCATCAAATTTGAAAAAGATATCTCAAAAAAATAATGTTTTAAAGTTCTCTCTTTTACACCTTGTATACTGAAAAAAAAGAAACACATTGACATGACAAGAAAAGTCCTATTATGTTAGCTCAAAGAATACATGGTTAACGGGTTTACCTACTTTTTTGTAACACTCCGTATATTAACAGGAACGTGAGGACGTGCCGAAGGATTGCTGAACTTTTGGAATATACACTCTGTCACCTTTTGGGGATTCTACATTTGTTGTTTAATACCTTTTTAATAAAATTTATAATACGAAGTACAAAAATGCAAAATTTTCAATAGCACAATCACAATTTTGTTTGGGGTGTCGTATGTAAGATGAAGTTGTGAAAATAGTGAAAAGTTAATTTTATTTTAAAACATACTTGAGTCAACTTTATTGTTCATATCACAATATAATCTGAGCAAATGATGCATTAATTTAGCCATAAAAAGATAAGCTTTCAATTTCGGCATCACCCATTAGATGATTTCACTTAAAATTATTAGGGGACTTACTTAGAAAAAAAGAGAAATAGAAAATTATATCTTTTTGGTTTATTTAATTTTCTTGTATTTCTAGGCAAAAATTTCAATTCAAATACGAATTAAGGGTTACATTACATGGAACTTTATGAATAGTACAATAATATTGTTATTTATTAATGATTACGACCATCATCTCCATTAAATTTAATTAATCTACAATTAATTATTATTATTATAATAATATTATTATTATATTAGGTTAAACATGTAAATATTAGGTTTTATTTGTATAAGGGAATTACCGAAATCTTTTCAGGTTTATCGCACGAAAATATTTAAACTATTTAAAAATTACACATTCTATTTATATTTAGATAAAAAATGATGTGTATCAAACAAAACTTGTTAGAAATCACAAAATTTTTTGAGATTATTTCCTAATAAATAATGATTGTTCCCTATGTTTCCTTATCTGGACTTATCTTTCTATATAAATCTTATACGTAATACGTCATTTGATACATTGAATACTTTGACATTGTTGTGTGGTCTTTTTAGTGATGTGAATGTGTTTTATGCCTGGTGTAATTTGGTAGATGAAATGGCATCGGGAAGACCACCAACTCATAACCAGTCCGTTCGCGAACTAAAAAAATATTTTGCGGAATTATCAACGCAACGACAAAATCCACAAGTTACAGCTGCTTCGCATGCTAAAAGTTTACAACGGAGAAAGCTAGTGAAATCCAGGAGTATGACCAGTAAGAATAATCCTTATAAGGTATCCAATTTATTAAATCAATTAAAAATGTCTTTATACAATAGCTCTCAATCAAAATTTGGGCGATTTGCTTGTTACGGACGGGGTGTCTACAAATGTCAATGTAGATAGTGCATCTGCACTGATAAAAGAACGAAATGATTCGAACAGCTCTAGAAGGCAAACACAAAACCGAATCCAACAAGTTAATGGCAAAAATATGAATATAAGTCGAGATTCTATATATGAAGAAATTGATGACCCCGATGAAAAACGAAATACTTATTATGAATACGATAAAATGTTGAATATAAATTCAACGCGAGTTGAATCGCTGAAATCCGAAAATAGTCAAATGCAACGAAGTCAATCTCAGCCATCTTTGGATGACTTGGATGAATATGACACCGTTTGGAAAATGGGTGATCGTGAGGATAAGCCACCTCTACCACCAAGACCGAAATCGCGAAATCTCACAAAAGTCGATGCGCGAACACAATCCTTAATGAATATGTCCAATATAGAACAAGAATCTGAATATGATATTGTAACAGGACTAGGTGCTACTGCACAGAATACACCTTCTCCAAAGCCTAGGCCGCGAAACCTTCAAAAAAGTCCTTCCCAACCTACGCTTAAAGTTGTACGAACGAGTGTCCTGAGTATACCAGAACAACCTCCGCATGATAGAATTTTAAGGACTGTAAAGAAAGATCCACCCTCACCAAAAATCAAGCCAAGAAATGTCAACAATCAAAATAGTTCTGCCGCACCCGTAGCCTCTTCAACGGAACAGCCACAATACGAAGCTGTTTTTAGATTGGGTAGTTATGTAGAAGATCCGCCTTCACTACCGAGTGGATCAAAACAAATTCGAAACTCAAGACTTGATTCTCATCCTGCAGTTGAAGATCCATTGTCTTCCATAGAAGACAATGAATATGATATTGTTTTAAGAACCGGTGGTCATGTAGAGAGAGGCGATAGTAATTTAGAAAATTGCAATCAGCTTGTTTTGTATGAAGGCGACGATAATTCGTCCAGCAACTCTTACTATGATACCATGTTAGGTTTGAGAAGTCAGTTAGAATCATCACGAGAAGTTGTGGCATTCGGTGACAATTCACGAACGTAAGTTGTTTTTATTCAATTCTAATTTTGGTGTATTTTCTTTCAGTTTATAGTATTACAATTACAATGCAATTAGAGGGTATCGCCTTGTTTCGGGTGTAATCGTTAGATAAATTAATTTAACTCGTGTTAGATTAGATAAATTAAATTAAGTTTCAATATTATTAAGTTTAAAGAGGAATTGTAACAACTAAATAGTCTATTTTGAAACTATCCCCACATTCTATGTTATGGCATCATATTTTTACTACTTATAGCATTATAAAATCGATTTAATTGAAAATGTGATTAATACCGCGAAATTAAAACAAAGCATTTAGAGTACAAAGTGTATTTTACATTTAGGAATCAGATTAGATTTTAGAAATTTTTTTAATTATCAAGATAAAGTAAACGTTTTTGCAGTAAACTATACATTATAAAGTCCTATTTTATTATTTTATTATATTTATATATCAGTTTTAACGTTTTTCTTGAATTCATGGTAAAATAGGGCGCTGCTAATCTATAGAGTGGTTTATTATGCGGTAAGGTTTATATTTATTTTATTTTTATTATGGAAAATATAAGCGTTTAATGTGAAATAAAACTATTTACACTATATTTAATAACATCGACGGCTGTTTCGCTACTCTGTAGCTTCGTCAGGTCGACACTACAATTTCTAATAACCACACACTATATATAAGAGTCGAGGGTATGTAGATAGTTATTATTGTATATGTCAACCTGACGAAGCTACAGTGTAGCGAAACAGCTGTCGTTGTTCTTAAATATAGTGTAAATCTTAAACATTTGTTTTATTTCACATTGAAAATGGATTTACATCAAGTAGAGACCAACTCGATCCAAGATAAGCGTTTACCTCAACGTAACAGAATTCCATTGCAATTAATTGTTTTATAAAATAAAACATATTTGTCGAACGCATAATAACATTCATGTTTTAGAGATTCCTTAGCGCGGGTTTTAAATTGTCGAACCGGGCAGATTATCAAATCTTCAGGCTAACAATTATACATCTCAATACTAACCGTATATGGCAATAAAATATCTAGGCGTTTTTGTAAGATTAAAGTGAAAATCATCCCGATTACATGTTAAATAAGAATGAACATCGGAGCTCTTTTAAAAATGTATGATTCATTAGATAACATAATTTGTTTAATAGTGAGATCAACATCTTAACATGTGTCTGTTCCACTATAACTTTATGTAAATAAGAATTTACAATCATTGATTAGGTACATTTATCTGTATACTTCCTATTTGTAACGAGTTGATGCTCACATCGGCATTAAAAATAACAGATTGCCTTTTTGTACATTTAATGTTAAACCGATCGAATGAAACCAACCAAAGTAATTATTTAGTTTTCAATTAATTCTATGACTTATGAATGTTTCTCGTAACGATTACATTGGTGTCGTTGGTATATAATGGGATCCCACCAGACACAGCTAACGCTAAGTCATTTATATATAAGACAAATAATAGTGGTCCTAAGATAGAACCCTGCAGTACTCCCATATTCTCACTATCCACCCATATTTCATAAGAACCATTAACACTAACATACTTATTCTAACATTTCTTTAATAACTCACTGACTATGCTTTCGAAGAGAAATTTTCTGTAATTCTGCAAAATATGACTTTACAGAGTTTTCGACGTTTTCGTTCAATAAAAATCGACGCCCTCTCAAGTGTTCTTTGAGATTTTGAGAAAGACTCACAGGAGTGCCGTTGACTACAGGGTCGCTTCTCCGCATCCCAGAAAACTGTGGTCATCACTTTTCCCGAAGAAAATTGTGTTTTGGCCGTCTTGGGGGGTGGAAAAATCTTCTGGACTCATTTTATTGGCTCCTGTTTAAAAAGACATTTTGAGATAAGAGAGTCAAATTGTCTTCACGCATTTGGCATTTACATAATTTTTGTTGGGGATTGAGCAGCCTGGGAAGCTATCGTGCCGATATTTTGCTCATTCCTAAATCTTCATGTCGAATTTTGGAAACACTTGAAACTTAAAATATTTACTCGGCGATCAGTCAACATCAACTTTTCAATTTTTTTTTTGATGATCTCCTCAATTCGTGTTTTTAGAAGTTTTTCATAGGTTGGGTCTCTCTCTGCCTTATTTGAACCATTTATATTAAAATAAAAAAAAAACTTAGGAATGGGACGAGTTTCTCTATACGCTGGTCATAGAGTTATGGAGATTCTTGGGGTTACTGCCTTCTTGTGATAAAAATTCTTTGACATTTCTGTGTATTATAGTATACTGTTTGAAAGCTGGGTAGATAAAACAAAAAAACTGATAAGTTTTATGATAAGCAAATAAAAAGTTTTTGAGACAGATCATTGGCTCTACAAACGATATGCTTCTCATTGTTTAAATTTCTTAATGTACTGTCTACAAGACTTACCAACGCTGCCCTAGAAGATCTACAAGGTATATGCCTGCTGATTGGATAGTATACTCTCCAAGATTTTTGACAAGGCTTTATACTTATTTTTATTTCTAAAAATTGGCTATTTTGGCAACTTTAGAAAATTTGATGAAACGCTACAGTATTTTCATGACCTAGTGAGACGTTGTTATTAAGATTTTCAATTATCTTAACTTACTTCCTCTACCATAATAGAACGAAGGGATATTGCCTTGACAATAAGATTTATATTGACGATTTTCAAACTTGATACCTTATTATTTTTGTGATTTTAATGACAAAGTCCAATTCTTGTCTGTCATCTTATATCTGCATTTCACGTAAACTAAACTATTTCTATCCTTAATCTGGTATTGTAGATTTAATTTTTGGTTTCTTGGGATTCACTATATAAAAATGTGTCATAATTTGAAACTGTCCGTTTGATAAACTGACGTGATAAACAATCGTTTGCTAAAAAATCTAAATCATAATTTTTTTCATTTTATTAACATTCATTGTAGTCACAAAGATGTGCTAATTTATATATTCTTTAATATTATCACCGCAAGACCGCAAGAATTGGTCTGGTTCCAACAGCATCGGGGGCGACCTCAACGGCGCGCGCCTATCGTACGAATATGTATGTATGTAGTGAAATATGTACAGTCTCTTCCAAAATTAATGTCGCTCCCAAGGCTAAACAAACCCATAAAAATGATGTTTCCCATAATCCAATACGATTTTTCGTTAGTGAATAGTAATCTTGTAAATGCGGTGCAAACCAAATATCCATTAAACTTCATGCATCTAATTTGCATTAGCAGTTATAACGTGTTGGTGACACTAATTTTGGAACAGACTGTACATAGTTTGTAGGCCGTCATCGTACGGTATTGTTGTATGATCATGCATTGCAAGTACGCGTACCTATAATTCGGTTGCAACGCATTTAACACGTCGAAAGTTCGTGAAAATGCTTCAACGTGTTTGTTTATCTAAATAACGCTCATTTTTAATTCGGTAAAGCCGATGTACTTACGGCCCTGCTACCGGACCACACTTGTGGTCTTTAGTTATCATCAAAAATTGGATTTGTGTGGATTGTTTCTACCACATTTTTTTTTTTCGTATAAGTAACGTGATGATGAAATCTCATATACATATATATCCAATTGCAGTCATTTCTTTATCAATTTATGCCGTTAACGTATACGTTAACCTAACCTGTTTTTATTATAACCGGGTCGATGGCCCGCAGTGGTTAGGCGGCTGACTATCGTTGTGAGAGGACGATAGATGTCGGGGTTCAATTCTCTGGAGGGACGGTGACATTTTTTCAGAGAGTTTAATCCCGGATGGACTTGCCATTCGCTGTTGGGAGCAAAGTGATTAACAGCGCGGCATCATAAAAGGCGATATGATGCTGTCACAAAGCCATTTAAACACAACTTACACACACCAAACTACACCGCAAGAGTGCAGTGATAACCAGACAAGTAATACAGCTTACGGAGTCACTGCAACTAAGCACCCACCACACATTAAAAAAAAATTAAGGCTTTAAATACATAAATTACTTATAAATTATTTTGCAATAATATCGCTCCAGATCATTTTTGTATGTGTTTCTATAATTGTGGTTACGTGTTATGACAAATTTCAATGATTAATTATACTACACAACAAAGGTTTTAACTTTTTATATTGCGATAAAATAACTTATTTATAGAGTCGGCAAAGAGAGGCAAGTTTCAGTGAAGTGCGGAGAAAAACATGGAGGGTTCGAGCAGCCGTATCAAAGCCAGCGTTTAGTAACATATTCTAAATCCTATATACTCGCTATAACTGCGATATTTTCTAAGTATGAGTGTACTGATAAGCACTCACAACGACCAGTGGAATAATACTGAACAAGTGTGCTTTGATACGGGCGGTCGAGTTTCCGTGCCACCTCTCTACGTTACTTACCGCACTGCATTGGAAATTGCCCCTCTTTGCCGAGAGTACTCATCAGCATGTCTGTGTGGCTAAACGTTAGGTGGTACATTGCAAAAAGGAAATTCATATAAATATTAAAAAAAAAAAAAACAGAGAAACTAACTCTACTAGAGTAAATGCATTTTTTCTACTAGTGAAACTACACAGTTGGTAAAAGGATCATGTCAACACGTGTAGGGTGGCTAGGTAGATAGAATGTATTCATTTTAGTATGAGTTGAGTTTTGTTCGCTTGTATCATACTACCGTCGATCTGCTTCTTTTGTATTCAAATCTTTCATTGGATTAGTGAGACATATTGAAATCGATAATGTATTATTATTTGCTTTATTTTGTACTTAATTGCGACATCGATATCAATAAGACAAAGAAATATTATTAAAACTAATTAAGTGCTACGAGTACATACAAAAATTCTGTAAACAAAATTGTGCCGCTTATCTGACTATTGAGTATTACATGGAATTGAATGTTTTCGGAACGTACTAGCTATAGTTTCAGAAACTTAACTAGATATAATCAGATTTATTTATTTTATCAAAACATATCGCAGCTAACAATATTAAAACAATGACTAGACAAAATTTATAGCCAGTAACAAGGGGCATCTTCTACAAATATGTGCGCTGCAATGTAAGTTATACAGTCAAAGCTTGTATTATTTTAAGGGAATACCCTATTGAAAGTTTCTAAATTTTTTCTCATCTACTTCTCTAATCTTGTGCATATATTTATTAATTAATATGAAAGATATGTAACAGAATCGCTTGTAAAATGATCATTAATCACTTGTTTCCAACGTACTCTTAAATTAGCCCAAATGAATACCAGTACATATGTTGTAGTTTCCTGTAAGGTTCGAATCGATGGCAAAGTTTGGCCTAGCTTTATTAATTTCTCATAGCCACTGCTAACCTTTAATCTTTTATCATTTGAATTCGACCACACGAATTCTTTCTTTTTGAGTGCACGGGCAAGACGACCTTGCAAGGCAAACTCGGCCAAAAAAGAGACCTATTGTGTCCTCATACCATTTTAGTCCTCTCAATCAGATTGCACCCGAAGAAAGAAATTCGCAGCCTGCTCAAGAGTTAATTGATTGACTTCGCGATCATCTAATCGATCGACCCCAAAGTATATCCGTCTCTCCCTGTCCACTATTGGGCAGTCAGCAAGGAGATGGACTGGAGTTTCCTTCTTTACTAGGTCCATGCATGGCATGTGTTTATTCAGTGCGCACTGACCGGTTAAGATCACGGCGAGTAATCTCAACCTGTCTCTTCTCATAAAGACTACATTGCGTAGTTTTTCAGTTTTTCTCATTTGGGTGCACCCATCTCAGCGTAGTGCTGTGATGTTTTCGCCAGTCTTTTTCGAGCTTTCGAGCTTCCTATGGCAGCTTTAGTAGTAGTGCTTTAAGGGCAGCCTGGCTGTCAAATAAAATTTCTACTGATCTGTTTACCTGCGGGTACTTTAAGATGCCCTCTGCGCAGGCTAGATGGCAATTATTTCGGCTTGGAGGGTTCTCCGTTTCTCGAAATCCCAATTCCATTGTCGTTGGATTTGCGAACGAGGACTTTTCCAGTGTCTGTGTTGGAGATATCTACATTGTACCCCCTAGGGTAAGATCTTATCTGCCCTTATGGACAGTGGTACCGTCTGTTTGATGTAGGTGAAGATGGTGGTATGGTTTCCTGTTCTAAGGCTGCTTTAAACTACAACACTATCTGCAGTAGAGGCAACGCAAGGATCGTGTCCATCGCTGCAGTTGACGTCGAGGACAGGGCCTTTGTGATGCCTAGACAAGAAATCCTCTGGCTCTTGCTAAGTCAGTCAAAAATGAGACATCTCATGTCGCTACTGTTTAGTCAATAGACTCAATACTAAATAAGAGAATGGGCCCTGTATTATAGTCAATATTTAGCTTTGTTTTATTTTTAGGGAAATTACTAGTACGCTTTCACGTAGAATAACCATAACCGAACCTACAAGAAGGTAAGCAGTTTTTTTAATCAACATTTTCTTCGTTTCTTCTACAAACATATTCAATTATTTTCTAGTCAGTCTATGGTTATCCAGGAGCTAATTGATACTGAGAAGAAATACGTGGCTAAATTGAAACATGTTATTGAAGTAAGTATTGGAAGATTCAAAACTAACAGTTTTAAATTGCTAATTTTCCAGAACTACCTCATACATTTTCGCAGCATTAACATTTCTCCGAGCATAGAGTTGGTTTTTGGAAATATTGAAGAACTCTATGCTGAAGTAGAACGTATGTCTGAAGAAATGATGGGATGTAGTTCCATTGGCGAAATCGCTAATGTTTTTATTAATAATGTAGGTATCTTTAATTGAAATTTAAAAGAAGTTGTTTCTTTAATTTTCGATGTTTTTCAACATTTCAGATAGGTATCTTCGAGCATTATGCAACATTTTTGGGCAACAAAGCCATATCAAACCAATGGTATACAAAAACTTTTAAGAAATTGATAACGGTATCTCTTATTTAAGCTAAACGATGTCTCTAAATATCTTCAAAATCAATTTCATTCTAGGATAGGCAAAAAGAATTAAATGATAGCCACCCATGTGAATCATATTTACATGAACCGGTACAAAGACCTGGACGGTATATTTTACTCTTAAAAAATCTACAAGTCGGAACGAAGAATTCTACTAGAACAGCTGCACTACTTACTCAAGCCATCAATCTGATAGACGTGGAAATTAAAAAAATGAATACTAAGCTGGCTATAGAATGCATCCAATGGTCTCCTATTGATTTAAGTAGGATGGGCACATTTATCATAAAAGACATATTCAAGAGTAATATCGATGATGAAACTATGGTATTCTTGTTCGAGGGATGTGTCATATTTTGTGTTCAAGATAAGGTATCTAATAAAGATATGTAGGACAATGATATTTATTGAATTTTTCGTTAATTTTAGGCGAATTTTGACCGTTATAATTATGTTAATCATATCGAAACGAATGATCTTTCCCTTAGACATTGCGAATGGTCTACCGGTTTCGAATTGAGTCGTTTTGACAAATCAAAACTTAATGGTAATAGTAATCAACTTGATTTTCATCTAGAAGCTGCAGTCATGTGCGTTAAGGAGGCTTGGATCAAGGAAATTGGGAACATTTTATGGAACCAATTGCGATATTCTAAAGGTAAAATTCGGATGTTATGTTGAGATTCTGTCAAATAATAAATTGTATGTTGCAGAGGAACAACGTCGATTAACACTAAGCAGGAAAAGTAGGTATTTTCATTTAATGATCATAACAATTTAATTGGGAAATCTTTTTTTTTTGATAGAAGCATTGATGAATATACGTAGTAATAGCATGACGGAGGATGATGTTACAATTTCAGGTGAAAATGATAGCGGAGACTACCAACTTTTGGATAAAACGTATAACAAAAATAGCAAATTAGCTGGAAGATTTTTCGATAAAGATTTCTATCCTAGAATAGAAACTATTAGCGGGGATGATGATATCAAAGATTATATTTCTATTTCAAGACTTTTACCGCAGTAAGTATATCTATGTATAACATGTACAGGGTGGGCAAATTTCGATGTTTTAATAGGGGATCTCGGTAACTATAAGAGGTATCAAAAAACGGGCCACGCATCCTCGATCTGTTTTTTCGAGAAGAGGATGATGGTGAAAACCAAATTTGGCTATCGGCTTTCGGTTTCGAGTTATCCCTGAAAATTCGATTTTTCCCATTTTCGTTTTATCACGATATCTCGGCTATTTATAAAAATTGACAAAAATGACTTTTACGTTCTTCAGGCACTTTTTTGATTAGAATGCAATGGTGATAGACAATTTTTGAAACAATTTTCGAAATTCGAGGTAGGACACAAAGTTGTATTTTTTTATATAGAACATATAGTTGGCTATGATATCATTAAAAAGAGGATTTTTTTGCCATTTCAATGATATATATCATGTGGGGTCTATTCGTTCGTTTTCACTGTATTATAGCAAAAAATTAACATTTTCCATTGATTTTCATCATTTCATTGCTTTTTGTTAGTAGGCGTGTGTCATTCAACATACATGAATCTGTCAGTAAATTTATAAATAGTATCAATAGTTTAAGTTGATTATTTGATTGTTGCTTCACCTTAAAATTATAAATTTGCGATGGTTTATGAAAAGTATGATATGTTGGAATGCTTTATTCTCAATAATAATAATACTGAAGCTGCATGTGACACATATTTTAATCGTTACCCGGAAAGAAGGCAACCTAATAAATCTATTTTTGGAAGACTGAAAGATAATCTCATTAATTTGTTTAACATGCAACAAATCAAGATCGAAGAATTATAATAAGGAAGATACTGAGGAAGTTACGGTCAATGGCAGTGGCAAATCCTTCAATCTCAAGCCGTCAAATTGAAGTGGAATTGGATATATCACGACGACGTGCGTTATCAGTTTTGAAGAAAGATAAGTTTAGGCCATACAAAGTGAGGAAACAACAGCAGCTCCTATTGACTGATCCTGAACGACGCTTAGAATTCTACAATTGATATCTTCAACAAATTCAGGAGGATCCATCATTTTTTAGAAAAATTATTTGGACGGATGAAGTCTACATTAGCAGTGCCGGAATTTTTAACCGACACGATGAACATTGGTGGTCTGATGTTAACCCCTACCGTGCCGTCGATGTTCAAAATCAGGGTCGATTCGGCTTTAGTGTTTGGTGTGCCCTATTTGACAATCGTATTCTGCCATACCAAATTTATCAAGAAAAATTAAATGGTCAACGGTATTATCACATCATAAACCAACATGTAGTAGAAGAATTTTTGGAAGAACTGCCTTTGAATGAGATGAGAGATGTAGTTTTCCAGCAAGACGGCGCGCCGCCCCATAACACTGGAATAGTCTCAGGATTATTGACTGAAAATTTTGGAGACAACTGGATAGGTACGGGCGGACCAGTAAGGTGACCACCACGTTCACCGGATTTGTCACCCCTAGATTTCTTTTTCTGGGGACATTTTAAACACCGGTTATACAAATAACAAACTCATAATAACATTAACGAACTGAGCAAGAACTTTATACAGTGTCTTAATTCTGTTTCTTGTATTCATATTCACGATGCACTTCGGAGCGTTTTCGAGACGGTGTGAATTATGTGTTGTAAATAATGGGCGCCAGTTCGAACATCTATTGTAAATAATTTTTAATCATGTTTTAATTTATTCTCAACATGAAATTTAAAACATGTGTGATTCGTCGATCTTGATTTGTTAAAAGTTCAAAAATTAATGAGATTTTCTTTCATTCATTCAAAAATAGATTTATTTCGTTGCTTTCGTTTCGAGTAACGATTAAAATATGTTTCACATGCAGCTTCAGCATTACTATTATTGTGAATAAAGCATTCCAACATTAAGGTTTCCAAATGGTTGAGCAATGAATTTAATAATTTGCCAATACAGCAACCTAGTTTTGCAGTAAAAAATTCGTTAGAATTTATTAAAGAAATTGAAAATATTCAGTTGCTGGAGGGTGAAATATTGATTTTATTTGATGTTAGTTCTCTCTTTCCTAGTGTCCCGATTCCAGACACCTTGACATACCTCGAGGACTTGTTGCTTCAAAATAGTTTGAGTCAACAATGTGTCCAAGAATATATTCGCTTAACTGACATCTGTATGAAACAGAACATTTTTCAATTCAACGGGAGTTTTTATGAACAGCTGGAAGGAACGGCAATGGGTAACTCCTTGTCGCCCTTTTTGGCTAACCTTTTCATGAGCCGTTTTGAAAAGGACTTAGAATCTGAGAGCGAATACTTTCCTAGGGTTTGGTTGAGGTATGTGGATGATATTTTCGCTATATTTGACACTAAAAAATGTAATATTGACGATTTTCTCAATAGATTAAATAATCGGTTCGAAACCATAACGTTCACTTGTGATAGAGAAGAAAACGGTCAGCTACCCTTTCTAGATACTTTAGTAATTAGAAATAACAATAGATTAGAGTTTGACGTGTATAGAAAGGAAACCAGTACACTTCGCTACATTCCTTCAGACTCCCATCATTGTGTTCAACACAAAATTGCAAGCCTGAATTTTTTGGTCCACAGACTTCTCACTTTTCCTTTGAACAAGGCGATGTATGAGAAAGAGCTTAAAATTATAAAAGATGCGGCTAAGTGTAATGGTTTCCAGCCTCAGCATATCTATAAGTTAATTAGGCAGTTTAATTATAAGAAAACTGTGAAAGAATCTACGACTTTTCGAGAGGATGTTAAAGCTTCACCCGTTGTGACCCTCCCTTACGCTCCTTTTATCACTAAAGGTTTGAGTAAAATCTTCAAAGAGCTAGATCTCAGAATAGTTTACAGTTCTGGGACTAGTTTACGAAGTCTCATCGGTAACCCTAAAGATAAAATACAACCTCTAGAAAAGTCAGGTATTTACGAAATCAATTGTAAAGATTGTAATCAAAAATATATTGGGCAAACCAGGAGAGCAGTCTCAACTAGATTCAAAGAGCATATGGCTCATCTTAGATTTAATAGAATTGAGAAATCGAGCGTTGCCCAACACATTTTTGAAACAGATCACAACATCGATCATACGAATGTTAAATTAATTGGACAAATAAACAATTGTAAGTTTCTAAATGTTAGTTTAGAAGTTTAGAAATATATAAAAATAAGTCATGTGTAATGAACTGTGGCAACGGACCTATCCCGCATTCGTCATTGTTTTCGTGAATCGGAAATTAATTATACGTATCGGTTTGACCGTGCATAACATTTAGGTTACCTGTTTTTGTAGATTTTATTTTAATTTAGTTTTATTATCGCCTTGATAATGACAGCATTGCTGTGGAAACGCGTCGGTGTTTTAGTTAAAACTTTTTTGGTGTTTAGTGGGTTAAAGTGTTTAGTGTTCTACTTCTGCACCAAGAGATCCAGTGAAGAACTTCGCATTCCAATATATCATCATTTTCGTAATTTTCATAAGCCATCGCAAATTTATAATTTTAAGGTAAAGCAACAATCAAATAATCAACTTAAACTATTGATACTATTTATAAACTTACTGACAGATTCATGTATGTTGAATGACACACGCCTACTAACAAAAAGCAATGAAATGATGAAAATCAATGGAAAATGTTAATTTTTTGCTTTAATACAATGAAAATGAACGAAAAGACTCCACATGATATATATCATTGAAATGGCAAAAAAAAAACTCCTTTTAATGATATCATAGCCAACTATATGTTCCATATAAAAAAATACAACTTTATGTCCTACCTCGAATTTCGAAAATGTTTTCAAAAATTCTCTAACGCCATTGCATTCTAATCAAAAAAGTGCCTGAAGAACGTAAAAGTAATTTTTGTCAATTTTAAATAGCATAAAACAAAAATGGGAAAAATCGAATTTTCAGGGATAAAAACCGAAAATAGCCAAATTTGGTTTTCACCATCATCCTTTTCTGAAAAAACAGATCGAATTTTTTTTTGATACATAGGAGATCCCCTATTAAAACATCGAAATTTGCCCACCCTGTACAGTATTATTTCATGACGAATACTACTTATTAAAAGTTGGAGTTCTGAATTTTCCATTTACATTTACAGACAACAAGCAATCCACGAAGAACTTGTCAGATCGGAAGAGTCTTATTTAAGAAGTTTGAGTGAATTTATCAATGTAAGTTTAACTAAAAGTATAAATAAAAATTTTAACTGAGTTTATAGATGCAATTACAGATGCAATTTTAGGATTTTTACAAATCCATGGACGACATGTGTTCCTACAAGTATTTATTAATACATAATATCGAAGATATTTGTATTGAAACGGAGAAACTCTACTTAAAGTTATTGAAATGTTTTAGCCTTGAACATATCGCAAAAGCATTTACAGATAGCGTAAGATTAGTAGGTATCATATGCTTCTTCTTCCTAAATATAAATATTACAGGGTCGCATTTTCGATTCTTATACTAACTATATGAGAACCAAATCAGCTTATGATTATGTCAACACAGAATTAAAAGACCACAACGGCGTAAGTCAGATATTAAATTTTTAATTGATTATCTTTACATCCCTATTTTAGCATCATTTACAACAATCAAGTAATGAGAAAAAATGGATCAATGGTTTATTACTCCTAATTATACGGCCTGCAAAATATAAATCATTCCTAGAAAAATTATCAAAGGAAGCTGGCCAGAATTGTCAAGCGTTAACCGATGCTATTAAATTCATCAATGAGAAGATTAACCGAACAATTACATTCATGAATATAGATTGTATTCAAAGATGTCCGATTAATTTAGAGGAAAGGGGTCCCTTTATAAGGAAGGGGACGTTTAACATTAAAGACAAAGGTGAATGTGTATTATTCTTGTTTAGAGAAATTCTTGTGTTTTGCTTCAGAGATGAGGTGAGAATATTGGAACAATATGGATATAAAAAAATATATTTAAATTTGCTTTACATTTTAGAAACATCGAGATAGTTACACCTACTTTAATAGTATCGATGTCAACAAACTAGCGATGGAGGATTATCTCAATTCTCTAGATTTCCAATTGAAAAGTAGTCACCTCTCGAAAGTGGGAAGAACGATAGGGTATAAGTTTGATGTAACGGCACCGGATGCATGTGTTAAGGAGAGGTGGATAGAAGAAATACGAAAATTAGCTATATGATTGTATTTATTTTAGTTTTAATTAAATATTAACTTCATTTTATGTGTCTTTGAATTCTGGATAATGTAGAATCATATTTTGAAACTATTTGACGAACATTCCAAATTTAATACAAAATTTTATTTTAATCTAATTAGAATCAGTTAAAGTGAACTAACCATAAGCGACATAGTATTTTAAAACTACAATATCTCGTTTTGAAATGAGCTATAAGGCCATTAAGTCGCCATAGCGTTGTTTGATTACACCTCAGTGGACGTTTAGGGAAAAGTACGATTTTAAAATACCCTGTCGGCTATGAGGTAAGCTGATAAACAGAGAGGAAAAGGTAATAACTCTTTGAGGAACTAAGTAATGATGATTCTACTAACTACCTTCTATAGAAAACAACAAGAAAAATCAAACGTCCTGTTACTCGTTTACCTTTTACTTTCAAGAAGGAAATAAATATACTTATTGGGTAGTTAAATACTCAAAATCAGAGGATCAGTTGGTAAAAAATTCCAGACGTCGATTTGGAGCGGTTTAGGAAATAATTATTCGGAGATGGTTAGTAATTGTTGGCGCCAGGGACAGTATCTCCAAACTTCTTATTGTATAGAGACAGTCAGACATTTCCAATTCTCATACGAAGGAATTATTTCCCATTAGGCATATGTTCTGTAGATTAGCACGTGGTTGCTAGAACAGCTGTCACTAGGCAACTTTTGCGAAGATCCGACCTGCTACCAACCATTTAAACTGTTTCACAGGAAGAGAACCAAGTTGTAATACCGCTACCTCGGCAGTAAAAAGGTTAAATTGTTCTCTGCTTTTTTTTTCTCTTCAAGAATTACTAAATTTAAAACTGTTAGCACTTTAACAGCAGCTATTGCCAACATATTGAAACTGAAATTGTTTTTAAATTTTTATAACAAACACTGTTAAATTTTCTTTCATTTCTTTGATTCTTTATTTTGTATTGGACTGTATACCCTAATAATAAACCTAAGAGTCTCCTATCTGTCCAACTCTTATCTCTCCAACTCACCAGTGGTCGGACAATTGTTTTGATATTCACATTTGTTACCAGTTTCAACTTTCACAAAAACATTGTTAACCCTAGTGGTTGTAAGGCGTACAACACTTTTCAAGACATCTACAAAAATTACAATGATTGAAAAAACATGAAAAGATCCAAACAACGTACCAATTTCTTTACTCCTAAACATATTTAGTAATATTTGCAAAACAAATATATTGAAACTGAAACTGTCGTCACTTCTGTGTTGCCTTATAGTAGCCTAGATTTCTGCAGGACATTCGAGGGTGTGGTATCTGAGAAAACGCAAATAGCATGCAAATTCGTTGATACGTAATGCTGTAGAGAAAGGTTAAATGTATGTGACTAGTGTTGAATTCAGTCGGAGGAAAAGGCTTTAGAGTTTGTCCAAACACACGACAAATGAAACTATTTGGTAAAATGTTAGGCTTGAATCTTTTAATGGTGCATTGGTAATCCACATAGGTTATGGTACTTACTACAACCTATGATTCGATATTATTATGGCATAGAGCCAGTGTAATGCCTAGTTTTTCAGTCTGAGTTTAAGTAAAAGTTCAACTGAGCTCTAAACTTGAACATGAACCACGAACCCCTTGTTTGCGTTTTCAATCTCTTTATAGAACCATTTCAGTTAAACTGGAACTGCAGATTAAAATACGATATTGGTCAGCTTGATATTAAGCAACTTCAAAGATTCAAGGTAGAAAACAATTAAAATGCGAGATATTCCGAAATTCCGAATAATTTAGAGCAAAATTTGCGTTTAAAATTTAACAACGAAACTAATTTAATTCGCTCTATATGTAAAAATATTTTAGTATTGTGTGCCCTTCAGCTCTAGCGAATATATTACCTATTATCCTCATCTTTATCTTTATGTATTGTTAGGTTATAGCATCAGGAATTTCCAATGCACAGATTCATTCACAGGTAAATCAATATTATTCTAAGCTCTTTTTGTATATTTAATTAGCATAATCCTGCAGTTGCCAAAAGTTGCTAACCCTACTGCTTTTTGTGACCTACGTCCAATCAGTATTCTCCCTTGTCTCTTTAAGATTCTGGAAAAAATCATGAATGAGCAGTTACTTGAGTACATACTTAAGCATGACATTTTGCCACATAAGCAATCTGGTTTCCGAAAAGGTCACAGCACCGCCACCACGTTGTCCTCTATTGTTAACGATATTGTTACAGCTACTGATTGGGGTGAAATTACTGCACCCTTTTGGACTACTCTAAAGCTTTTGACACGATTAACCATGAGCCGCTTTGCTATAAACTTTCTTACCTTGGATTGGATCTAACTTCGGTTAATTTAATCAGATCTTTCTTACTAACAGAACGCAGAGTGTTGTTATTGATGGTGTTTCTTCGTCTCCTGGAGCTGTCTCCTCGGGCGTTTCGCAGGGGTCCGTCCTCGGCCCACTGTTATTCTCCATATATACTGCAGACCTGTGCACTGTTGTTAGTACATGCAAGGTATTTCGCGGATGTTTTATGCGGATGATATCCAAGTCTATGTCAGCTTTCCCTTCCGTGATCTTTCACTTTATGAGCGCCTCATCAACGTTGATCTTCATGAACTGGCTCGGGCTGCCGAAACGCATTACTACTATTAATACTATTCACCCGCGGAAAAGTTCTGTTCTGTTTTCTTTGGTCCACCCAAAGATCGGCAGAGGGCCATGGACAGCATCTCCTTGCAAGTGACTAATCACATTCTCACCCCGCTTAGTGTAACTAAGAGCTTGGGCCTCCAAATTGACTCAGACCTTAGATTTAAATCATTTATCTCACATCAAATTCAATTATATTTACATGTCAGTTTTCGGTTCGTATAGCTCAGGTTTAAGCACTATAGGTAGTGCGGCTTAAACTTTAACCAATTTCTAATTCGGTTCAGAGTTTAACTGTCACTGTAATACACTTTAAACTCTGAACTTGAACTTAAACCAAAAAGTGGATTTAAACCGACACTGAAAAACCGGCCATAAGTTATGAGGCATTATATAATATATAATATAATATATAATATAATATATAATATAATATATAATATAATATAAGGTTTAGGCATTATGACGGTCATGTCCTGCAGCTTTAATATGATACAATATTACCGACATAAGGAGAAATAACGATGAAATAAGTGAAAAAGTATGACCTATGTAATGTAAATGTTACATTTATTAAATCTTGTTTAATAAACTTATGATTCTCCCCTTTTTTGTTAGTGATGTTTTATATTGATTCTATATTACATTACTATAAATTGAGACACCAAAGTGGGAAGATACTATTTGTATTTTTAATTGCTGCAAAATTCTACGTTCTTTTCAAATAGTGCCTGTGAACCATAGAATACCTTTTTGACATTTCAAGAATAGAAAATGTCGAATAAACGCTCTCTGTGAAGGAAAATATTATTGACATTATCGATATTACTGACAAAAGCATAGAAGATCAAATATGTAATTGAAGAGAACAATTATAACGCTGTATATAATAATTGAAAAAAATTCTTATCAAAATTTTAATTGGAATCCTAGATAAAGAATAAATACACAAATTGGATGGCGTGACGTCAGCTAAAGAGCAACATATATCAACGATGTCACTCTTAACACTCATGACCCACCTCTACTCGCTTCTGCCTTTCGCTATACGTGGCAACTACGGGCCTTGCAGTGGATCTTACAGCCTAATCTGCTAAACTAAGCAGCTAAGCTGTTAAACTTCTAATGAAACTAAGAGATAAGGCTAAAAACAGATTCCGGCATACAGGATGTCCTTCTCACTGGGATTACTACAAGACTCTTCGAAACCTAACTACATCGTCTTTTAATCGTGAAATGTATCAAGCTTGTGTTTCGACAACTCGGTTTCCAGTTCTCACTTATCGTTTTCTTTCTCGTTTGTAGATACAATATCAGTTTCTAGCATTATCAATAGTATCCAATCAACTTCAACCGGTGCAGATGGCATTAATAATATAACAATGATTAAAATGTGCTGCCCTCACCTAATTTCGTTTATAACACACATTATTAACTGTTGCATTGAGCAATCTGTTGTGCCTGATTCTTGGAAATTTGCTTTAGTTAAACCCCTTCCTAAAATTCAAAATCCGTTGAGTCTCGGTGATCTCCGTCCAATTAGTGTGCTCCCTGCACTATCGAAGATATTTGAGAAAGTTCTGTGCATTCAATTATCCAACTTCGTTGAAGCTAACAATATACTTCCTCTCACTCAGTCAGGATTCAGAAAAGGTTACAGCTGTGAAACTGCTCTGTTGTCAATTACGGATGATATTATGGCTGCTACTGATAAAGGATTAATTACTGCTTTAGTGCTTTGGATTTTTCAAAAGCCTTTGATGCTGTTTGCCATGCCACTTTGTGCTCTCTTCTTCACTACTTGGGAGTAGATATAAAATCTACGGATCTGACAAGAAATTATTTAACTAATCGTTTTCAATCTGTTTCTGTGGACTCAGAGATGTCACATCCTCTGAAGTTAGCTGTCGGTGTTCCCCAAGGATCCATTTTAGGGCCACTTCTTTTTTCAATTTATACGTCTCAATTTATTAAATGTGCAAAATTTTGTAAGATGTACATGTACGCAGACGATGTGCAATTATATTTATCGTTCTCACCACATGATTGGCAATCTGCTAAGGAGAAAATGGACGCCAATCTTAACAATCTTCATACTACTTCTATCCAGTACAATCTTAAGCTCAATCCACTGAAGACACAGCTGTTGCTTTTTGAGAAATCAAAAACGTGTAGCGAATTGCAACATGCTTTTCACGTTACTATTTGGAGGTGTTGCAGTTTCAACGGTGGACAAGTCTAAAAATTTGGGGTTACACATGGACAATTCTTTCAGATTTCGTGATCAGGTACATAAGTACATTAAAAATGCATACTTGAACTTAAGAAAACTGTATCCTCACAGAACATCCCTACCGTGTAATATCAAAACCAGGTTATGTGAGGCAATGGTATTGTCTCAATTTACATACTGCTCTACTGTTTACCATCCTGAAATTGATTCACTTTCTGCTACTCGCATTCAAAAGATTCAAAATTCATGCCTTAGATTTATATTTGGTATCAGAAAATACGATCGAATCTCGCATAAACTGAGCGCGGTTGGTTGGCTGAATATGTGGAACAGGCGTGAGTTAAAATGTTGACGACTTTCCATGGTATCCTACTGCATCGCACTCCTCCATATCTATTTAAAAAAATTCGTTTTAGGTCCGATATTCACAGTATTACGACGAGATTTAGAGGGTTAATATCACCACCAGTCTTTACTTCATCTTTATTCAAGCGTTCGTTTTCTTATAATATCTATTTCCGTTACAATAATCTTGATAGCTCCTTAAAAAATTTGACAGTTCCTGCCTTTAGGTCTCGTCTCAAACAACTCTTGAGTCAGAATCAGTGAAGTGTGTGCTACTCTGCCTATCCGCTTACTAGTATATTCTATTACTTTCCTCTGCCGAATATTGTTATCTCTTTTAGTATACGCTTGTAGATGTATGGCATATGTATATGTGTATGTTTCTTTTTTTTTTTTCTTTTCTGTTATGATCATTACGCAGATTGTTGTTTTCATAATAACATTATACACTGTAGTATGTATATTATTTTGTTTTTCCAGATATTTATTTTCCCTTCCTTTCAGGGTTAGTGTAAGCAGACTTACGTCTGAAACTCGCCCTGTGATTGCTAACATGTTGTATTTAAAGCGTTATTAATAGTATCAGTATTATGGCAATAAAGACTATTATTATTATTATTATTAATTAAGTGTTTTTTATATACGGTATAAGATCTACGATATTGTTCCTGTTAGAAAGTTCTGTGTTCTGTTACTTCTGTTTTATGAATAAACTCCTGTTAAGAAAAGATTTATTATCATTATTTGTCAACAGTGTTTTGTTTTTCATATAAATATTCATACTATGTATATTTATTAGCGGAACTCAGTGTCGCATTTAAAACCAGAATGATAATTCAAATATCATAAAACCAGAATAGTAATTAGTTTAAGCATAGTACTTAGTTAAAATGAAAAAAATGGTATTACTTCTGGTGAAGCTGCAAATGCGAGAACGTCATTAATATTTTACATAAAACTATCAAAGACAACTACTTCCATCCTGCAAGTTTCATATTGAAATAATGGCTAAACGTCCTTAAACTTTTAAAGCATCAATTCAGTAGGACACCTGTATATAAATTTGCAATAAAATATTCAACACAAATGCGATAAACAATGTCATAAAGACAAAAAATAAAATAAGAATGAGACATTGAGATCAGACAATAAATTAATAAATGACGGTACAAATTATAATTCATCGGGTACGTCTCATTACTCAATCAAATTGTTTTATTATTCGAGCACGTAATATTTTTACTGGCCTTCGTAATATCGTTAATATTTTATGCAAGTTCCTCTCTCAAGATCCGTTCACCTAACTGTGTTTCTGCACATCGCTTCGTTTTTCATTATATGTACACACTTTATACTATAGTAGTATCGAGTTCTGGAAACCTATTACTTGTGATATAAAGTGGATTTGAAATTAATTTACTGTTCGCGTGTATTTTTTAATAGTTTGTGTTTTTGGTGAAATTTGTTGAAAAAAAAATCCCATTGTTATCGATAATGTGATTAAGTGATGAAGTTACAATAAATTTTTCTTTGATAATACATCTTAGTATTGACTGACCTGAATTTTGGATCAATTTAATTATGGAAACTGTTACAGAAATGAAATTTGTAAGTATTTTAGGTAATTGTGTAGTTTAGTAGAATTTATTTATATATAACAACTATATATTTATTTATTTATTTAATGTCGAGGATATAAACAGATACAAATGCAGTCAAGTATCTCTAACAAATAAATATCAAGTTGTGTAAATAAAACAAATGTAATTTTTGCATAGTGACGAATAAATCAATTTTAAATAAATAAACAAAAATAATTCAAACTTCAAAGAACAAAATAAACTAAATTAAATCTAACACTGGCAGCAGCAGCTCAGAGTAAACGTCAACATATAAGATCTATTGTGGGTACCCTTAATATTTTAGTCCTAATTAATATCCAGACT
This sequence comes from Holotrichia oblita, assembly GCA_023690525.1. Classification (NCBI taxonomy): domain Eukaryota; kingdom Metazoa; phylum Arthropoda; class Insecta; order Coleoptera; family Scarabaeidae; genus Holotrichia; species Holotrichia oblita. The sequence goes on along the minus strand of CM043017.1, from coordinate 152,170,515 downwards.
TCTAAAGAAGTTTAGGATTGTCTTGGGTGTTATGGTTTTAATGTCTGCCGGTTCTACGAGAGCCTATTCGAGATGCCTTTGCATACGCCCCCGCAGTTGCACATAATGTGTTTCGTCATCTCACTATGCCTCTTCAGGTGTTACCTCAGAGGGGCTTGGGCAATGTCGTGATGGTGCTGAGATCTCTTCTGTTGAGCTCCTACTGATTGACTGAAAAAGTAATAAATTGTTTCGAATGTCTTAGTTTTGGAGTGCTGGTCCAATGCGAGGTTCTTTGATCATTTCCCACTGTTGGAGATGACCTCTTATATGGCTTTTGGCGAGACCAGAAAAAGGCTCTGGTCCAATATATCAGAATGTAGCGTCTTTTTTTGCAAGACAATCGGCAGTTTCGTTGCCCTTATAGGTTAGTTTAGTCTTACAGATATAGGCTCCTAAACCCCTTGTGCTGACTGACTGACTGAGAAAATATATACGTATGCATTATAGTAACGTCTTTTCAGATATTCCTGAGCACATTGTTCGATGGCATATACTTCTGGCTGAAAAATTGTTGGCCTCGTACCCAGCGCCTCCGAAACCTTGCATCTCGGTCCGTAGATATCTATGTCCACCCCTGAATCGATTTTGGACCTTCCTGTAGTTTAGATCCGCTGGATTCAAATGTTTGAGATGGTTTAATATACCTATATAGATCTTCTTGTCCCAATAAACAATCGTGGAAATCCGATAACAGATAATAGAAATTGAGACCAACTAATACACTGCCCAATATCAACACCCGGCACACATCCAACGAGGTCAGAGGAGTATCTTCTCAAAGCGACCACCAATGTTTTAGATAATTTCCGATTCACACCAACTCCGCCAAGCTTATATGTAATTTTTGTACCGAATGCTTTTCTAAAGTTAGTCTGCACTGCATTAACCCACAAACTTATAGAACGATTCATAGACGATTTTAAAGAAATATTAAATAAATGCAGGTAAAACGTCTTGTCCTAAACCATTATTTCTATCTATTTATAACTGATTAATTTTGTCGATGATTTTGTTTTTGTCAACAGGACTAACGTGCGAAGGACCAAAAGCTCTTGTATTTAACTATTATCTTGTGCTTAACAGTTGAAATACAAGACAAATAATCTTGCCTTAGTAAATACTTGGAACTTTATTATTATATAGTTTCCATTTCGTATGAATTTTCAATATATCCCTGATAACTAGTGTCTGTACTGTACTAGAATATCTGCAATTTATGCTACGTTTATGACATTAAAATTAACCTAGGCCACACGTAATGCAATCATATGTAGAATAAAAATATCAACATTAATGTTGCTTATAGACAGCAGATTAGCGCAATTAATATTTAACAGAAAAGATTTAATTAATGAATCATCTTTAAATTGATATTAAAAGGAAGCTGGATAAGAAAAAGTATACTTGCAGTCAATCTCAAGTGCAGGATCGTAGAAGTCTTACGGAACAACAGGATAAAGAAAATGAAGAATGGATTCATTGCAGTTTTGATTAATGCGTACAAAAACGAGTATATTGACTTGATTGCGTTGGAAAAGATCAGACAAGTTTAATTTAAATCCATTGAGAAAGCTAAGTAATTCTGTACTCACTTAGTCGAATGTAAACACAAGAAATATTTAAGTTAGCTCCGTTTTTTTAGAGATATTGACATCCAGACATCTTTAAATTTAGTCTTCCATGCATTCCTGCAAAGTGACTACAAAGAAGAGAGTGTGGCAATGAGCACAACACCATCATTAAGCTTAGTAGTGCTACTACAAGTACTGTATAGTTATGACAAAATTTTCGGCAGTATTAATTCCTTTAGCCCCAAACTTCCAACTGAACTACAATTCCAAATCACTAGTATTAGAATCTATCTGGTGCAGTTTCGAATGTATGTAGACCTGTAACCTGTAGTATTTTCAAAATAAGCTTTTATATGGTTCCCTTGCGACATACCAAGCAAGTTCAATATCTCAAAGTTCAGGATGATCATAAGAGAGAATACGAGAAAAAAAATAGCACAATTGGAAGACCAAGCAAATTTATAGCAGATTCTCTTGTGTTTCTAAAAAGTGTCCTATTCTTGAGTATGAGATATTCATTAATTATTAGCATCGAGACTTCTGCTGTAGTCTTACAATTAGTGTAAATCTTTTAGCAGCAGTCAAGAAAAAATTATCTGCCTTACGGTGAGATACAAAACGAGTAATTGTGTTGAGTACGTAGCCTTGTTGGTAGTTTGGGACATTCCTTACCTACCTACCTTCCTACTTTGTTGTAACAGTTTGTTCCAAAATATCTGTAAATTCAAGATTATTTAAACGCGAGCAGTATTCCATGTCACCACCACCACAATCTTGTCGATAAAGATTGTGTTTTCACTAGATTTATTGAGGATTAAACTTTAACTTTAACGTTAACTATGGTTAACTACAGGGTGACCACGGGTAGTATTAATACTTTTGATAAAACTGTACTCAGCCCTAGCGAGTGGTACGATGATGCTACTGCAGTTATTCAGCTCTTAAGGTGTAACTATTTACGTATCTCAGTCACAATGCAGTCGTCGAAAGTTGAACACCGCGTGTTTACCTACGCACCTGACTAGGAGTCCCGGTTGTTCAGCTCGACGCCACGCACTTGCATTAGGTATGAGACATGAGTCAGTCTGAAAAATTTTGAAAGTAGATCTCAAGTTTCACCCTTATAAGATCATGTGTGTACAGGAGTCAAAAGAAACTGATTACCCCCAAAGGTTGGATTTTGCGATTCAAATGCAAGTTCTTCTCCACGATCCTCCAGTTGTCATGAGCGATGAAGCTCATTTTTACTTAAATGGGACAGTCAACCAACAAAATTGCAGATACTGGGCAAGGGACAACCCAAAACAGTTTCATGAGAAACCGCTCCATTCGCCTCGTGTGTCTGTATGGTGTGGGGTTTCAAGACAACATGTTATTGGTCCATTCTTTTTTGAAGAGGATGGAGTTGCGGTGACAGTGACCGCGAATCGGTACGTGCATATGATCAATACATTTTTCCTCCCACAACTGCAAAGTCTCAACTTGCAACAGGATATATGGTTCCAGCAAGACGGAGCTACTGCTCACATAGAAAGAATTACGATGACCTTGTAGCAAACCTTTTTTCCGGGTCATGTGATTTCAAGATTTGGAGATGTACTCTGGCCTCCTCGTTCTGCCGACATTTGGGGACATTTGAAAGAGAATGTTTTTCTACGTAAACCTCGTAATTTGGATGATCTGAAGGAGGCAATTCGTGAAGAGGTCGCACTAATCACCGAAGAGACACTACGGCGAGTATGGCAGAGCCTCCTAAACAGAATTGAAAATTGCATTAGAGAAGACGGCCGAGACGTTCTTGACCAGATTTTTGCTACTTAAGTTAAATGGCATATCCTAACAAATATGTTAGAAAAGTGAATAAATTTGTGTATTGAAAAACTAACACAGTCACTTGCCGTTTACAATAGTAAATCGCCATGGATTCCTTACTGTCTTGCGAACTGGTTTTTAAACCCAAAATGATAGTGTCCAGATTTAGTAATATCAAATTATTAAATTGATAGCTTGTATATTATTAATACTTTTATTTTAAGCATTATCATGGTGGAACAATAACAAGTACAGATATGTATATACATTCTTGAAATTTTACAATATTGTAATTATTTATATGTAATCATTACATAATCACTCAACCACGTCTCATAGGAAACATACTTTTATCGATAATATTTTTATTTATTAATAATTTAATCTGAGATTAGATTTTGGTTTCTCATGAAATATGCATTGTTATCTATTCCTAATATATCAACAACTTCATCTTTATTGTTTCAAAAAATTAAACGATAAAAATCCTAATAAATATGTTTTTTCTAAGAGATTTTTTATACAAACCTTTTTATACATTATTATTATTGCTAATCGACCACTTTATTCTTGATTTACTCTTTCTTTAATAGGTTATTATATTATATAAGATAAACACATTTCATCTATTCGAAGCGTTATGATGACCCATTGTTTATGTTCGCATCAACGGAAGGGACGTATGATTAATTATGGAGAGAAGCCATATCAGTCGAGGGGAACGCAACCGAAGTATATCTGTTAAAGCACTCGGGCAAATGTTCGAAGAATTGATACGTCTCTCGCAAACGGTAGCTGGTTCACCAGAGTGCATTTGCAAGCTTAATCAGTTGAAGCATATCAACGGTGGAGATCACGGTGTCGCTATAAATAACGCGATCGTAAGGATTTTAAAATCACGTAAGTAGGTGTTTACATATGTATGTATGTTAGTTACAAATTTAAAGTTTTTTTTTTTGATTATTCTTAATAAATCTGGAAATATTTTTAAGGTCAAACAAATTTATTAGATTGAATTTGTAATAAATAGTGCTTGTAATATTTTAAATTATGAGTTGATAATTTGTATACATATGTGATTAAAACTTTCCACATAATAAACATCTGGAAAGTTTTCTTAAAATTACGAATACATATCAGGATAATATAAGTAACACTAGGTGAGTGAATCCAAAATTCTGAGCATTGATTACCAGTTTAATTGTAGTAGATGTATTCAAATTTGATTCTTTAATATTTTCAGACTCCATATGATTTTGCAAGTAGCTGCTGCTGATTGCCTTAGCCGGATAGAATTGAAATCTGCTTAAGTAGTGCGTTGCTTATATCAGACCTATATCCCAAGATTGCATATATTAAGTAATCAATTAAGTGATGTATAGATTTTTTACTTAAATGTGTCATTTTCGCTTTTTAATAGTTCAAAGTTGAGTTCTATTGTTCCATTCCAAATCGTAATATAAGTTTGAGATAACTTCTCTTATCAATTTTTAGAAGATTACAATTTTCAGACCCAAAAAATATTAAGTTTTCTATATTTTCCATGTCAAATCCTTCTTTAAACTTCTAAATAATAACTTTCTTCTGTTTTCTTGTGAATTATAATATCATCAGCAAATATCAAAACAAAGGAGTTTCAATATCATTCTTTCAATATACTTTACTAACGTTGTAGAGACTTGTTTCAAACCTTATATAGTTTTGCTTCTTTTTTAATATTCTAAACTTTCAGAAAAATTCATATGTCTCATCATCAATGAACGTTCTTCTAATATTGATCTGGTGGAAAACAAAATTAATATACCAAGGGGGTGATATTCGACGCTTTTCAGACGTTTTAATCCATAGCACAGTAACAATTAGAAAATGAAATAAACACACCTTCAACAGAAAAACTTACTTTTTATAGCTTTATACTACTTAAAATAAAAAATTATTTGGTTTCTGGTAATATCTAGAGTGCCCTTAATATTAGCATAAACCAAAATATAATTTTTTATTTTTGTCGTATAGTTATTATTATTAAATCTCAATAATTTTATCCACTGTCTGATATTTCATCTTCTGAGAACTGTTCTGTAATATTTGTTTAACGCTTTAGCACAGCTTTAGGTTGCTCTCAAATTGAACATATCCATTTTTGATCACCTCTGTGCTACTGCTTGGCTTATAAGTTTCAAGAACTTCTATCATCTCATTTTCGTCATTTATCATATCCTTCCCTTCTTCTTGCAATTTTTTGTTTTTTTGACCCAATGCTACGACCAAGCTTTAATTTAAGTTTCTTCCTTTTCATTCTTCTTTTTTGTTAGATGTATCTTGTTCTGTTAAAATTTCAACAACGTCATCGGTCCAATTTGCTAATATATCTGCGTTTAGGTGTGTACTCTATCGTGGATTTTATTTAATTTTATTTTACACCAGTATCTTCTAATGTTTTCTTTAATGATCCCGAAAACTGATCGTTAAGTAATATACTTGGGTTCTTCTTAACTACCTGGAAAAAGCCAAAATACTTAAAATGTACATGATGTTGTTTGAAGGAAAAAACACGGCACAATGTTAATGTCGTGTTTCTTTCACTCATTTATGACATAAACTGACAAACACTGCCTTTAGCAAGTCTATTTTGTGTCTAATTGTTCCAAATGTTATCTGATTTATAGCATAATAATTTGATACTGAGTAGGATCTGTGGAGTCATTTTGAACAGTGCAGAATTTCCTCAACAAGATGAGTTTCATGGACATTTAATCTTATTGGCTAACATACTTTTGGGATTGTGTATTACTTCAACTAGTTAATTGGTTACTTTTTACTACGCATAGGACTAATTTCAGATACTTTTGATCGGAGTGGGAATATAAATATGCACCTTACATAGTTTTTGGGCATGGTCAACCATACCCATACACAAATCACTTGGCCTTGGCCACATCAGAAGATTATAGTGTGCAGTACAATCGGTTAAATTTGGTAAAAAGCAATGTTGCGAATCAGATAACCCATAAGTTACTAAATTAAAACCCAGAAAGTTCTAATCTCGAACCACTATCCAAAGTACAGAAATCAACTAAAAATCAATTTATTAGAGAGCACAATAATTATATTATTGTAAAACTACTTCATTAATGAAATAAATTGAGATTGAATATGTGTTAACTAATATTAAAACATATAGTCCATTAGCAATAATGCTAACAACTATACCTATGCAATTGTACTTTTTGTCAAGCTATAACAATAGTGTTTCTTTTCGAGAAATTACTTCCCATTAAAAGTTAACATAGCTGTAAAAAATATCTAAAGTATTTAGACTTTGACAGTGTTAAAAATTATAACTAATAATAATTTGACAGCTTTGGTTGTTATAACTATTACAACTATAAAAAACGATTACAGAGAATTTTGCAATTGCCAAATCTTTAAAGGTCGTTCATCATTTAACAGCTGTCAAGCCGACTGTTACATCTGGTTGAAAACTTAACAAATACCTATTGTTAGTGTTTGATAGCTGTCAGAAATTAGAACCACCAAAACATGAGAAAATAAGTTTTCTAATAGTTTAACCGAAAAAAATATGACGTATGCAACTGATAAACTAATGCAAAAATGATTATTTTTACAATTTGATGCATGTGTTTTACAAATTTGCAACCATTAAAAGTTTGTAGATGGTTACGACACCCAAAATTGTAAAAAGAAATATTTTTACAATTTTGACAGATGTTAGAAATTGTTTGGCAAGCAACCTGTCAAATAGAATACACAAGTAACTATTCCAATTTTACAGCTGCCAATTACAATTTGCAAGCTGTGATAAAAATTACAACTGTTCTACCTAAAAGCGTAACATATGTCTACTTTTACAGTTATGTATGTAGGTATAATATGACAACTAAAATTGTAAAAAGAACACTTTTACAATCTGCAAATTGTGAAATTCAATAGAAAGCTATTGTTCCAATTTCATCGCTGTCATAGTAATATTATCGATAATACTATTATGTATATTGGAAATCTAACTATTTCTACAATTTGACAGCTGTTAGAAATATTTCGACAGTGATGGTTGTCACTGTCGAAACAGCATGAGTGTGAAGTCCTTTTATAGCTTTCAGTTTTTAGAGACACTATAATGCCTGCTAGTATTGAAATTGTAAAAAAAATATTGTTCTTGCAACTTGACAGCTGTCATATATATTTTCGTAGTTATAACTGTCAAAAAGAAGAAAATGTGTTCTTACAGTTTGAAAAATATCACAAAATGTTTGATGGTTACGACTCTCAAAATTTGCTAACTCTTCCTACAATTTGGAAAATCAACGCATCATGCAACTACTTAAACTTAAAAGCGAGAAGTTATACAATTTATCGAAGTATTTTAAAAGCAAAAATTTCTTTATGTGACTATCTACATACAGGCTAACAACTTGAAATGTACTTGTAACTTGATTGTATTTAAACAGGGGACAGGACGATTAATGAAGGTAGTTCTCCAAATATCTACAATTGATCAAAGTGTGTGACCTCCATAAAATCACTTTATAATTTGCACTCCATTAGGATAAAGTTTGGTGGTTCGATAAAGTATTTGACATAACCACTGACATTCCTGTCATATAAACAGTTGACAATACTAAAATGGATACATTTAATTTTACCTCCCACTACCTTCTCCTATCAATATGCTTTCGTAGTTCAAGTTGTTATTCTGTATATGATCTGACAATCTCATTAAAAAAGAATTTGTGGATATAACAACGTCCATTCTATCGACCATCCTGATTGTGTAACACTCTGTATTGAAAACTATAAGATAAACTGCGAAAAACAATTCCAAACCTTCAACTATTGGACATTACAATGCTATATGTCAACGACAGATAATGTGAAACACCAACATTTGTATCTACTTCATACATTCTACGTATATACCATAATATACAAACTATGAATGTTCTTATCAGTATAAAACATTCGTTCTACATGTTTCGATTCTTTTTACAAATGAACAGTTGCTGCTATGTAGTTGTTTTAAAAATACGAGATGTGCAGTACGAAAATGCGTTAATTCTATAATCTACTTCCATCAGATGATGAACAATAGCTTACGGTCCGCATACAGAATACGTTTTATCCTTTTATCTACGTATTCGGGCTCTTTATCTTTGTTTTTAAATATTACCTTATTTAAATAGTATCAATGTTATCGTAATTATTATCTGGACTGGTTGCGCGATAGAATTTTTCGCCAATTCTAACCGTATTTTATTAATGGGCTTGGTGCGGGTGTTACACACTTTTTAATTAAGTTCTTCATCTTCGATCAAAATGATCAAGAGAAGAGATAAAACTGATAAAGAAGTGCGCAGTGTTAAATCTTTAAGTAAGCATTTCGAACAAATTGCAGAGGATAAAAATGGTGGTGATCAAAATAAACCAGTGGTAACTTCAATAGATGGCTCACATGTAAAGAATAGAAAGCTGTTCTTTGAAGAACAAGCACACGCTTCCGAAAATACTAACAATATCAAGAATAAGACTGGTAAGTACTGAATTACTAAATTTCTGCACGTAATTTTCAAAATCTTCACTTCAATTTTACAGAAATTCATTTTGTACCATCACCCAGTAATAGATACTCAAGCACATCAAGAATCGATGACCGATCATATTTAAGAAGCAGGAATTCTAGAGATTTCCAACCTGTTAGCGTTAAAAGCAAGAAACAACTTTTTGAGGAGTATCGAAATGATGCTGGTAAGCCTATGATATCAAAATCTCAGTCAATTATGAAAATATGTCCCCCTATTTTCTAGACAATAACAAATTTACGTCAGCAAAATCTACAGAAAATTTAAGCTATCAACCAAAAAGCTATGGGAGCTCAAATTTAAATGGTTATCTCGGTGGTAAAAAGTCCAATACAATGAATGATCTTTTGAGTCAAAAATATGATGATACACAATCAAGAAATGACGATAGTGCTAGAAAATATCGTTATACCGATCATGTTGATACTAGTCAGAAATATGATTGGAAGTTAGACGACAATTTAATCAAAACATCTTCAGAAAATAATAACCATGAAGATTATGTTAATCTTGATTCCTCAAAGGTCCATCTTAGCGAGGATACAACACAAAGTAGCAGCGACGAAGATGATATAAACTTGATGGAATATCAGAATTTACCACCACCTCCTGCGGATTTGCTCAGAAGCGTTCAAAATGATGAAATGTATCAGAACTTGTTCTCTACACAACAACAAGGTGATATAAATCAAGATCTCGATGATATGAAATTCGTCCAAAATTTATTTGTTTATTTTCTGCGAACAGATGAAGCGCAACAGATAATCGACGATCCAGTTCCGACCGCCAAAATTATCGAAATAGGAGATGAGAATGACGAAAAATCGACAGCAAATCTAATAGAATTCGGTGAAGACGACCACGAATCTAGTTCGAATAATACAAACATCATCACCTTGAGCAATATCACCACTTACACCTTCGACACCGAGGAGGAATTCATCCCAGATGATGAGGAGCCAATATATGAAAACGTAGCAAGAACGACTGAAGCCGAAATTAAACCGGCAACTACCAATGAAGAAATTTACGAAGCTGTGCCTGTTGTGTATGATGATGTATATGATGTTGTATACGGTGAGCCGGACAGTTTGGAAGAAAATGCCACAAACGATAACATTGAAGAATGCATATCAGATGTTACAGAAGCTTTCCAAAGTATACAAACTCTGTGCAACGAACCCAAGTGGAACGTTTGGGATGTGGCCAAACAAATGCATAAATTCCAAGATGACGAAGATGACCGCGATATATTCGGCACGCTTTTGGATATAGACTCTGATTACTGCTTGGAAACCATAAATAGCGGAAATGAAAACGTTTTGTTCAGAATTTCGATTGGACGTGAAGTTTTATTACAAGAACCTGCAGATTATACCGAATTACTAAATACCAGTGAAGTAGATGCGGGGGATAAAACCATTTATGAAGAACCCGAATATTATTCCATTACTGACACTTCTTACGATCAGGATAAAGATATGAGTGGCACATTTTTCGATAAAAATAAAAATCCCAGAATTGAAATTATTGGTGGCAATAAAAATCAAGAGAGTTTCTTACCTAAATTGAAGATACCAAAAATGTAAGTAAAATTAGTTTTCGTTAATCACTGATAATTGCGATAATAATAATTATGCGATAAGTTTATAGGAATGTGTTAAAGAATTTAATCGCATTCATTTGAAATATTTATCGCCGCTTTTGAGAAATAGAGATCTATAATTTTTGCGACAGAAATTCTAAAAAAAATCGGTCACCCTAAATACGTGAACATTTAGTACGAATTTTCAGGAAATATTATTTTATTTGTATTACGAAATGACGAATTTCAGGACTGAAGTTTCCACAGTTTTTCATATAACATTTTAAAATTAAAGTAGATTAAAAAATAAATCGATAAAAACTATTATTGCAACACGTTTTATAGGTTATATTGTTATGTTTATTATGGTTTTTATTATGCGTATCTTGTGGCTGTGGTTATATAATTTATTATTGTATACATATTCGCACATTATTTATAAATTATCTTGCCAAAAGATAAAAAAGGGAACATTGCGTAACGAGCATCGAAAGAGGAAAATGTTTTTATTGATAACTTGGATCTTGTGCAATAAAATTAAGGATACACATCAGACGCACTAGAAATAGATTTCTCCCTCTTCTAAAAAATAATCCCCTATCAAGATATTAATTTGTAACAACCTAATGTCAACATTTTCGTTGTAATTCAAAGATACCGAAACAAATAATAAAATGTATTTATTACTTTTTTTTTCTACGCGGTGTGTTCGTACGCTGCAAAAAACCTTGTCTCGATGAATTCGATGAAAAGAAGGAAAGAAATTGCTATTTGAATGTATAGCTCAATTTTTCTTAACTTAGGAATCGTAGAAATTGTTTCAGATTGTTCTAGGTTTGTTCCCCATTGTTCATAATTATTGTAAAAACAACAAGACAATTGGCCAAAAAAAATGAAAAAGTAGCTTTTAGACCTTGAAATTCTAATTGATGTTCTAGTTGTTTAGAATATTGTTCCAGAAAATTGCGCTTCTATCTTTCATAATTCAAGAACTATCTAATAAAAATCAAATTTGATAGTTCATCATTTTTCGAAAATTGAAATTCTAGTGGATGTTTCGAGTTGTTTTAGTGTTCTGAATATTATTACAGAAAATGGCGGGGCCATTTTTCATAATATTAGAAGTCTCCCATAACAATAAAATTTTGAAATTCTAATACTCGTAGCTGCTTCAGGTTATTCTGAACGCTATTCCAGAAGATTACGTTCCTATATTTCATATTACCAGAAGTATCTCATGTAAATCAATCAATCAATCTGTAGTTTATACTATCGTAGAGACACATCTCGAAATCAACAACGTTTTGGTAGCTCCGCATTTTTCGAATTTTGACATTTTAGTGGATGTTTCAAGTTGTTTCGAATACTGTTACAGAAAATTACTTCCTGTTTATTATATTACCAGAGCTATGTTATAATTGTAATGTATTGCAGTGTTCAATATTAAAACCAAATAAAATAAAAAGAAAAATATATATTAAACACTTTACAATAATAATTTTGAAACCCACACTCTCTTACCTTAATTATTTGTGTGAGATATGTAAATATTTTTATCCCTAAAACACCTTGTTCCTGCTTCTACTTCTTTTCCTTTTCCTTCCTTTGAATCTTTTCCTCTTCGTCTACGCTTGTCTTTCTTCTTTTCCAGTTCTCACTTTTCAATTTTATCCAAAATGTTTTCCTTTTTGTTTTCTCTCATCCGTCATTTTTTCAAAATCAATTTAAATCTTTTTTCTTTCAATTCTCAAAAATGTTTCTCTTTCTCTTGTCTCTCTAATTTTCAATCTTCTTTTCAAACTTTTGACTTTCCATTTTATTAGGTCTTTTCTTCAATTAAAAATAATTCCCTTTTCTCTTCTGTTTTTTCTTTACCTACTTTTCTTTTAAAGTTTTTTTAAATAGCCGTAGCTTGTGTGGGCGTGTAATTTTGACAATTCAATTCATCCCAAATTTACAGTGTTTAATATGAATGAATTTTGTTGGAAATGACATAACATGACAGTATTTTCAAGGTTGTTCTAGTTTTTCTGAACACTGTTATACAAAATTACACCCGTATTCTTCCATAGACATCTCAAAAAAAAAACTCTCCTATATTTTGCATTACAGGAGATATGTCGAACAAAACAATTCTAGTAGACCACCAGTTTTCCAAATTAATTTGCCAGATTGTTCTAGTTCTTCTGAACAGTGTTTGGGCTTCATAGTATCGGAGACATTTTAACGAAGTTTTGGTAATCAATCATTTTTCGAGAATTAAAATTTTCAGTGATTGCTTTAAAAAATTACCCTCAATAGTAGCAGAGACATCTCCAAAGAGAAGAAATTTTAGTAGCTCATTATTTTTATCAAATTGAAATTCAAATGGATGTTACAAGTTATCCGTGTTGTACTGAAGATTGTTTAGAAAAATTACGCTCCCTTTTATAGTATCAGAGATTAATTTTAATTTTTTGGAACGTTTAAATGGATATTTTAATGGCCGATATCTTTCTATAGCTAGAACTCTCTGGAACATCTATTTCAATTTTTGAGGGATGGTGGCTTAGGTCAAAAGTTTTTTTTTAATTTTCAGTTGTTTTTCCTTATTTTTGTTTCCGTACTAATCTAGAAGAATAAAAAAAAAAGCTAGAACAATCTGGAACATCTGCTAAAGTTAAAAAAAAACAAGTCTTCAGAAATTTTCCCCTCTCTAGGTCCCTTTTATGCAAGTAAATGGTTTTATATTAAAAAAATTTCAGCACTTCTATACTGGTTGCTGATGCAGTTATTTCTAGAATTTTGAAACAATTTTCATTAATTTCCCATACTAGTTTGGAGACTATATAGTAAAATGCTAGAGCTTTTAAGGCTGCCTGACTGTCAGAGATAATGCAAATCGCCTCCCGTCGCCCTCCCCTAACCGTGGTTTTCCTCATAGACACCAACGCCGGAATTAGTACCCGCTCTTGACCCATTTGTGTACCAATTTTGGGTTTTAACCCATTTTTTCACTCGTCCCAATTCAAGAAAACTTTGACAGGTTTATCGTAGGAAATCCTGGTAATTGCTATGTCGTTGCCCATATCAAAGATTGGGTTTCTTGCTGCTGTTTCTATTCCGGCGTGCCCCAACCCATAGTGGGTTCTTCAATTTGGTTTGTATATGCTTCTAAGTAAATTTTAGTTTCCCAATCAACATCTTTTAAAACAAATCTTTTAAACTCGATAAACTAGGGGCTTGTTTTTTTTGAGATCTGTCATTTTGGTGATGGATTAATTTTAGTGGAAAAGATTCTTGAGCCTAAAATGGAAAGACAGAAAGATCAATTATTTTCATATACTTACATGTTTGTTATCTATTCTGAGCCATTGTCGTTACCTGACTGTAATAAATAATTAAGATGAGATGTACTATATATTAGTTTATTTATATTTTTCAACACTATTGATTGATAGTGACATATCTTTTATATTTCTATATTTATATTTAAATTTTAGATATTTATTTTTATGCATAGATAGACATTCTAAATTGATAACACTATATTATGTTTGCGATTTTGTTTTACCAATTACTAAAAATAGAAATGTTATAATCTGCGAGATACAGTTGATTTTAAAAATAAAAGTGTGTTACTACAAATTAGCACAAAATGACAACAAAACTAAAACATTCCCAATTTTTGAAATTTCAAAGGTGTGGTGGAAGCCTCCAAATATTAGACCACAGCATTTAAAGAAGAAGAACAAGAAATTTATTTTCGGTAAAAAAAATTACCAGGCAGTAATATTACGGATATTGTCGAGCATTTTATCATCGTATACATTTTTTAAATACTATAGCCGCTATAATTTTCACTTTAATAATGTCGTTCTAGTCATGTCTTCTACCGATATCATTTATTTGAAATATGCATAACTTTGATATGATATCCGTAATAGAATAAATTTCTCACATGCGTACATCGGGCAAAAATGGTTCACTTGCAATATAAATGTTATAGTCTATTAATTTCGAAATCCGACTCGAATATTGTACTAGTTATTTATAAGTGTTATTTTGTATCATTTATCTTTATTTTTAGGCAATACATGATTATAAAGGAATTAATAGATAGTGAAGAGAATTATCTGAAGAGAATGAAATATACTATTGATGTAAGTATGATAAAAATATATATTTTGCTTGTTATGCTATTTTACGGTGTGTATTGTAAGCTTAAAACGTTGAGATAAATTTTGGGAATATCCCTGGATGCTGTTTAAAATATAACAATATCGTTCTTGTGAATACTTTTTATCTTTGAGATAACTAATGTTCAATGGTTATTTATTCTAGGGAAAATATACATATCCTTTAAGATAGATACTTGTATAGTACTTCCTTGTTTCGTTGACTCACAAACAAAGTACTTAACTACATTTTTTTTTGTATAAATAACGAAAAAATGATAGTTTCCTTTAATATTCTAAGAAAGATCATTTCAATAATTTTTAAACTCCAGATATCACCTGTATGTTTCATGTAAACATACAGTGAGTCAGTTAAATATTTGCACACACAATATATTTGTCAAAATATCGATGACTGTGTCCCAAAATAATATTTTATTTATCATAATTTACTTTCATGACGTAGTATGCGTGTACGTTATACAAAGTGGAGTAATTCCTATACAATGGACCTTACTACATATATTAAAATTTGCTTCCAATGACAGATTAAGATATAATTGTGTTGGTTTAAGGGGAATCGCTAGTTGAACACTTCTCAATACACTGTACTTGCAATGATACTTACAAGATAAAATTTGCAAATTATTTAAAGATGTCTGTTAGATTGAGAAAATTTATTTTTGAAGTTTGGTATGATTGAAGAAAACAATAATTCTATTATAATTAGGCAGCTGACTATCGTTGTGACGGGACAATTGGAGCCGGGTTTCAATTCTTTGGCGGGAGGGTGACATTTTTTCAGAGGATTGAAATTCGGATCGACTTACCATTCGCTGTTGCGAGCAAAGTGATTAACAGCGCGGTAATATAAAAGGCGATATGATGATAGCTAGGCAAGTAATACAGCTTATGGAGCACTGTAACTAAGCAACCACCACACATTAAAAAAACACATAGGAGGGTGGTTCAATAAGAAATAGGGGAACAAATTATTTTGGTTACTTTTTTGTCTATATTTCAAGATTTTTTTAAGATGTTTAAAAAGTAAGACCCACATGTTTAAATTTAATTACCCAATTGTAAACAGTCGCAACGTAGCAGATGTTCCATGAACTTAATCTAACTCGACTTTAATATCTTTCGGTATTAAACCTTTTAAATAAAAGTGTAGTAGAATCACAGCACGAAACTCATTTCAATTTTACTTAAATAAAAAAACTTTGTGAACAGATGACAATTGTTATTATACTACGAGGGTCACCTTTTATATTTTTACAAAATCTGGGAATTGTTGTTCATGTTTTCAAAATATTCGCCTTTATGGTTTATACACTTTTGCATCCGTTCTAACCAGTTCTCAAAACACGTTTTCCAGGTTGTATCTTAGAAACATGGTTTTCAAAGGCTTCGACTGCTTCTTGAGGAGTTGAAAATCGCTGTCCACGCATTTTTTATTTCACAGTTGGAAACAAAAAGAAATCATTCTGCGAAAAATCAGGTGGATATGGAAAATGAGACATTATTTCAACAGTTTTCTCCTTCAAATAGCCAACTGTTAGACGTGGTATGTGGGAACTTGCATTGTCGTGACGAAGAATAATGCGACGTTTTCGGTTGTTCTTCCTGATTTCGTCTATAACTTTTGGGAAACAAATTACTGTATACCATTTGGGGTTAACAGTTCTTCGATCTTCTAAAGGAATTGTTGCGATGTGTCCTGTACACCCTAAAAAACAAGCGCTCATTTTCTTAGAAGTGCTCCTTGCTTGAATAAATTTTGTGGGATTCGGTTCGTCTTGGAACACCCATATAGTAGATTGTTGCTTGGCTTCGGCTCATACACATCTATCTATGCTTCGCCACCTGTAATGATGTTATATACTGATTTTGCGGTTCCTACGTCGCATTTTTGGTGCATCTCTTTACACCAATTGACACGAGCTACCTTCTGTGCTTCGGTCCAGTTATGTGGAATCCATCTGGAGCATATTTTTTTTACAAATAAATATTCGTGTAAAATCGAATGTATTGCAGTCTGCGAATTTCTAAGAGATGCCTCTATCTCATTGTAAGTCACATGTCAATCGTCTTCTATTATTTTCCGCACAGCATCGTTGTTTTCTGGAATCATAACAGTTTTTGGTCGACCTTTACGTGATTCATCACTCACTGAGGCACGACCACGACGAAATTCTGCAAACCAATTATAAACTGTCTTTTCTGACGGTACTTCATTACCCAAAGTTGACCGAAGCGATATAATGCATTCTTCTAGAGTTAGACTTTTTATAATCGTAAAAAATAATCCAACGAAAACCTTCAAACTCACTGTCTTAAATCTGTCACTGTCAACACGCTTACTGACTCTTCTAAGCTATCGCGGATTTCTCATTACCGAATGTGAAACTTTAAGAATGTACACCATCTTTTTATAAATCTTGTTCTATTATTTCCTTTCGAACTGACAACTTCTCGTTGGTTCAGATGTCAAACTTACTATCAGAAGATTTATTTGTCGTTTTAAATTAGGTATCAACCAAATAGATTTTTGATATTCCTTCCTCGTTTTTCGACGTTCGACAAAGTCTCCATTAAATCTCCTTTTATCTAAAAACTGAATTGAAAAATGACTTCTCTTATTGCGTGGAGTAACTAACAAACAACCAGATTATAAATATATTATAATTAATAATTAAAGCATGATGGCCTCTTACGGGCACTTTTCTGTTTAATCGACATACGAACAAAACCAGGAGTCGAAAATCTACTTGGTGGATATCCAACTTAATAATTTCTAAATATTCCTATTGAACTCGTTTAATTCTATCGATAGCAACTAATTCTACTACGCAACAAACTGATTTTGTAAGCGAAACACCTGATTATGTACAGTTCCTCATAATAAAAAATAATTGCAATTTATGAAATGCTTGGGAAGCCCCTTTTAGTCTCATTCATGATCTTATTATGTTAGGAAATTCCCAGTTCTTTATATAGAAGCTCATAATCAAGATAAAAACATAAAATATGTTGTCATCTGCAATGTTTCTAAAAAATTCGGATAATTAAGTACATATTTTGTTAAATATTTACTGTTTCTGTATATTCAGATAAATTTTATATTCTGAATTAAAGTTTGCGAGTATCTTAAACTCATTTTTATCACTTTTTAAGGTAAATGGAAAAATGTAAAAACTACTCATTCCTTATTTCAAACAAAATTGCCTATATTTTTTTTATTGATTTCTATTGACGAGACAAATTTAAGACTAGTTTGTCTAATAAACTTTGTGTCTAAAACTAACTGTTTTTGAATTATTATTATTTAGAACTGGCAGACGAGATTCTATAAAATCAAATTCAATACACATTTTGTTTGTTTGTTATTGGGATATTAAGTACGTCTGTCTCATTTTTAATGTACTATGGAATAGAGCTGAAAAAGTACATATTAGTTGCTAATTGAAAATAATACGATAACGATGTTGTTTGGATACAAAGTTTGGGCTTTTTCTGAACGATCTGTATAATATTTTAAAGAGTACTTTAAATTTTAAATCTGTACATGCGTTAATATTTTAGAAACATGGTCGTTTAAAATAGCACGTATCTGTCAAAATTGGTTATTTTTAGAAGCAAGGTTCATCAAACAAAGTAGTCTTAGATTTGCAGGTCGTAAAATACCCTGTATAGACGAGGGACAAGCTACAGTTATTGAGAAACGAAAGATTGATACAAATTTTCAGAATTTTTATTTTAAATATGTTCAAAATAATTGCCATTTGCAATAATGAACTTAACCATTCTCTCCTTCCATAGTTTAAAAGCGTTTATCCAGCTGTCTTTAGGGATACTATCAAAAAACACTTAACGGCGATGTCGATCTCCTCTTCTGACTGGAACCTTTTCTCTCTCAAATGTGTTTTGAGCTCAAAAAAGAGCCAGAAGTCACACATCGCCAAATCCGGTGAGTAAGGAGAATGTTCTATAATTTTGATTTTGTTTTGACTTCATTGCTTGTTGTTTTTTCACCATCGTAGGGGTTTCCTCATCTTCGTGTATCCAGATTCGGCTTTCTTGGCATATTCTTTTTTGCAATATTGATCTTACTTGCGAGGATCCAATCTTCAGATTGGGCTCTATCATTGCATAGGTAAAGCCGTTGTCCTCTTCCACCATCTCCTTCACTGCAGCAATTTTTTCGGGGTTAACAGTTAAAGGAGGATCAGCTCCTTTTCTGTGTACCACCGACTTGAAACCTCCTTCAAATTCTTTATACCATCTATAAACAGTAGCCAAGAGAGAAATCCTCAAATGCCGATCTTAAACTTTCCTCACACTCATACGCGCTCTTGAAATCATAGTAAATCATTATCCGAAAGTTCTCTCCTAATAATTCAATTTTTTTCGATAACAGACGCTTATTCTATGGACTTTTTCTCAGACACTATTCAACCAAATTGTACAAACTAAACTGCAATTGACAGATAAAATAATGCACTATTTAATAAACAACAATTTGTTTTGTACGGGTAACTAGATTTTTCAATTCTCAATAATTGTAGCTTAACTCTGTAAGCTACAGAGTACAAGAGTAGTAGAGTGTCTTTATTCTGTATCTTGATCAGTGAATCGCTTATACACGACGAAGTCTGACGTCATAGCGTGCATCGCTCTTGGAGATAAGCGTGACTATTTTCTGGAATTTTATTGTTGGTCGTTATTTTTCATATTATCGAGCAGGTGTAATGGCGATACGCTAGACATAAACAGGTGATATTCTGAGACGTATAAGTATAATCCAGTCTTATAAATACTAGCGAAATGCTGTAAAAATATACAGTTCTGAGATTTCTTAATATACAGCGTTAGTAAAAAGTCCCGGAACGGTCGAATAACTTTGTTATTTGAAAATTATGATTTCTGAAATTTGGTATGGAGGTATAGTTAATATAAAGACATTTTATGCAATACAGTTTATATTTTTTTCACTTCCGGTTTAATCGGCAGTACGTCCAACTTTTTTTTTTTAAACGGAACGCCCAGATTTTTTTAACACTTTTGAATGCAAAATAAAAAACTACGTTCAGGAAGTATTAAGATGTTTATTTTTATTCACAAGAAAACAGTTAAAAAATTAAAAAAATGTCCTAATACAGAAAAATCAAGATACCTGTCTATTCAGGTTGCGATTACAATAATTGTTCAAAATGCTCTCCATTTATAATTTGACAAAAATGTAAACGGTCAGTAAAATTCCTTATTGAATTTTGTATTTGTTCTGGAGTGATGCGATTGGCTTCTTGAACTATTCTCTCTTCCAATTGTTCAAGATTATGGGGACGATTTTTGTACACTTGACATTTCAAGTGACCCCAAAAGAAAAAATCTAATGGCGAGAGATCTGGCGAACGTGCTGGCCATTCGATTGCTCCTCTACGTCCGATCCAACGTTCCGGAAAAATTTCATTCAAATAATCGCGGACATTATGGGCAAAATGGGGGGGAGTTCCATCTTGTTGAAACCAAAAATGTGCATTAGGGTGATTACCTATGTTTGCATTTGGAAAGAGGGCCGCAAGTGCTGGAACAACCTCATTTCGCAATAAATTTAAGTAGACGTTGCCAGTTAAATTTCCTCTTATAAAAAATGGTCCTATGATGTTGTTTCCAACAAGACCAGCCCAGACATTCACCTTTTGAGGACGCTGTGTATGGACTTCTTCAATCCAATGCGGATTTTCAATTGACCAGTAGCGACAATTATGTCTGTTCACAGTGCCGTTGAGACAAAACGTTACCTCATCTGAAAAAATGATGTGATCTAAAACATTAGGCTGCTGCTCGATCAATTCCGTCATTGTTTCGCAAAAATGTAGTCTACGATCTGGATCATTTTCAGTTAACTCATGGACGGGATACATTTTATAGGCTTTCATTCTTGCTGATTTAAGAATCTTATGAGCAGATTTTTGAGAGATCTCATGAATTTGACCTAATTCTGTTGTGGACACGTGATGATTTTCTTCCACTGTAAGTAACACTTTCAAACTAGTTTCTTCATCTGTTGCTGTTAATGGACGTCCCCTTCTAGATAAATCCTTCACCTGACGAAAGACTTCAAACTTTTGAATTGTTCGGCATACCGTACTTTTACTAATGTGACGATCCGAATAAACAGTATTAAACAAAATACGAACCTCTTCAAAAGAACGTTGACGATCACCGTACCCACGCATCATTAATATCTCAATTCGTTCTGATTCAGTAAGTTTTACTGCCATTTTCAAATGTGTCAATGTCTAAAATAAGTAAATTTATAGCGATGCAAAAGTTAAAACAGCTTTTAAAATTGTCCAATGTGACGGCAAAAAGAATGCAAACACTAAACAACAACTTTTTTCAAAGGTACCTTGCCTTTTAAACCGGAAGTGAAAAAAATATAAACTGTATTGCATAAAATGCATTTATATTAACTATACCCCCATACCAAATTTCAGAAATCATAATTTTCAAATAACAAAGTTATTCGACCGTTCCGGGACTTTTTACTAACGCTGTATAGTACTCAATTTGAAATGAGGTAATGCACTAGATTCGATATTTTGATTATTAATTTTAGACGAAAGATGTGATTATTTCTTCCAATCATACAATACTCTTTTAGTTTTTCTAATGAATAAATGTTGTTTCACTATCAAAATGCAGTTTAACGGGAGTATATAATAATTGGCTCGAATATTTTTAAATCAGCAAGAAAATTATATTCGAAGTGTGCATTCACTTTTGTGACTCACTGTATGTACAGATAGCGGATACGATTGCAAATATGGAAAACAATGCAGTTCTAAGAATTGTATTTAGTGTATTAATCCAAAGATGATAAAGTAACGACAGTCATGATGTCAGGGAATAGTGTCTGGATCTATTATGTAAAGGAAGTATTTATTTAAATTTATCTATACGGCTCTGACCTTGCTCTTATCAGCGTACTTTTTTATTTAAGTAATGTCTTATATAAAAATAATGTCAGTATATATCCTATAATGATACATAAATCTATATGTGAGTCATCATCACTAGAATTTATCTTTTTGTGTTGTTATTGAATAAATTAAAATATTTGAACTTACATTGCTTACTGTAAAAATACAATTTAGACGTTTTTCTAATAACAATACGATCTTAGTTGAAAAATATCTTATGTTTTATATGACGAATATTACTAACAATAATGATTCAAGCACAGTTTTACAGTGATAATTTTTCCAACTACCATTTTTGTACAATAGATTTTGTGTCAATTTATGCAAGAATGATATAACTCACTGCATAGTATAGTATATTACAATGTCGTGATAACAATGACTGCCAAGAGTGCAATGCATATGAGCTAATATGGAAAAAGTGTTTCACACAGTAAATTAACCAATGGACAAAAATTATGAAATGCACTATTGTTGTTTGTATTAAACCCATCTTTAAACCTTTACACAAAATCTTCCTTCGCTCAAGGCCACTTGCGATGTTCTTTTCCATAAAGGCATTTACAAAATTCCCTGTGATTGTAGTTCAGTATAGATAGGCGAAAATGGAAACTCAAATTACAATCAGACAACACCAACGGTACTTTAAGTCACGTTCCTCATCACACTCAGCCTCTTTTCCCTTATACCAGACCCGTTTGACCTATGGTCACCGGTAAGGCACCGCAGCCTTCAAGCTTATTCTGCCACTTCTGTATATTCAAGTCACCCACTCTAACCGAGTGGGTAAGGTATGTCTTTGAGTCTCCTTCCCTTCTCCCAAATAGATTTTGCCTTCTGCGATCTAGTCCCTCGCAGTGGCAGAAGTTGGTTGTCTCCGGTTCTGTCTCACAAAGTCTACATCTGTGTCCTCGTCAAACACTCCGATTTTGTGTATGCAGGCGTTCTTTCACCGCAGCATGTCCGGTCATTAGGCCCGTAACAATACATAGCTCTTTCTTGTTAAGCTGTAGCAGTTCTCTAGCTCTCTTCCTACATGGTTTCCCTATAAAGGTTTTACCATGTATTATACCGGGTATAGTACTCCAGTATTCTTGCTAGTTTCGTACGGACTCAGTCGCCTATGTATCTCCGGGTCATTTGCCTCGTACCCTCAAGAAAGGTTCTAGGCCCTACATTTCCATCTCTAACCCTCTCTTTGCGAGTTCGTCAGCCGTTGCGTTGCTATCGATCTCTTGATGGCCCGGTATCCAATTCAAGCAGACCTTGTTCCGGTTCGAAAGTTCCTCCAATTTGTCGAGGCACTCCGTTACCAGCCTGGACTACACTTTGCGGGTTAGTAATGTCTTCAGTGCTGCTTGGCTATCGGACATGATGTAAATTCCTCCGTTTGTCGCCGCTTTCACATTCATTGTGTGTGCGCACTGGAGGATGGCATATATTTCCGCCTGAAACACAGAGGCATATTCCCAAAATGCGTACCTGTGCCCTTCTGAGGGTATATCCCTGCACCAGTATCATTAGCCGTATTAGAACCATCCGTATACCAGACTAAGTCGGTCGGACTGCATCTCTAAAACCCCCTTTTCCACATGCTCGGTTATCGACATATGTTTTTGGGTTTTTGACTCCTTTCGGAGTCGTTGTGCGTTGCAGCCTGTATGCCCCCATCCTTGCCTCCCCCTGTATAACCAGGTGCAACGGTGGGAAGTCTAGGAGTGCCTCTATAGCTACGGCGTCGACCGCATTGCTCCCGTCATTCCTAAGCAGGCAAGTCTTTGCACCTTACTCAGTTTCTGAATGGCGTTTCTTTGATGCGTCTTTGTCTACCATACCAAAGCGGCATACGTCATTTTGGGCTTAACCACCATGCTGTATATCCAATTCAGCATGTCTGGTCTTAGCTCCCATTTCTTTCCATACAAGCGTCTGACCAATGTTAATGGTGTCACCGCTTTTTTGGTAATTCTATCTACATGTTGGTTCCTGGTAAGCTTGGAGTCTAGTGTTACTCCAAGGTTCGTTACCTCCCCCACTATCTCTATGTTATCCCCTTCAACGTAAGCGGATTTAGGCCATGTTGATCTTATCAGCACTTATCCTCAGTCCTGTCAACTCTGTCCATCTGCTAACTAAGTTCAGGGCCTCTTTCAATCTCTCTCTGATCGTGGCGTTATGGCTGCCTCGCGCTATAATGACTAAGTCATCCGCGTAGGGTGGTACCCTATGCCCGTGATCACCCTCCTCCAAAAGCCCGTCTGGAACTAGGCACCACAGGAGAGGGGAACACTCAGCTTTAGCCGAACATTTTCTCGACACCGGCTACAAAATTTGTTTTGATCAAGTATCTGTTGTAAGCAATTGTCACCACTAGTTTCCACGAAAGGTAAAGGAAACTACCGAGATCCAGAGATATCCCCAGAATCTCAACAATGATGATGGTTACCCACTTTCCAGTATTTGGAGCTCCGTCCTTTCCGTTTTATTGCCCCGTGCTCACTGATTGGATTCTTTGAACAGTTGTCCAGCTGTTTCTTGTCAGAAAGTTTCCGCCTCTAGCGTGGTTTACACGTCGAGTTATCGTGACTCTCTGACGCCCCTCATCTAGTTTTTTCTGCCGAAGAAGTCACTTCTATTGGTGGCGAAACGTCGTACATATTTTGTAGCCCTCATAAAACCATTTTTCTTGACACACACATTTTAATAAATCACTTTGTGTTTTTGTACTTTTTTATGTTCCTTTAACATCTTGTTTTTACTTTTGTGAAAGATGGAAAGATAAATATAAGTTTATCAACGTTGCTCACTTTAAGTATCTTTTTGGTTGTTGATCACTACTTTTATATTTACCATTAGGTACTCATTTAATGGACACAGGCAATTCTGGAGGTTGAGTTTAAACTATGTAAATTAAGAATATAAACTGAGATTTAAAAGAAACAACATTTGATTACAATATATCTTCAATTGCTTCATTGTCTAGACGCGTCTTGATTATTGTATATTTTCCTTAGTTTTCCCTCATTGTCCGTGTTTCTTTCCAAAGAATTTTCGTTTTAAATCGATAAATCACATTACAACTATTTTTTAGAAACAGATCCCATTTTCAAACTGATTGCAAACGTTATAAGTTTGTCCTGAATACTATAGCATTCAGTTAAAACCAATATTTATTTGGAAAAAGTCCTAAACAGCTTTAAATTTTTAGAACTATCTCATATACTTCAGAAGCATGGATATATCACCAGATATAGAATTTGTGTTTGGTAATATTGAAGATGTCTACAATGAAACCGAAAAAGTTTATCTTGCATTGAAAGAAAGCGTTTCAATCGAAGAAATTGCTAGGGTCTTTTTGGCACATGTAAGTGTAGTTTGTGACAGCATAAATCTCACAAAAATAAATCAATCAAAATCGTTATTTTCAGGTCCATCTCTTTGATTGTTATACTGAACATTTAAGAAATAAAAATAAATCACAACAGTACGCTACTAAACATTTTCCGGACGTTATTAAGGTAACTTTTTAAATAGAAAATATTTTTGTTCTAAACCTTTGTAATTGCAGCAACGACAGCTTGAACTAGAAGACCAATATACTTGCGAAAGCTATTTGTTGAACACAACACATAGACCAGAACAATATAAATTGATTTTAGAACGATTAAGGAAGGCTGTAGCAAGAAATGGTGAATCATGCGAGTCACTCGACGAAGCCATATTATTAATAGATCGGAAAATATCGGAGATTAACACTGCATTGGCAATCGATTCTATTAGATTTAATCCTGGCAATTTGAAAAAAATGGGACCCTATTTAATGAAAGAAAAATTCTTTATCAAAAATAAGTATAATAGCGTTGTATACCTTTTCCAAGGAGGCGTAGTGTTCTGTGTTGAAGATCAAGTAATTAGATGAATTTCTTTTTCATTCTAATTAAATATTATATTTTTAGTGTAACCCAGACCAATGCGAATACGTGGAATGCATCGAAATGGATAAGTTATTATTAAGACATTGTAGCACTTCTACCTCATTTCAATTAAGCTCCTTCGACAAATCAAAGAAATATGTAGATAATAGTCACGATTTTGATCTAGAAGCACCTTCAATGGCTGTCAAAGAGAAATGGGTCGATGAAATACAAAGAATATTATGGGTACAACTGCAATACTACAAAGGTAATTTCTAATATGTTAAACGAAGCTATGATCGAGATGTTAATATTTCAGATCAGCAAAACAATGCAACTCTAAAACAGCCAAGTAAGCGTAATTGAAGGAAACCTTTTTCATTAATTGTAACAATCCTCCATTTCCGTTTTATTTTTCCAGAACCAACATTGAAGACTGAGCTTCCTGAAGATGAAGAGGAAAATAACATTTATGAAGAAGTATTGCCTCATAACGATGAAAATAGAGATACTCATAAGATAGATCAAGTAGTGGATAACGAAGAACCAGAATATTGTGCTATAGAAGAGCCTAATTATTATTCAGAATGTGCTCAAATGAGTGGTACATTCTTCGATAAAGATGAAAACCCAAGAATTGAAATTATACGTGCTGAGTCCATAGCTGATAACATTTATATGCAGAATGTTCCTAAATCGTAAGCATATTTTGATTTTTAATCCGAGTCATTATTTCTTCGAAATAAATCAGTACTCTTTATTCAAATCACTTATTAAGTGCTGCTGTAGGGCAGACACACACATATAGCATATCGAAGGTGACCTGGCAAAAGTGGCAAAGAGTCATAGATAACGCAAAGTTGGCCCCAATTTTTTTGACCATCAGGCAACGTAGTCATCTTGAAAATTCAGCTTAACAAAGATTTGGCGATTTGATAAATACTTTACTTTTTTATTTTTTAATGTATGGTGGGTGCTTAGTTGCAGTGACATCTTAAGCTGGATCGCTTGTTTGATGTTTGTCATGCATATCTCTCGATGTAGTTATTGTGTGTTTATAATTGTATTCATATGGCCTTGTGACAACATTGCACCGCCTTTTATAATTCCACGTTGTTAATCACCTTCCTCCCAATGACGAAGGGTAGGTCGATCGGAATCTAGTTTTCCAAGAAAAATCACCGTCTTTTCGGAGAATTTGAAGCCCGGCTCCTATCGTTTCACCACAATGACAGTTAACCGCCTAACTACTTCGGCTATCGACCTGTTTAATTATAATATTGTTAATAATAATTCTTTGCATAGCCTAGCTATAACTAGCGTGATGGTTGTACTTCTTCTTTTCTTTTATCCCCATTTCAACGAGAAAAATGTGTGACATTGATCTTTTTTGGACCAATAAACCGATAGGTGTTTCTAATGAAAAACTGAAGGCTTTTTCGGCTAAATTCACTTATTAAAGAATTCTGCTTACAGTAGGGTGTGGGTAACTTTGGGGGTTAGGCAAAAAATGTTCGAGAATTGCTCAATCATGGGTTGGTCAAACTTTCTGTGGTAAGCATTCTGAAACAACAAGCGAGATCAACATAAAACAACAAGTCAAGGAACAACATAAAGATACTGAACTTTATCTTGTTCTTTGTCTTGCACTGTTTCCCGATATGTAACATTTTTTGATATATTAGAAGATAGAAACACTCGTCTTTGGTTCCAATTCATAGTTCCCCAAAAACTATTGGAAATCAATTTCCTTGTTTGCTCCGAAATCTCAGCGTAGTGTTGCTTCGATGAGTTTGCACAACCTCGTGAAAACTAATGGCGATTTTTTCTCTTTTGCGTCCTAACAACATTCTGTTTTAGTTTTCCATTCCTTTCATACGAAGATATTTATTCTTGTTTCTCAATAATTAGTAACTTCATTATCGTATGCTAAGGTTTTTGATTGAGAGAAATATCTATAAAGTTAAGAATCCTCAAAATGTCTTCAAGATTTCTTAGAGCCTAATTGTTGAAATGATACTTCAGATCTGGACAAGCAGTACTTGCGTTGTTGCCAACTTCACAAGTTTTTAGTATCAGAACTCATATTTACAGATTTTTAATAATCTATCAACATATCACCAAATTAATAATTGTAAAAGTAAAAAAATATCTTAACTGTAGGTAAGATGTTTTGTTTTCATCTGCAGATAGGAATTTTTCAGTACTAATTAGAGTTGAGATCATATAGGAGATTTTGCTTTTTAAAATTCATACTTCATTTTTCACATTTTGACCGATTGTGAGACAACGAGGTGGCGCTAAAAACCTGACTTTGAAGAAATGTTGGATAAGAGATCAACCTCGATATTTATTAATTTCTGTGATAATATGATTTCTTTGAGATGTCTAAAACAAAACAGTTATTGGACGAAGTGTGTGTGTAGTCTTCTTTTTTTGGGTAAATTTTGCAAATTTGCCATAAGCATTTAGATTTTCTCAGGTGGGCATAGGAATGCACCACCTCCTCCTATTTCTACATATATTTAAACTTAGTGGCAGCAGTAGCAAAGTATTTTTAAAATCTTTTAGGTGAAAACTGTTTTTAAATTACAGATTTCAGTTTCTCAATACAGGTCCTGTTTGTATTGTTATGCACTAGACTCGTCGGCTCAGGACCAGGTTACTCCTGCTCATGAAACTTATTGTTCAATTCTGGCCTGCTGTTTTATGTACATAAATCCCAGGAAAAGGAAATGATATTGTGGCCTGCTTTAGTAAAGTCTATTTATTCAACTTTAAGCTCTTGAAAGTTGATTATTACTAAATCATAATTCACATCGGGTGCTAGTCAGTTAATTGCTTTTCTCCTTCACTAATACTCTTCCCCTCTCCTAATCAGCCTCTTGAATGTCACACCATTAATTTGAGATTTTTTGATGATGTCTTTCAAAAAGAAAGATGCCAATTATTTGATAAATTGACAATTTAGAAGACATAACCCCAGTAATCAATACAAAGTTATTTTAAAATATGTTGAAGAAGCAATATGACAGAACTCTGCCCTAAAAACCTGATGTTTAGTTTTTAATAACTGTTGTACCATTACCAATGCAGCCATTGAAGTCGATAAAAATCCAACAAGTTGAAGTTTGTCGCTCCTTCTCTACATACTAAAATACTACATAACCCTTAAACAAAATATTTTATTTATTAACAGCAATAATTATAAGATTGTTATTGTTTAACAATTGAGCTTCTTTTTGTAGACAGTACATGATAATCAAGGAACTCATCAATACTGAAGAAACTTATTTGAGAAAAATGAGACACATCATTGATGTTAGTATGAAACTGAGCTTACCATAATTAGAATAATAACAAGATAAATGTAATTTTCTTCTTTTAGGATTACTACATATATTTCAAAAAAACTGGTGTTGCTCCTGATATTAGCATAGTATTTGGAAACATCGAAACTATCTATTCAGAAACTGAAAGAATATACTCTACATTATTGGATTGTAATTCAGTAGAAGATATAGCTAAAGTATTTTTAGATAACGTATGTCCTATTTCACATCTAGAATAGCTATAATTGATCTATAATCATATTTTAGGCATCCATATTTGATCTATACACAGATTATTTGAGGAACAAATCCATATCTTACTACTATGCGAGTACCAAGTTCAAAGATGTCATTAAGGTAATTTTTGGTGAGCGATTCTTGTTAGTAAAGATCGAATATGTTTTAAATTTAAGGATAGACAATTTGAGCTTGAAGATCAATACACTTGCGATAGTTATTTATTAAATCCGGTTCAAAGACCTGGACGGTACAGATTATTATTGGAAAAATTAGAAAAAGAATTGGCGAAAACAGGAGAGACGTGCCAAGCTTTATCGAATGCCGTCAAATTAGTATCGGATAAAATTACAGAAGCGAATACTTTAATGACAATCGACTCGATTAAGAAATGCCCGATTAATCTGAAAACAATGGGACCATTCATAATGAAGGAAGCATTTAATATAAAGAGGAAATATAAGAGTGTGGTATTCCTCTTTAAGAATATTATAGTATTTAGTATAGAACATCAAGTAAATCAGGTATGCTTATAAAGAGAACATTTTTAAGAGTGACTAATTTTCAGAATCGACTTGACACTTATGTTTACGCTGATAGTATCGAATTAACACAGTTATCGCTCAGTCACAGTCGCAGTTCTACCAGTTTCCAATTGAGGAATTTCGACAAATCTAGAATGGGTGAAGATACCAGGTATTGTTTTGATATTGAAGCCGCTTCAATGTCCATAAAGGAGAGATGGATAGATGAGATTCAAAGATTATTATGGAGCCAGCTACAATACTTTAAAGGTAATTCATACAATATCATTTTTCTTTTGATTAATTCTAATATGTTTGTATTTTAGATCAACAGAAACGCGTCAGTGAAGTAGGTGAGTATTATTTGTGTAGATACTAATAATTACAGTTCATAGGCTATTTTAACGCTATGAATTGCAGTCAGTAATTACACTTTATTAGTTATCTGTAATCATTGGCTTCATTTAGCAGAATCATATAATTAGCGATAGATTGGTAGCACTCTGCTATTATTGGTCAAAATTTAAACTACTACCAATCAATCGATAACGATTTGCTTCTGTTGAATGACTTAAGATTGTGTTTAGAAGCATTATAAAACCGATTTTTTTTTAATTTGTAGCACCACCATCGCCTTTCATAAGAAAGGGTTCAATGAAGGTAAAAAGTAAGCCATATGACTCTCCTTCAAAAACACATAAAAGAAGTACGTTTTATTACGATATAGCTACTACAATGCGTTAGTATCTTTTGCACGTTAATTGTTTTATTATTGTACAAAATAAGTTCTTATCTTCTGTTCTTGTAATATATTTTGTTTTACACAATAAATATTAAAAAACACTGTTAAAAAAGGGTAATTATTTCTTAAAGCATCACATGATATCTATCATAAAATAACTGGTTGAGTAATTGGAGTATGGAGAAATTCAACCTTGAAACACCCGGTATACACCTACAATTTGTATAATCTTTACTGAACAACATGAACAGCATCATTCCATGTTCGGTCTTGTTCGATAATTTAAGAAAGGACGGTCACTTTTCAACATATCTGTGTTAGCAATTAGTTCTGTTTAGGTAAATAGTCGCATGCAATGTTTGTTTATACTAGAAGAAGGGGATGTTTATATTGATAGTTTTAATTTTATTTATTCATTCGGTATTCGGTTGATGATGATGATGTGTTCTCGAAACACGTGCCTCGAGTAATTAATCAAAAGTTGTGGTGTTGGTGATACCGATGTTTTATCGGTATGAGAATAATTATCATTAAACTATCTTTTCGATGCTTACAGCACCATAGAATTAATTAAACTGCATTTTTTTTTAATGTGGTGGGTGCTTAGTTGCAGTGACTCCGTAAACTGTATCGCTTGCCTGGCTATCACTGCAACTCTCGCGGTGTAACAGCGGTGTAAACGCGGTGTTGTTTTTTAATTAACAGAAGTATTTCTTGCATAGCCATACATTTATAAATACAAATCCAGTAATAAGTAAGTAAAGATGTAAATATCAAAATAATTCACAGTACAGACTTGAATCGCAAATTTTCAAAATATATATCCTTTATCCGAGTTGTAGTTTTTTCCAAATTTTGTTAAAAATTTTACTTTCTAATCGAAATTTTTTTCATTTTAATCCGATATCCCGAAAACGTCTACACTTTACGAGTAACAAATTTTCGAATATTTTAAAAATCTACAACATTCTAATTGTAAACATCTTTTGAGACAAAAACTGTAGGTTTCGTCGAAACATTTCAAATTTTCGTGTCAGAAATTTTTCCAATTTAGTTGCAGATTTTTCAATAGTTTTCCAACATCTATGACAATTTTGAGTCGAAAATTGTATCAGTCGAGTTGCAAATACTTCAAAAATTTTAAATCGATTTTTTAAAATAATTGATAGGTCAAAACATCGTTTCTTGAATTGTCTAAGAATTTTTGAATTTTTCAAAATTTTGAATCGAATATTTCGTAATTTGAGTCGATAATATTTCACTTATTTCGAGTAGTTTTTTTTTAATTTTGAATCGGAAATATTTTAATAATTACTGAGCCCAAAATGGTTTCATTCTCATGGTAAATTCTTCAAAAATGTTTGAAATATAAAATCTTCGGAAATGTTTGATTCTAAAAATAGGTTTCCACCATACAAGATGAAAAATCCAGCTTTTAATGGAAAAAGGTTTTTTTTTTATTGAGTGAGGGAGGGGAGAAGGGAGAGGAGGAAGGAATTTTAATTTGAAATACGAACTTTCTTTTCTATAAAGAAAAGAAAGCATCATTTACCTTTCTCAATCATAAGTAGGCTCAAAGAAAGGTAACGTAGGGAAATGGTTGAACATTTAAAGAAAAACAATTGCTAAAGCTACTAAACTGACTTAAAACTGTTGTGAGCTATTAGTACCAAATATAATACTGGCGTAGAAAGTACCACACCTCGGTCACATATAAACAAACTAATGCAAAATATACCCTAACATTGAGGCAATAATAAGGAAAACTAAATGAAAGTATACATGTGACTACGTCAAAGGTACAAAATATCCAGCATAAAACAAAATACAGCTAGTAAAGCATAAAAAAAGTACAGAATCGATTCGGCTGAGAATGAACTAAATTGTAGAACCGTCAAGGTAGTAGCTTAGTAAAAGTAGCTTAGTAAATTAAGCTAAGGTATGAGTGCTAATTAAATACAAAAATTAGTAATTATACTATAGGCAGTACAGGCAAAATAGGCTATAAATGAACACATAATCAGCTGATATTCTTAGTAAAACAAATTTTCATATCCAGCTTATGCCGGTGAAAAAAGAAACTGCAACGTCTAAGAGCCATTGAAAATAAGTATTCAAAGGCAAAACAATAAAGGTAATTGCACAACTTTAAAAAAAATACAAAGTTAAAGAAATGAAATGAATTATAGGAGCACGATAATCATAATAGTATGAGAAGAGCTAATTTAGACTTCGCCACAATCTATGTGTTACGAAAAGAACTTAACCAACTAATTTGTGAATGCTTAAAACTGAAATATAGAACTATAGGGCGCTAACGCTAAACCAAGCAAACAATTGCACGGTAGTGTCAATACTTACATAAGGTAAATTAACCAGCAGCCAAATTGTTTATATAAAATTCTTTCAAATCTCTTTTCAAAGTGTTCATTGATGTTAGTTCTGGTAGATAGGATCAGGAAGTTGATTTATATTTATTATTTTCACCACGAACCTGCATATCTCCCCTTGTCAGTGCTCTAATGTTATGTTCATGATCAATCTTCTGCAACATATTGATCTTAAAATCGTATTGCAAAACTAGTCTGTAATTGAACAGATCAGTAGCAGGTAATAAGTTCCTCGGAACCAGTTTTTATTTGGTGGTCTGTTTATACCCATATTTTTCAATGCTGTGTAGATGTTATTTTAAACATAAGATATGGATGCATTACCGTAAATTGTAATTCTGTAATTAATAATAATTATTAATTACAGAATTTCAATCAATTATTGATTGAACCACAGAATGGTAGATAGTATACATTGTTTCCACTGCTACAACGTACGAAATATAAAAGAAGAGATGAACAAACAGTCGTAGGCTGGATGCAAGAACGTTAATATGCTTATCTCATAGAAAGTGATTATCGATTATCCCATAGAAAGTGATTATCGATCCATACGCCTAAATATTTATTTTAAACTGGTTACCAAATCTATGTGCTCATTACATGTGCAATTTTGGTCCAATGGCAGATGGTAATGCAGACACCTATGAGTATGGGAAACTAAGTTGATGGTCTCTATGCTCCGAAGATGAGGCGATCTGATATGGAGCAGCTTTGTTTTAGTGATATTTGTTAACAGTTTCTTGTCATAAGCCTAAATTTGACATTTGTTAAATTCACGCTGCAGATTATCATTCGTTCTAAGTCGCAAATTTTTAAGAAATTTTTGATTCATTCAATTTTCTAAAATCGTGAATTTTTAAAAAATTTTTCTCTGGTTTACTCACAAACATTTTTGAATCTAAAATTTGTAATTTTAAAACGTTTCGAGCCGCAAATTTTCATCATTGGAGAAAAAATTTGCTAATTTTTTGTAATTTCTGGACCGAAACTTTTCCATTATTTGAGTAGTTAAAAAAGTGATGGAACAGGAAACCACACGCAAATATTAAAATATTTTACCAAAAATAATTAAACAAAGAAAGAAATAAAATTTATTTAAAATCAATAAGTTAGTACAGTACCATAATCAATCAATCAATAAAACTTGAAATTTGATTAATAAAAAAAAATTATCACATTTATGAGCGTTTATGAGCTGGAAAATAAAAATATACACAATTAATTATCACA
Organism: Holotrichia oblita; assembly: GCA_023690525.1. NCBI lineage: Eukaryota > Metazoa > Arthropoda > Insecta > Coleoptera > Scarabaeidae > Holotrichia > Holotrichia oblita. The sequence continues at coordinate 152,136,390 of CM043017.1, read as the reverse complement.
TTTAATTTTCTGGTTTGGGAGCAATTTACCTGCAAACTGATTCCATAAAAGAGTTTGGATTTTCGCCACCCAATCTTGCTTCGATTTCGGAGAATTCACTTCTAAGTCATATACGTATTTATTATCATGTTTCAACTTGTATTTAGTAAAATTCTGCAATTGAAATGAAGTATCCTCTTCAGTTATCGAGCGAATATAGAGATCAACTAAATTAATGCTGCCCTTATAATTATACTTCTCAGTTTCGTTCTGTAATAAATAATATTTTATTAATTTATGAAATCTATGTTATAGCTCATAACCTCACTTTTCTCGTAAAAATTATTACATCTTCGAAAAGAATTACTGTTGCATAATATCGTTTCCCGTTATGTTTCAAATAGCAGTCGTCCACCATAAGAAGTTTACCACGTTTGGTTAAATCGATAGGACAATTTTCAATATCTTGCATTACTTTTACTTGCAAATTAGTTCTGTCTATTACTCCTTCTAGATAATTAATAGCTTCCTCTAACATAGTACTTGTACTATTCTCTGTTTGTAAAGTTTCATGTAGAGTCTTAAGAAGCATACGATATCGGATAAGACGTTGAAAAGGTGTCAATAAATAACTTTCCAAATTTAATGTGTTTCCTAATTGTTTATCTCTATCCTAAAAAGAAAAATTGATTAAATTTAAATAATTACAGAAAAATATATTATTCTTGTTTACCTGTATTACTTGCAGACATTCTCCAGTCGAATATTTCAGCGATACTTGCTTATTTAAAATATACTTCTCATATAATTCAAATAGCTTTGCCTACAATCAAATCATGTAAATATAATGTAAGAGCCATAAGTAATTAAAAATTGATTTAGAAAACATTATTGATATTTTGGTCTACTTTACTCTTATCTACTTCTTACGTTGTTGATTCTAAAATCCGCAAGGGCTAGTGTGAAAACATCCAAAGAAGAAACGAGAGGGTTTATTTAATTTGGCTTTGGAGTACATATGTGACAAGAAAAAGAAATAGAGGAGAACAAGAGGAAGCCAAATAGTTAGTTAAAGAGGTAGACAGATTCAAATAACTGGGTGTTCTGATAGCAAATGGTGGAAATGAAGATGTTGAAATTAAAGGAAGAATGATGTTGACAACTGAAGCCTTATATGCCAACAAGGAGTTGTTCAAGAATATAAATCGTACCAAAAAGAAAAACATAAACATATATCACACCATGATAAGATCAGTGCTAATGGATTCAGCAAAAACAATGACAAAAAAGATGAAGATAATTTGAAAATATTCGAAGGAATATACTGAGAACAATAATGAGGCCAGTTAAGCTGGCTAAGAGGATATAGTACGCAAAATTGGATTACAAGCTTCAAAAGGAGTAAATTTTCCATTGAACACCGATCACCACTTTCTACGCCCGTCCACGAAAATGTTGATGCAGTTTATGCATGCCAGATAATCGAATTGGGCTAAAACGAACATCTCAGGCACTGAATATTTCATATGAACGTGTCCATCATATAGTTCACGTCGATTTGGACACGAGAAAAATGTCAGCAGAAAGGATCCCCAAATGTCTGAATGTTGACCAGAAGCATGCCAGGGTGAAAACAACACGTTCGATCTGTGCTCGATTTGAAAATGATTCTTATTTAAGCCATATTGTTACTAGTGATGAAACTTGGGTACATTTCTACGACCCAGAAACTAGGCAACAATCAATGGAATGGATACACTCTGGTTCTCCAAGGTCTAAGATGTTTTATGTTAAAAAATCTGCTGGAAAAGTTCTAGCTTCAGTTTTTTTGGGATTGCCATGGAGTAATCATGATTGATTTGCTGGATAAGGGTGGAACAATAACCGGGAATTATTATTTGACGTTACTGACTACTCTACGAGAAAAAATTATGGAGGGATGAAGTTGCCTAAAGGTGTTATTCACGAGAACTGGCTTCATCCGACTTTCCTCAACCGAAAAAAAATCTAAGAGGTTGTAAATTTTCTTTCAACGAGGATGTGATAAAAGCTGAGGAGGCCTGTTATGCAGAGCAAGACAAAAATTATTAAAAATCGCAATGATTATAACGATATACAAAAATTAATAAAAACCAAAATAGAAAAAAACTGTAATCGAGGATATCTTTCCTTTATTACTTACATTTTTCAGGAATGTTTCAGCAATGCCATCGACATTGTTGTGGCATTCTGATAATTGCCCATAAAAATCAATCTGCAATTTATATATGTCTTCAAAATTACCAAAAACCTTATTAATATTTGGACTACGTAAATCTGGCGATTCCTTGAAATAGACGATGTAATCCTGAAACGCAAACAACTCATCACATATCCTGTGTAGAATTTGCGAAATTCTAAATAAAATTATCACGACAAGTAAACTTGTGAAATCAAAATTAATGTGATTGCGGTTAAACAGATTGAAGTTGTGTGCGGTAATTTGATAATTTATCTTTAAAATTTGTGATAATTGTATGCATCATGTCATTAATAAAATAGAAATGATATAAATACTAGAAACAATTACATTATAAAATTAATACAGTAAAAATTATGCATTGTTTTATTTATTAATATTTATTACTACCACCTATTAAATGGGCTAAATTCGAAGAAGATAAATGCCAAACGTAGCATCAAACTTGTCTAGATTGGACATTTCAATTGGTTCATATCGAAAGTTTAAATGTCAAACCTGTTCATATTTGAGACTTATAACTGTCAAACTTGCTCATATTTGATACGTAAATGTCAAAGTTGTTCAAACTATTTGATATTTGCAATTTGAAACCATTTTCAAATGTCATTTAAATGTAAAACTTATAGAATGAAGGAACGAATAGTGATTCGTGATTAGTTTTCTGGATTAGCTAGAGCCAGAGAGAAAGCTGTGAACAGGCTACCACAATTTCTAGTCAATGGATAGTTTAATATAAAAAAAAGATAAAGAACATACTTTGTAAGAATAAACTCACCTCATACACTTTAAGTAAACCTTTGAAATATGCCAACTCCGTTTGCAGTAATTCTTGTATTATCATTGCAGATCTAAAAACATAATAATATATTACTTCATTTAATTCAACATATTAAACCACACTTACTTTGTGTTACATGAATTTCCACAGGCCTCATCGCCCTCATCTACTTTTTGAACTTGTCTAGATATTAATTCAATCCTAGGATTTAAATTGTGATCATAGTAAGTTTCCCTCTTGACATTGAAAGTTGAATTTTCTTCTTCGTTATTGGGAACTTTGTACCTTCTCTCAACCGTAATTTTAGTAACATTTAAATTTTCAATAACATCATATTCCGTTGCAATATCTTCATCCGAGCTATCATCTGATGAAGGTGTCTTATTCTCATCTACGACAACAATGTATCCATCACCTTCCAAACTGTGATCTTTCGACATGGCTTTGAAATTTTTCATATTCTTGGCCGATTTTAAATTTTGAACGCATTTATTTTTATTTGTTTTATCACCAGGATCGACGATTTCGTGGTAAACTGGTTCTTCCTGATCCTGCTCTGGTAACGCTTTTAGAGGTTTCAGATTGTTTAAATTTGATTTTTGAACAACATCATAAGTTTCCGGTGAAGTCGGAGATTTTGGGAGCGGTTTGGGCGAAATTGCCGGTTTAGGAGTTTTAGGTTTAAGCCTGTTCTGATGTGGATTTATGATTAAATCATATAAATCAGTTTTGGAATTGTTTTTCTTAATAGTTGTTTCATGTTTAGTATCCAAATTTGTTGTTGAATTCCGAGCGTCAGCTTCATTAGTAGTAGTCGCTAAATTATTGAATTTATTGATCTTATCTTGCAAATCATTTCTCGACTTCACAGATAGATTAGGATGAAGTTTAATTTTGTTGATATATTTTGGCTTAGCAGGTATTTCTGGAAATACAGCAGCATTTTTGCGATTTCTCTTTGGTGATTCTAATTTTTGTAATTCATCTTTCGGAGTGGGACTTGTTAATGTTGATGGAGTTTTAGAGTTCCGTTTATCTAAGTGGGTTTTATGCAATGACATTCTGTTAGGAAAATTACTGAATCTTCTAGGTGATTTGGGCGTTGTTGGGGACGGTGAGAAGCTTTTAAATTCTCCGGAAATATTGTCAAAATTAGATAGGTTGAGTCTCCCAACCTTAGCACGTCGAACTGGTAAAGTATTATTTTTCTTGTATTTTACATTATTGATAGCTAACTCTTTCGGTATAACTGAGCGTCGACTTATAGTATTGGATTTCGGACGATTACTAGACGTATTACTGGATGTTTTAGATGGTGTTTCTATATTGAGTTTGCTAATTCTGTCTTTGATGCTACTCAATTTGTGTTCGTTATTGTTATTGAGTTTTGTGTTGTTCATACTAGTGGATGTGTTTTGGGAGTCTTGGCTGCTTGTGATTTTAGTTTTGTTCATTATTTTATCTGAAAAGAATTAGAAATGCTTTAATTAAATAATATAATAAGTAATTAAATTATATAATAATAATAATAATAATTTAATTTTGTTCCTGGTGAAGATGCACTGTTCCTATAACATTTCAGAAAACGACAACAAATGCAAATAAGCCAGGAGGATTTTAGCACTTGAATGAATTTTATATGCAAATCAATGGAATGTTTTGATGGATATACAATGGCTAGATCAACAACTTAGTGACACCTATTGAAGATAGCTTGATTAGCTTGTGACCCGAAAAACACAGAAGAGAGATAGAAGAAGAAGATAGAGATAGAAGTGACTAATGCTGAAACCAAATAAACAACATGAGAGATTTGCTAATCTGTATTTTATAAAATAATAACCTATTTCTGTTTACTTCGATGATAAACAGATGCTTGATGATATTCTCTGTTCTCTGTTACTGACCCGAAATAGTAGAAACTGAACATTACTAACATTTTTGGGAGCTTGCTTTTTTTGTTTTGTGTTATATTTTTTGCATTATTACGAGTTCAAACAGTATCTAATTATTACTATGGAGTTGAGTCACTTATTATAATTCAGCTGTCGGAAGCCAAAGAATCAGATAAGGTTATGATTGCAATTTTGTTACTTTTTCTGGGTCTAGAAAATAGAATGACGATATAATGATAATCTTTGAGAGGTACTGTCTCACCTCGAAAGTATGTTGAAAAACATGATAAATTTTTTGAAATAAAAGTTTTATTTTACTAAAACATTAGAACAAGTAAGAAAAGCAAACGTTAACAACATAAAAGTTGATTTTTCTCGAAAACGGTCAACTTTAGAGCTCATGACCAACAGTAACTTTTTTGTGTACAAAACATTGGCGGTTCAAATGGGCGTCACAAAACTGTACTTTTGCCAGTGGCGTAGAAGTTGGGGAGAAAAACAACCACTACCCCTTCAAAATCTTCACCAATTATGACTTTAAAAAAACTCTCGCACACAACTTAGCTTATTATAAGTAGAAAATGGTTACAAAACCTGTTTTCTTTACGATAAACGGTCCCAGAGATATTTCCAAAAAAAGAATTTTTTTTATTAAATTTCAACACCCTGTATCTCGAAAATGGTGCATTTTAGAAGGTAAGTTGATAGAAACTTTTTTTCAAATTTTTGGACAAGCTATCACATCCTGAAGTCCTGCGCATATATTATGAACCAGCCTGTATATTAAACATGCTATAAAATAACTCAATTTATAAAAAAACAATAACAAGACGGAGAATGTTCTTCTCTCTTCTTGAAATCATGAGAATCAACTTTGCTAACGTGTATGACTCGTATAACTCGTCTTCTCGACAAAATTCCTGACCTTGAAGTTGTAACAATTCTACTCGGTTTGCAACTGTGGTACACAAAACACTGCTGTTTCCTTTGGGAGTGTGACAGGCGATAGAGAAATTCCAACTTCGTTGTTAAAGCTTGGCCAGTCAGAGCTCAGTATAATCCTGGACAAAAGAATATACTTCATAAGGCACCCCAGTGATAAAATAATTCTACCACTACTGCACATTAAGTTAGGTTTGATGAAGAATTTCGACAACGGAATGAATAAAGATGGTCGTGGATTCCAACATCTTCAACAAAAATTTCCCAATATTTCAAATGCAAAACTTAAAGAGGGAATTTTTGTGAGGCCCTAAATTAAATGTCTACAACAACGTCGACGTCATTGATGAACACGGCGAGTGATTTCAAGACATTTCTGTTATCGAAAAACGTTATCGGGGCAAGTGGAGCAGTGAAATGTTGGCCGGTTATTGTTGGAGTTTGATATCAGAAAGTACCGTAGAACTGTATAAAATAAAAGCAAAAAGAAAAACATTTTAAGACCGGACGTTTCACCAAAACCTGATGTGCCAGAATAAATTTATTTTTATTGTTACTATTACGACTGTAAGAGAAAATAAAACTGTACATAGTTACTAAAAAAAATATAAAAATTTGTTGCCTAGTGTAAACATAGAATTGAATTTACTTAAGATTAATAATAAATTATCCAAATTATCTTTAAAATTGATTAGATTAATTTACCTCAATTTAGTGCGTAAAAATGTGTGTATGAAAACTTGTCTTCTTCCTTCGTTATAGCTAACTCCCTTGGCTGGACGTCTTTCGCGAGATTTTTATTTAATATGTGTAGGTGTTAGATGGAAGATCTTTTTGCTGCAGCAGTTTGGAACAGTATCGTATTTATTCTTCAATCCCTAGTACCAACTGGACGCGGCTACTGTATGTAGTTTTAAAATAATTTCAGTACTTACGATATTCTCTGTATGACTCGTTATTCGAGAAGACCGTTTTTTACTAATCGTCAGGCTTATACAATCATTCGATTCTCAATTGTCTACTAATCCTCAAGATATGTTAATGATATTTTTCTGTCAATAACCGTCCTTTTCATTTATTTACAGGTTCGGCGAAAATTTGCTATGTACAGGTATGTTCAAAAATCGATGTCTATATTAACACTTATATTTTATCCTTTTAAAATTTCTTAAACGCACTTGTTTCCTCTTCTTTAGGGTTTAATTATTGTAGAATTTTTTTTATATGAGATAGTGTCGATTGAGTGTAAATATGTTTCTTTGTGCTTGTCACTGATTGGAGTTAGCTTTAGATAGTAGACAATGTACACTCTCATCTACATCAGCCAAGTAATGCGTTTCTATCAGTGATGCCTAATCGAAAAAATTGTATTCTTCTAAACATAATGATGATTTAATTCAATAAATTTATCCTGCTGACGACCAGAAATTAGGAGTTAACATTACAATGTACTAACCAACTGTTGGTGATTACTGTTATAAGCGTCGATTTTGTGTAGCAAATATTCTACACGGGGCGTAAGGTTATAAACCATAGACTAAAATTTAGAAAAAATGGGATGAAATAGAAAAGGAACTTTATGTTGTAGCGTTTGCCCGTGAACGCTTTCGCTAGTTTGTAATTGAAAAATCAATTGCGATTAAATCGAATAATAAATACCATGAAAAAAGAAAAGGAATTAGATTACAACACTAACCTAGTTTATCAAATATATGTCCAGCTACTAATACAGCAGTTGCATTTATGTTAAATTGTTACATATAATTAAAATAAAATATCTTAGAGTAAAATCATTTCTTTAAAATAAATATATTTCTTCGAATTAAGCAATCCATTTTCTCCACCTTTTTACAATTAGCGTTAATAAGAATGTAGTGATAACAAGAGTAGTGAGCAAGAAAATGTGCAATAGCGGGATTCGAAAATGGATCTGCTTAAATTATAGATAAGTTTTGATATAAAGATGAAATAAAATTTCGTAACAAGCTGAAAGATTATATTGGATTAAGCCTTTGTTTGGAAAAGAAATGTCATAATAGGCTTCAGTTGGCAATACTGTTCCTGAAATAAATTAACAGTGCAATATAGAGCATGTGTACCTATAGCAAAATATTTGTTTGTGATGTTATCAAAGTCAATAAATAACTATGTTAAGTGCTTTCAGCGATTCCACTAATAGTGTTTAAACAATATTGTAATTATAAATATAATTGTTACAGCTAACGTCAGTCTGTGATTAAAAACTTCCATAAACATAACTTACAAAAATGTAATTAGATCATTGTTTAGCATAGAAAGATAAAGAGAGGAATAAGATCATAGAAGACGACTTGGTTACGTGGAAAATTAAAGAACAATTATATCTATTCCTGAACGAGAAAAAAAAAGAAATTCTTATAAAAAAGCGGACATAACAGACCAAGCAATTGGAACTTCATTAGTCTACTTGCTAAAGCTAGCTCGGTAAATAAACGTGGCTTAATAATAAAGTCCTACACAATGTGCTTGTTTTGTACCATAAGTAGGTATTTTTACTTAATTCCTAGTAAATTTTTAATTCGATAAAAGCAACTATAAAGCTTTTAAAGCAACTAAAACTTACTGCAACTGTTTCACTTTCTATTTGGGTTGCATCAAGTTTGTGTCTAATACGCCATTAAAAACAGACCCTCGTTAAAATATGACAATAAAGCGATCCAGGACAATGTTAACATGTTTCTTTCTTTATCAACGCATTTCTTAACACACGAAAAAGATAGAAATTGATATGTTTTTCATTCACAGAAGAACCTAAAAAATACTTAGATTCTATATGAATGCTACTTGAATGTATTGCTATATTAATTGTTATAAAATCTAGTAGCTTTCCAAAATACACGAAAATTGTAAGAATTACGTAAGCTCCTTAGAAAGATAATCTATTATTTCAGCTACAGGACAAAGAATACAGTTGCCTATCGGTAAATTAATGTTAACTGAAATCTAAGAATGTAAAAGTAAGAAGAATGTACGGAAATTCGACGTTTAAGAGTTGAAACAGGCATGACTAAAGAGACTTTTCAACAGATACAGTTCAGGTTGCTATTACCTACAGTTTTTATTTCCTGAAATTCAGCTAATAGCTGCTGCCGTCTAATTTATATAATGATATTTCCAATATTTATGGATACAAATATTTTTTAAAGATTACCTCTTAACAAAAAAATATTATTTTTAGAATTTGGTCTAATGGTTTCGAATGCAATTTACTGAATGAAATTTGTGAAATAATTTTAGTTAAAATAATTTATTCTATTGGATAATTAAATTATTTAAAAATAGAATAAGAAATATAGACACTTCTTTGTTAAAGAAACAAAGACCAATAAATGGTAACAATAAAGCACCATTTTTGTATATTCTATGCAAGAATATGTTACTATTTTTGTATTTGTTGTAACAAAAAACATTGTACAGTCTCACTAACAAATCGATCTCAAAATTTTGTTTATATCTATATTTATGTGCGTATTAATTTTTTTTCGTAGATAACTGTATGTACAGTACAACATACAATCAAAACAACAAAAATTAAGATATGTAAAAAAATTAAAGCCGTACTTACCATATTGTTGATTATCGTTAATATTCAAAGCCTGTCCTAAATCACAGTATTTAGTAAAGGTCGGACTCTTTGCGGTACTATCACTTTCGAAAATATCGCAAATATCTTTAATGATTGATTTGCGTGCCATTTTTTGCGGGAATTCATCGGACCAGCGCTGCAAACAAAATACCAAAAACTTGTATTGACTTTAATACGCTGAAATCTATCTAGATTTTCCTTAGGAAGTGGCTAGGTAGATAAGTGGAAACCATTTCACGCGTAGCATGGTAAAATGCTGTATTATCTAACGGATTTATCTTATCTTGGATATTTAAAGAAGCTAAATGTGTACATAATCACTGTAGTATTGTTTTTAAAGCCGTTATAGGATATCAGGAATAAATTATAGAAATAAAAAAATTAAATGTAATATAAAATTTGCTTGCTACAAATGCGAACTTGAATTTGTTCCTGCTAGCGCCATCTGTGAAAATATGCTTCAACTTCATGACAGTGACTGAAACTGAGGTTAAAAGTAATAGATGGCGCAAGAATAGATACACATGACAGTTGAAATGATTGTATTCATAAACATTTTTAGTAGTATGTAAACTCTAAAAATAAACACGCAATGTATTAATAATATTTATTTTAGTAACAATAACCAAACAAACAATATTATAATCGTAATAAACAACCAAAAATTAGAATTTTAACATGCAACACACCACCATAATCACATGTTAAATTACACAAAATTAAATATAGTACTTATATCAGATTATATACAATTTTTGTTACTCTACGATAAACACGAATGATTACCTTTAAAAAATCCAGTTTTGTATCTATATAACTCGGCTTTTATCAGTCGGTTGATTTCGAAGGAGTGGCGATAAGATAAGAATGAATCACTTCTGATGAATTTTGAACTTGAACAGATGTTTTCCATATACCGATGTAAATTGTGAATTGAATGGTAAATATGATTTCTGTTGCGAAATAGAATGACTACCTGTGTAGTTAGTTGGGGAATGTGTATTTCAGATGGCGCCACATATCTCAAAGTAGAATTTATAAAATAACTACAGTAGAGTCTCTGTTAACCGAGCTAATGTGGGCCGTGACTACCTCGGATAATAAATAGGTCGGTTAACACAGAAAAACTAATTTTTGCAAGGGAAGGATATTATAATAGAGTATTTTTTGCAATGATGAATAGACTATTTTTATTAATTTAAAATATTTAAGTTTTAAACCTAAGTAAAAACTGAAAAATGAATTTAATACTGTATAATATACGGTGTAAAAAAAAAAAATGGAAACAAAAACCGCGTATTAACGAATTCGCATAAGCCGGGATGGATCGCTTATACTGGGGGATACCTGTATATCTGTATTAACGCCCTCGGTTATTATTACGGAAGCTCGGATACTTAGGACTCGGTTAACAGGGACTCTACTGTAAATAATTTTTATATACATATTGTTAAATTAAAAGATTAATATAAACATAAAATCTAGAAGTATTTAAATGTAGTTTATATTGTTTTGATGTTTTTGCTTTCTAATATTTTCTTTAGTGTGTTCGCTTTTAAAGCATCTCATGGAAGATTGGTATAAGTCAGTCGATAATTTTTCTGGCTTTCTACCGTTACAAGCTCTGCGATTTATTGGTTACTTTCAAGTGGTGTTGCTCCGACTGAATCCAAATCTTTCGGTTTTTGAGTTGTTCTCTACACACTTTTTAAAATTTTTTCTCACACCTCCCATCGATTTGTGACTTTTATTATCATACTCAGGCCCTTTTGCAATAGTAGTGCAGTAATATCTTTACTTTTGCTCTATTTGCACATGTTATTATTATCGCTGCCTTTCATAATGGAATTTCCTCACAAGGATATACCTAATCCTATCTAGTAACGTTTCTTTCCTCGCTAGTGCAGTAACTGCTGAAGTTCCATCACATCATCTGGCTAACGATTCTAAGAACAATGAGACCGTTAAATCCAATTTCTTCTCTAGAAAATTGGATTACCGCCGTGCCAACTGGCATCTCTACAGACAATTTCTTGTAGCTTCAACTTAATTAAGAATCTACAAAGTTTGGAGACCTACCTGTCCTTTTCATCGCTAATCCATCAAATCCATCAAAAATCCATTCCAACCAAGCTTGTAGAACCACTGGAGCATCAATTACTTCCGGACGACAGAATTCTTTTACACAATAATACTCCCCGTACAGCAGGAGAAAACGTTTTAAAATAATATCAGAAGTAGTTTATTGCAGCATTGACGACATTGCCTAAATATTTCGAAAGGTTGATGCAATATTACAATGGACACATTAAATTCAAAAATTTGTTAAAAAAATAATTTACTTAAATCTAACGCAATTGCTCCACAAAAATTTAATACTTAAAAGTATCAACATCAAAAATCTGACAAAATACTTGATTAAACACGAACTGGTAATGTGTCTGTCATGTTTCTGAAATATTGTCAAGAAATCTTTCAGTTGCCAGATATATTCCTGAAAATTACTATTTCCAAAGCTAGGTGAAACATTGAGATGTTTTTGACCCTTCTTATACTGTATGGGTCCTTCGCTCCAATGGTTTTGCAATTACAGCAACATGTCTTGGACAGCATAGGAATTTATTTGTTACAGCCCCCTATATATTCTGCAAAATTTGAACACTTGCTTAAGTGTTATAAAAAGGTTAAAAAATTATATGTATTCAAAACGTTCTCAGTTAAATCCCATGGCACTGACAAAATTCAGAATATATTTTTGAAGAACTTTGCTCTCACCTCACCACTCTAGTGTAACTTACGCAGATCATTAATCGAATCCTCTGATTCCACATTCGTTTCATTTTTATCACAATCCTCATTTTCAAACATGATTAAGGTATTGCATATGTAGTTAGAAAACTTCCGACCAATTTCCCTGCTATTGCTGCTTCCAAGATCTACATCTAAGCGAAGCGACAAAAGAAGCCACTGCCCCGGCCGCCACCGGAGAAGTTTGGCGTTCGAAAAAGACACTTTACGATACATCAGATATTTAGTTTACTCACTGACATTGTCAGCAATTGTTTTCCAGAACAACACACCACTATGTTACTCCTAGATCTGGGAAAGACATTTGATATGGTCTGGCATAATGCTATGCTCCTGATAACTGTTACGTTTCGTTCTAACGTATATATTTTATTAATAACTCATAACACAACTCGTAAGTTTCATCATTTAATAACAACTTATTATAACATACACATAACTGCCATGATGACTAACTACTAACTATCTAAGTGGTGAGGAGCTGTTGCGCATGCCCTGTAGGCATCATTCCTAAACTACATAATATTACAATTCAAATATGCAACAATAACGTTAAGCATGAATCGTTGCCTCTCATAAGAGTAGTGGATATTTATCTAAAAGCCAGATTTTTTTACTGTTCAGGTTAATATTAAGACTTCCACATCCAGATCGATAACAGCTGGACTTCCTCAAGGATCGGTGCTGGCACCATTGTTCTGGTCAAACCCTGATTTCTTTCCCAACAATAATCTTGCTCTTTATGCCGACGATACTGTCATATATGCTAGCTCTTCTCATATATTGTTACTGCTATTAAAGTAAAAAACGAGCTAATGCTACAGATAACGTCACCCACAACTTAAGACTTACAGACACTCACTAAGACACTCACCACTTTGGCATTATCCTTCACCAGCGGCGTACCTTCCACCACATTATTCAAATTAACTGGCTTTAGAGAAGCTTTACCTCATTTAGTCCAAGCAGCAGCAAAGAAAATTTATAAATTTATAAAATTACCATTAGACTTATCCTAACATTTGGAGTACTAAAATGGAACAATGTAGCTAAAATATACAGGGTGCCTGGATTTCGTAGGGACAACATGGGTAACTTTTTTATTTGAAGACATAGAGAGATTGTTAAATTAGCAAGTAGATTCAAAAGCCCGCTAAGAATCCATTTTCAAATTTTACTTATCATCCTTCATTTGTTTAATATTGAAGAAAAACTGAAATCTCCTAATTTCTTTTATTTGCTGTAACTTTTTTGTTACTTGTGATATCAAGACGCTGTTTGAAGCAATTCAAATTATAATCTAAATACTTTTATTGACGCTTAATAAAACAAATTTCTTATGCGTACATTTTTAGTAATCTCACCTAACCCAAAATTTTTAATTGGAATCGTGCAATTTTTGTGGCTCTTTTAAAAGGAGATTTTTTTCTGTATACAATCATGTAGTGCATGCTATCAAAATTTTGTCAAAATTTGGAAAATTAAGCTTATTCTGATTACGGGGAGACATCACAATTTTTTGTTTATTGCGTTATCTGTGAAAACAACATGGTTGTCATGATACGAACCTGACAGAAGTGTCACTGTTATTACTTCAATTTATAACAGATAATTTTGAAAAATGCGATGTATTTTGTACCTACCTATATCAAAAGTTTGAAAAGCGTAAAACTAACATTTAATAACCCAAATTCCATGTGTGCTTATTATTAGTAACCTATTCTCACCTAAAAATTTTTCATTTGAACTATGCAATTTTTGTTGCCCTTTTAAGAAAACATTCTTTTTAGCCAATATAGTTAGGTGATATGGTAACTCGGTTTGAACTAATTCGCGTGGTAATTTAAATATTTAATAAAGTTAATAACCTAATCTTACCTCAAAATTTTTCATTTGAACTATGCAATTGTTTTCTGAGTGCAATTGTGTATCGCATGATATGGTACTTCTTAAAAATTTGAAAAATTAAGCTAATTCTTTTTAGCATGCAATTTCGACTTTCTATTTATCATACTATCTATGAGAAACGTACACCATCATTGTACATGTACTCATGATAAACGGTAACATAGTACTTATCACTGCAGCAACTTTCACGGCGCCCTTAGAACAGTATCTGTCACTATAGTAAAAACACGATATCTGCTGACTTGCAAGATCACCTGATTTGACTTCTTCTGATATGTTGTGCAGGGTACAGTTAACAATAAAATCTATGGTCCTACATACATATGTTAAAGAATTATAAGAGCAATACTTGAGTCATCTAACACCATTAATCCCAATATTATCCACAAAGTAATAAATATATAGTATTCAAAGACGGTGTCAACTTTGCATTGTAAACGATGATGATTTATTTGAGCAATTTAATATTGTTGTTCATTATTTAGTAGCACAGTTGTATTTTTGTTTTATTAAGTATTTAAATTACCATGCGAAATAGTTCAAACGAAGTACCATATCATCAATTGGTTAAAAAAATGATTTCTTAAAAGGGCAACAAAAATTGCATAGTTCAAATGAAAAATTTTGAGGTGAGATTAGGTTACTAATAATAAACACACATGAAATTTATGTTATTAAATGTTAGTTTTACGCTTTTCAAACTTTTGACATACGTACTAAATACATCGTATTTTCCAAAATTATCCGTTATAAATTGAAGTGACAACATTGACACTTCTGACAACGTACGTCTGCCCGTAATCAGAATAAGCTTAATTTTCCAAATTTTAGCAAAATTTTCATATCATGCGATACATGATTGTATTTAGAAAAAAATCTCCTTTTAAAAGAGCCACAAAAATTGCACGATTCCAATTTAAAATTTAGAGGTTAGGTGAGATTACTAAAAATGTACGCATAAAAATTTGCGCAAAATAAATTTGTTTTATTAAGCGTCAATAAAAGTATTTAGATTACAATTTGAATTGCTTCAAACTGCATCTTAATATCTCAAGTAACAAAAAAGTTACAGCAAATAAAAGAAATGAGGAGATTTCAGTTTTACTTCAATATTAAACAAATGAAGCATGACAAGTAAAATTTCGAAATGGATTCTTAGTGAGCTTTTGAATCTACACCTTTTTGCTAAGTTAACCGCCTCTTTGTGTCTTCAAATAAAAAAGTTACCCATGCTGTCCCTACGAAATCCGGGCATCCTGTATATTGCATTGCAGAGAAATTAAAATTGTCACTTTGAGGTTAATTGACCCTCTATCGATGTACAATTTTACAATTCAACTACGCTCCACGTTAATCTAGTTACTCGAAATATCAGAAGCATTAGATTGCAGCATGATTGATATGCATCGCAGCGCCTTCACATATTTTAACAACCATTTCGCCATTGATGACAACGCCAATACCACGATTTTCTGTCCATTGTCATAGGAAACGGACACGTGTACTGTTGCGACTCCCATATGTAAAAGTGCCGTGTATTCTGTAAGCGTGTTTTATCAGAAGTACACATACAAAAGAAAAGTGCATATAATTAAGTTTTTAACACAATTTTCCCCAACCTCTATCAGGAAGCTTCGCCATTCATTGAATATCAAAGATTGTGGTGCGGGGTTCGATTCCCGTCGGTGCTATTTTAAGTTTGTTGTGATGGTTTGAACAGTTTTGTGCGCAGAAAACAAATACACACATAGATTTAATTCTTATTCTATAATTTGGATACGTCTAGATTCATTCTACTATTTCGCATTTAGTATTCCATGTAAACTCAAAAAATTAAAACAGAAACTGCGTTCTTATTTTATATAGAATTTATAGAAAAACTAAAATAAATAAAAACTATTAGGTACTCAAGTAATCGTATAATCTAGATTGAAAAGAATTAAATCGATCATCATATATACCTACAACTATTATTAAAGAGGAAAATATTTTCTGTTATCCAAACCAATTACTTCAACAGCAATTTCCACGTACCACACTCTCCGGTTCGATACAGCAATAACAGAAAGTAACTTCTTCACGGTACACGCTACACTCAACTCAGGCAATCTAACGATTTACCATTAAAAACTCTATTAGTCGGGAATAAATCAGAATCCCATCCGATTCGGATAATATAGTGAGGAGAAACGACCAATTTCAGTTCACTTCCATTAAGCGAAATGTCCACTAATATACGAGAGAAGGTACAGTACACTACAAACCTAGACAGAATGAGTCGCCGACGGGGAGACTTACGTATTGCTACTACACTACGTACAAAAATGAATTATCCCAATTGCATTAGTAGCTAGCAGGATGTCTAAACGAATGTTCAAGAGTGTCCGGCTCGCAACTTCGAAGTGGAGAACCAATCAGAAAGTAATCGAGGGTAAAACGTGCGGAATGATTCGCCCTCCTTTATATGGACCAAATCCGATTAATATGTTGATTGAGACTAATGATTGTGTCTTCAACGTGTGCTGTTAGTGTGAGTTGCAGCTTCAGTTCGACGTTCCTGTTTTCTATATAGGAGGATGCTGAGCTGGCATTTCGACGTCGTTCTGCTTTATCGTATTATCAGTACAGGGACGTGACTAGAAAAGTATGTCGTCTGCTGATGATAAACATTTTAACGGCAGTTATAGTGCAGTACGAGGGAGGAAGTTTTGAAATAGCTCTGCAATTACTTATTTGGGTCTTGAGAAGGTGTAGGTTCTTAATTGAGTAATGTGTAACATCCAACTATATTTATTCCAATTCTAGTGAATAGTAGTAAAAACAAAACAAAGAAACAAAAAATATTTGAAGTAAATCATGAAGTAATCATTTTAATTTCCAGTCTTCTTTAACACTTCAAAGAATTTTGCATCTAGAGGACTTCATTTTCAGTTCACACGGTCATTTGTTTCAAAACATCCAACCAGACATCGAAGTAGTATTATTTTGGTTGTTGTATTTTGAGTTGACCTATGTTTTGTGAAATACAGTGGTAGTGTACAACTTAAGAATTTTAATTTAAAGTCTTCACTTGATATTTAGTAGTTAGCTTTTCAAATGTTGCAAAATAATCTTAAAAAAATAGTTGAAAAAAAAACGGAAACATTTTTTGGCTTGGCGCTTCTTTTCCGAAATTCAAAATTTTGAAAGTTTTCCAGGTTGTTCTGGATAGTGCTCCAAGGATTCAGGATAAAATTCTGCAGAAATTTTAACAGCTGTTCTAGTTATTCTGAACGTTGTCCTCAAATTTTAGCCTACCACCTATACATATTATTGCTAGCCAACCCCCATTTTTCTTGAAAATCGTTCTTTTGACAATCGTTCCAGCTTGTTTTAGGTTTGTTTTATATTATTCCAAAGTTTTAGTCTTATATCATACATATTTTGCGAAATAATTGAAAGGGAAATTTTGCAGGTATGAAGTTGGCCTCCAATTTTCCCAAATTACAAAGTTGTTGAAAATTATTCCAACTTGTTCTGTACGTTGAAAGTTGTTTCAAGATGTTGTAGGTTTGTTCTATACCGTTCGAAAGTTTTAGGTTTCTATTATGTATAGATGTGTAGATAAGATGTTTCAGACTATGAAAGTTTTTTGAACATATAAGAGGAGCCAAAGCCCATCGCGCATTAAAAAATGTACCATTCCTAAGTATTGTACTTGCGGACTCTAGGGTAGTTTCTGTCCCACTAAGGTGATTTGCGAGGGCAATGGATTAGGTTTTCTTGAGAAGAGGACAAGAATACACTTTTCGGCGTTAATTGAGAGCCACTATTTACAAATCCACTCGCAAAGTTGTTCAATAGACCTCTGCAGTCTCTTGGAGACCAGTGCGTTGTTTCTTGAAATCGTGTATTAGCCAATTTTGTGCTCATTGAGGAAGGGATATCGCTCGTATACAGGATGAAGAGCTTTAGGTCAAGAGGTGAGCCCTGATAGGCATCAGCACAAATGTGTCTACGGTGGAATATTTTCTGAACTGCTTGAGACAAAACATCTTGCCAGAGAGGTAGGATCTGATGAGGAGATCATATTAGAACACATGCCCTTTTTAAATAGCAACCCGTCGTGCTACACCGAATTGAACACCTGTGTGAAGTCGTCAAATACAGCACCAGTAGAATGTCGCGATATCAAAGCGCCTCAAAACCCCTCCATAAACCGGAGGAGTTGGAAGTCTGCCGATAAGCCCGCCCGAAACCCCGTCAAAAAATTGCCATCCTGGCCCTAGCCTTGACAGTACGGATTCAGCGACCTTAAAGAGATTCGAGAGGAGACTTATCTGCTTGTAATTCGCAGGGACTAGAGTATCTTTACTGTACTTGTGGATCATCAAACTTCAACGTTTCCTAATTTAAGGAAAAAAGCAAGAATTATTCCGGTTTACAAGAAGGGTGATGAAACTCAAATAAAAAATTGCAGACCGGTATCGACACTGTCTAATTTTGCGAAGTCTTTGAGCATTTTATATGTATATTCAGCCATTTTAATGAACATTCAACAGTGCTTATTACCATGTTAACATGGCTGGAAGGTCCTGGAAGGTCAACCGTCACTAATCTGACAACAATTACTCAATTTCTAATTATGTGGCACAATAAGCCTAATGGCTGCGGTGCCTACCGGTGATAGGTCGGATGGGTTTGGGATTGGGAAAAAAAATCTGACAACAATTACTCAATTTTAAGCCGAACAGATTGACTTGCAAAAACAGTTACAAGTTCGGTTTACAAAAAACAACTAGGGAACTGCTAGGAAAATTTCAGTTTTCTCAAATATTTATTTCACGAAGTAGATGTTATATAAAGCTGATATTTTGGGCCAAACCTACTTTCAGAATTTCGAATTTAGAATAAAGGGCGGCTAACTTCATCGTAGGCCCAAATAATTTGCTATTAATGGTGTTGACGTATTTTGAATTTCTCATTAACGACAAAGAAAATAATCCTTTCCAATCACGTACGATTCCTCATTAAGTTTTCGGCATCTCTCGCCGATATTAAAATTAAAAATGCCTTTAAAATTTTTTAATCAAAGTGGGATTTGCTGAATTTAATATATTCTTAAGGAAGCGAACTTAGATGATTACGATTAAGTGCACCGCGACGCAGCCATAGGCCACCACTTCTTGGAAATGATCCTGATACACTTCTCAATTTCGACACCTCATCACCCCCTGGAGCGCAAACTTAGTCTTCTGTTCATCAACCCTGCAGAATTTTTTTTCCTTCTTGCTTGCGTCCGCCCATCGCAAAGAAGATTTTAAATTAAGCGTGTTGCCCTGAATAAAATCAAGCATCGATGCGAGAGAGCCGAGATGGGGAATCGGAGTTGAAAATTGTATGCATATCACTTTATCGGGGGTGGCTTTCTACTCTGTGTAGAGGTAGAGTACGCCATAGTTAGTCAAAAAAGGTACCGGCTGCTATCCGACAGAAGCGAAAGCCTAGTAGAGGGCAGACGGGCCATTACAGCATGCTAATTTCTAATCGATTCGCGCTCACTCGTTTTTCCATTTAGCACTGATGTGTCGATGTACATTTATATCATGATTTGAATATATATTAAGTCGACGCCGAACAAGTCATTTTACTTCCTTTCCCGAGAAGTTTTTTCCTAGAGTTTTGGCATCACCCTTGTTCATGCTTTTCTTGGGTAAATATAAGGAGCGCTAAAAATGTCTACGATATTATACACCATAGCAAATCGATAATAAAAAAGCACACTAGGATTTTTAGGAATCTATAGCGTTGTATGTTACATCCTAACATCATTCAGTAAGATTTACTTTATTAAATTATGTTTAGTAATATGTAACACCAAGAAGTGTCGCAAATAACCCATTTTACGGGGATATCATTTAGATTTCCACTAATAGTAATACCAGTAGTAGATTTCAGAAAGATAGGTGGTAGCACGGTGTACGGATTAGAGCAGCGGAGACTGCAAGGGTACAAGAGGAACTAACAGGGGCGTAGGAGACGGAGGGGATGCCAGTCGTATTTCAGAGACGGGGTGACAATGTTATGAATAATTTAAGGAACGTAGCGGTAGACTTCAAACGGGCAACCGCGGCAACTCACAGAGACGAATATGCAAATTAATAAATCTTGCGTCTTACTTTGAGAAGTCTCTCCCGATCCTGAATATGGCAAGATCTGCATATAAATGGATTGTCGGACACACCGACACCGCTACCACCATCGAGAACGAGCTCTGTTCCTATGTAGTATGTTAGGTGGTAGTATTACGCTTTATATGATAGGATGGAAGAAAAGGAGACTTCCTTATATTGGATCCTCTCTTCCGATGGAAAGGATCTTTACATAAACAAACGCGCGGGAGTAGCCGGCGTAATTCTCTTTTGATTTATTTTCATGACGGTCGGCGAGAACAAGACAGAAGGGGTTGACGAGGAAAAAAATCGATATGCTTCTAGATATGCAGAGATCTCGCAGTGCGAGAGTCATTCGATGATTAGTTTCAAATTAGATTTCCTTCGTGTTGTTTCATTGTCATATTACTTGTAGTATTTCTCATGGAAGTCTGGTCACTTCAAGAGTTTTAGAAGACGAAAAAAACGCACGATATGTTGCTCAAAATATGGTAGCATTTCCTCATCTTTGGATAAACTAATGGATGATTTATTTCGCCAAATTAATGATATATTTTATCAAAGAGTGCAGTTCAGAAGCAAGGAAGAAAGTCCAGACACTTCAATTCGACGTCAATTATAACAATTGTATCTACATATCACCACGAGAAATTCATATCGTTCATCAGGTGATGCAGAATTGGGCAAGGGATTTTAAACTTGACAGAGAGATTTGTGAACAACGTGTTGGCGCTGGATGACCAAAAATTGTTGTTTGCAAAATTAAAAAAAAAACTTGAAAAAGTTGAAAAGAAGTACTTAGCTGTACACGTTAGGTGTAAAAGGGAAGTTAATGGGATTGCAGCTATTGGCGTCAGAATTAAGAAGACGTGAACGTTTTTTCGTATCTAAGCTTTCGCTAATTCTTTATTAGCTCCTTCAGAGAACAAACTACAAATAAAAACAACAAAAGTTGTAATTTACTGAGCTGGAAACGAATAATAAAGTTCCGTTTTTAGATACTATACTAATTAGGAATACTGATCATTCTCTTATGTTAAACTGGTATACTAAACCTAGCGTTTCTGGTAGATATATGAACTTTAATTCGAATCGCTCGATTAATATGAAGTTGAACAATATCACAGCACTTAAAAATAGAGTTACCAAAATTTCGCACTCCTCCTTCAGGGATAAGAACTTGTCCCAATTAGGTAACCAGCATTTTCATAAATAATGGGTATCCAAAAAAACTTTTGAATTCTTTATTATATAATACACCACTTATTGCCTCCAACAATAACACCAATGAGGAGTCCACTGAAGATTATTTGACCTCCTTGAACAGTCACCCTCTCAATAACACCCCCAATGAAAATGTCATTACGTACCGTAAAATGGGGTGTAGATGACCGCTGGGGTTGACCGAAAAGTGTAAAAAATTTTTATTACTACGTATTCTTCGTACTTGTAACTTTTTTTATAAATGTTTACGCATATTTCGACTTTCGCTACATTTTTTACTTGCTTTTTATGCAAAAAATCGTTTGTTAGCTTTTTGAAAAAAATATAGAGGGCTCAAAGCCCTAGCCTAGAGCGCTAGAATTGGGTATTTCAAGAGCGTCAACCCACAGAATATTAAAAAAAACATAAAATGCACTCTTTCTCCGAAGTTATTGTGCATGGATTACGTCTCGGTGATGAAGCAAGACGGGTCAACTTTTTCAAGTTCATGTGCATAAAAGTGGCAGAAGATCCCAGATTTCTTCATAGGATTATGTGGACTGATGAATCGAAAATTCAACAGGCAAGGAATTATAAGTCGCCGAAATTATCACTACTGGGCATAATATAATCCACATGTACCTAATAAGGAACAATAATCACCAGGACCATTTTAGTTTTAATGTTTTTTCTTTAATTATGGACAATAGAGTAGCATATCAAGTGTATGATGAAAATATGAAAATTTAAATGGTGTTAGATATTTAGAGATTGGGGCCTTAGCCTCAAAATGACTCTGTGGCTATACACCAGGGTAATTATACCCATGATAGCATACGGAGCTATAGTATGATGGCCAAAGGAGCGACAGGCGGGGGCGGCCAAAACGCTGGGTGGCGTACAAAGACTGGCTTGTCTGTGCGCCACAGGGCAATGAGATCGACCCCCACAGCCGCAATGGAAGTAATTCTAAACGTGCCACCGCTACAAATCTTTATACAAGGAAGCGCTAGATCTGCACCTTACAGACTCATGCACAGTCAAGCACTGATAAGTAAATCGCACGGCGCCGAATATCAAAAACTACTGGGTGAACTCAAGACGCCATGGTTCAGAAATTCAACCTAGATAGAAAATATCAGGTTATCATACCAGATATGAAGGACTGGGAATGTGGCCCACCAGTAAGAGCGGACTCAAGCTGGTACACCGACGGCTCTAAAACTGACCACGGCGTAGGATCTGGCATTTACAGAAAGAAGCCTTGCAAGGCCTTTTCATTGAATTTCAACAAGGACTTGACGATTTTCCAGGCTGAGGTTGCAGCGATTCATCACTGTGTCAGAGAAGTAGACAGATGGACCGAACCAGGTAAAAGCGTTGCTATTTACTCTGACAGTCAAGCAGCACTTAAAGCGATCAGTTCCGCAAGTGCTGACTCAAAGCTGGTTTGGGACTGCGTAAGAGCCCTAAATGAGATGGGCACCCTAAGGAAAATAACTTTGGCCTGGGTCCCCAGCCACACGGGCGTGGAGGTCAAGAGGCGGCAGATAAGCTGGCCAGACGAGGTTCGTCAAGGCCTTTCAAATCAGGTTAAAAAGTCCATCTACGAATGGTCAGAAAATAAGTCCAAGGAATGGTGGAAAAGATCACCAGGACAAAGACAGGCTAAGGAGTTCCTAAAGGAACAGAGGCCTGAATTTACTGAAGACCTACTGAGTAAAGCCAGGAAGACTGTCAAAATGATAGTACGTCTGATGACCGGTCACTGCAGACTGAATAGGCATATGTTTAACATCAGCCTGGCAGATAATGCTCTCTGGATATTCTGTGAAGCGGAAGAAGAAACCCCAGTTCATGTTTTGTGCTACTGTGACGGCATATCGAGGACAAGGTTTCTAGCAATGGGCGTAGAAAACCCCACAGCTAACGGCTACATAAAAGAGCCGCTCTCAAAAATGATAAGTCTGATTAAGAAGGCAAAACTAGGAAAAGAGGATCACAATAGACCTGTAAAGGTCGCGGTGCAACCCCACTCCTAACCTAACCCAACCAAAGCTTTTAGAGATTATTTGTTGGTGATTTCTTATTGATCTACCTCCACGTGGCAGAGTAAACAACTGTATGATGCTCCAGCACATTCCACTTTAACTGTTATTCATTTTCGAGGATCTATTACCTGGAACGTTCTAAATTTTGACGCCCTTGGATTTATTAATAATAATTTTTAACCACTGATTAACATGTTAATTTCTGTCGTTTCAATCATGTTCTTTTTTTACAAATCTTAAGAAACTTCGGAGGTCAATGTTTATAACAGTTATTCTTTGTTTGAATCAAAACTCAACAATTCTTGAAAAAAACAATAAAAAGAATTAATTATTAAAATTTGGTTTAAAATTTATTATTTTTTGTTATTTTATGTTATTTTCCAAGTTTTTTGTTATTCATTTGCTATTACCTACGTTCTAAGTTTTGTTGTTTTATTTTAGTTTTTTGATTAAAGTTAATTTCTGCCGTTTCAATCATGTTCTTTTTTTCGAATAATAAACAATGTTTATTTCTAAAACTCACATTCATGAAATCACAAGAAAACCGTTAAAATAGGTATAGGGAAAGGCATAGCGACTTCCGGTGTTACTTTAATATAAGCACCAATAAGTAAGGAAATTACTGACAGTGTCATTACATGCTGTATTGTTGATTCAAACATTCAAACTGAATGAAACGTCATTAGAATCGTTCAGTTTAAAGTCGTAGTCATGGAACGTCTATTATGTCAACGTTAACGTCAACTGTCAAATATTCGAAGCGTTTTTAATTTTTATCAATTACCATTACGCATCGACATTCATTTTATGCCATCAACACCCACACGCCAGTCGTGCGAATACACGATGTCCTGTCCGCTAAGATCGCCGACCATAAACAGCCCGAAACCGGTGAATATCTTTTACATTTGGTACGCGGAATTGTGCAGGAGGGCAAACGTGACGCCGCTGTCCATCGTGAAACCGGCCAAACCGAAGAACGAAACCGTGTTAGATTTCACGGCCGACCGGATCAAAGCCGAAGAATGGTCGCCTATTTTGAACGCCCTCAGACAGGACACCAGCCTGCATGTAATCGCTATAAGGAGTCGAGTCGAATGTAAGTTTCTAGAGGAGGTAGATACCGAACGTAAGGCGCGCGAAATGAAGCGGAAAGGTGGCTCCATCTACACGAATTACATTCTTAGATCGCTCATAACAGCATTGACGTGTGTCCTGAAGAGATCTCAAGTGATAAGCTGTTTGGAATTAGATGGATTGCCCTTAACAACCGAGTATTTAGAGCCGTTACTGGAAACCCTCGCTAAGAATAAAACAATCAAAATATTATCGTTGAAACATTGTCCGATTAGGGATAGTGGTTGTCAGCAATTGTGCATGTGCTTGCGGTACATCCCCAATATCGAAATTCTCAATCTAACGGCGTGCGGTTTAGGCTCGCTAAGCGCCCAGTACATCGCGAAAGTAATCCGTTATCAACAAATAAATCGATATTGCGAAAGTTGGCACAGTTCCCTACGCTACGAGGACCCCGATGTAGGAATAATGACCGGATTGAAACGAATAACATTGAACAACAACCCCAACATCGGGGACGAGGGATTGACGCACATACTCAATGAACTGGATGATGACTTGTGGATTAAGGCCTTGGACATGCAAAAATGTAATATCACCGATAACATTTCAAGTAGATTAATAGACGTTATTGATTACAGTAAGTCGTTGGAGGTCGCTGATTTTCGCAATAACGAAATGTTATCAATAAATACGGTCGAAAGAATTTTTGATATCCTGAAGAATAAGCAGAAATTCGGTTTCGAATCCGAATATCCCTGGTGTTTAACTGCAACGACATTACCTTTCGAATCGTCGCTGCATGAAACAACATCTTGTTCCTCGACGATTATTTCAGGTAACATCCAAAAATGCAAATCAGTTCCGTTTAAGCAGATTTCGAAAAGAAGCAGCTCATCATCGTTACCAGTTAGAAGGATTAAAACGTTCACTACAATGGCGAAATCCAAAGATATGATACCTAAACGAAATTTACTTAATCTTAAGAGAAGTTCTACGGCTATATCTAAACAATTAGATAAAACTAGATCAAGGGAATCGACCAGAGCTGATGCTCAATTGAGTCAAAAGCTTCAAAATATACGATCAACCATCAATAAATTTAATGAAATTAAAGAGAAAAACGTCAAATTTGACGTTTCTTGCAATTCTAACGTGATACGAACAAAGGAATCACTCGATATCAAAATACCCTATACTGGTTCTATCCCGCAAGATTTAAAAAACACTGGGGAAAAAGATATAAAACTAGAAGATAGTGGATCTAAGACTGTGGTGTCAGAAAGGAATAGCAAAGTGGAATTTGTATTCGCGATTGAAGATAATAAAGAAAAAGATGTTGCACAGAGTCTTTTTAAAAATTTAATGTACAAAAATGTGGGTGAGGATTCAGACAGTGCAAGCGAACAGGATATCCTGGATTATTTCAGAAATCAACACATTCAACCTAAGACTACTGAAGAGACTGAAAGTGAGACTGCCAGTAATGCATCTCTCTTAAAGTTTATGGAAGAGATAAAAAGTAGCACCAATATTGACTGTAGTAGGCAAAATAAGAATATAGATAATTGGCCTCAGGATAATACCGAGCAGAATTGTAATCAAAATCAACTGCAAAAAGTATTAGTTAAGGTACCAGCGGTTCGGTAAAACTATTTTTTTGTACTTTGTATATGGATAAATAAATAAATTGTAGTTGGGTGGAATGATACTTTTAAATTGTGTTTTATTAATTGTATTTCTGTTGTTTCTTTGAAAATCTGATATTAATCGTATCGTAACAATATGCAGTTAGTCCAATTTTCTGCAGCAAAATTTTCGAAACCATTGTTTGTATGTTCTGTTGTTACGAAGAAGAAGCGTTTTCTTGGTCCTTCTTATACGTCTCAAAATTACCACCCTCCCTCTCGCAACAAATGAAACACAAAAATTTCGGAAAAAAATGTCTTGACTTCTCAATACAGTCTCTTTTTAACTCTCCAAAATAGCCATCAACCATAGTCTACCTTTTTATTATTGCCAACTATCTTTTACCACTGAGCCATTTTTTCAAATTTGGAAAGAGATAACAGTCCGAGAAGGCTAAATTTGGAAAATGGGGTGCGGGAAAGTAATTTGAACTCTTACTCATTGATCTTGATGGCCATAGCCATAACGGTTATGTGTGAGCTGGGGTATTGTCATGATGAAATGATTTCAGCAAATGTGGCTGATTTTCTCTTGATTTTTTCAGTCAAATGCTGCAATAAGTTTGCATAATACTTGGATTTTATATTTTTTTTTTTTCAAGTCAATGATGAATCAAGAAACAAACGCGATTACCTTTTCTGGAGATGGAACTGCTTTCGTCTTCTTTGCAGCTGATTCTCCGCTTTCAATCCATTGTTTTGATTGTTCCTTTGATTCACATATGAGATTATGGATTCACGTTTTATCGATGGTTATGAATCTATGCAAAATTGCAGCTTTATTATTGCAAAACATCGTCAGACACTAGATTGAACTATCCTTATTACGCAACGTCGTTGTTGCTTCATTGTGCACAAACGCGGTAACTATCTTTCGCGTAGTTCCCATTTCTAAATTTGAGGTGAATACACGACATATGATGTTTTTTGGTTGAGCACTTTTAATTGACGGTCATCCAAAATCATTTTGTAGATTTTGTTTATCATTTTTGGAGGGTATTACCTTATTTGGTCGACCATTGCAATGTTTCTCTTGGTAGCCCTCACGGCCTCATTTAAACTGTGCCAACGAAAATGTCACTGTTATAAGCAAAGGAGCAGCCTGCCTCAGAGTAGAATCTAGTCGGCTTCGATATTTGTGGCACAAGGACCATTGTAGTACAATACAGTATTATATCACAATGATCTCTTTTTTTATGTTTAAATTCACTAAATTATGACTATGAAGGAGATACAAACAACGTAGAGTCTTTAAACTTAACAATTACGCTTTATTAGGTTGGTACTTCCTTTTTATTTTTTGTATTTTTTTAAAACAACACTTACCATCTATACGTCAGGTCAGCTAATTCTGAAATCATTGGCGTATATTATCTATCTATTTCGTTTTAATTGTTTGCAAGGAGTTATTGAGAAATTCTAAGCCTACTATAGAAGCAAATAAAGTTTGAAAGTCGTAATATTTTATTATTCAACATACTCTCTTCTTAATTAGATACATTTATTACAACGCAACACTGCAACACTTCTAGACCTTTCAAAAAGAAACTTTTATTTTGCTATGCAAACCAGGCATCCACAGCTTCTATCACCTCTTCTTTGAAAGAATATTTACGACCTTTTAAACTTTTTTCAGTCGAGGAAAGACATGATATTCGGACGGAGCCAGATCTGGTGAATAAGGGCAAAATCATGCTTATTAGCGTTATGTGATATCGTAAGATCTAGGAAATTAATCGAACTATTATTTTCTATTTCTAGAGTAAATTTAATATTAGGATGAACAGTATTTAAATAATCAAAAATAAATTTTAATTGTCCATCCGTACCATTGAAGCAAACGAGTATATCGTCAACATATCTAAATCAATAAATGCATTTCTTAAACAGGGAGTGAGAGCTAATAGTTTCTTCGGAGCGATTCATAAAGAACTCCGTTAATAAGGGTCTTAATGGATTTGGCATGACTAATCCTATCGTTTGTGTATAATATTCATAAATTTACTCTAGAAATAGAAAATAATGGTTCGATTAATTTCCTAGATCTTACGATATCACACAACGCTAATAAGCATAATTTTGCCATTTACCACACGCCTACACATACAGACACTACAATACCTGCCACATCTTTTTATCCTATAAAACACAAATTAGCGGCGTATGAATCTATGATACACAGATTTTTAAACACCCCCTTAATAAAACTAATTTTGATATAGAATTCGCACTATTGCTAGAAATAGTGGATATTCTTATGATACTATCAACAGCATCTTCCTTCACAAACAAAAAATAATTACACGTTCACTAATATATCCTAAACAATAAAAAAAAGATCCACTACATTATTCTTCCGTAACTTACATCGGTAAAACATTAGATAAAATTTGTTCTCTAATCAAGAAAACCTCTAACACTGCCATAGCATATAGAACTAATAATACAGTTGAAAGATTAAAAAAAAAACAATAAAGACAAATCGGACAAAAAACTCGGTTCAGGTGTCTATAAATTAACATGTGAGTGTAATATGTCATTCATTGGCCAAACAGGACGAACCTTTAGTAAGCGGATACCCAAACAGCAAATATGTTATAGAGATAGGAAATCAGATTCTACATTTGCTCTCTCTAGAAATTTTTAGGTACAATCAGTTAGGATTAGCATTAAATGACCATATAGATATATGTAACTCTCCCTTACTTTCTTTAAATTTGCAACCTTAGGCTTAGTATACAGTGTGGTCATAAAGTTTGGAACCAAGCTTATAACCGCATTATTTTACATTTTTAGGAAAAACGCTCGGACAGGTAAATTTTCTTTTTTAAAACGCCATCTTTTGACATACAATTTTTTTCTATGACGTCATTGGTTTTTGGAGCGATGACGTCATCAACCTTTTTTTTTAATGGAAACCATATTATTTTTTTATCGTTTTTGGTAGATCTTTATATCCTCCAAATAGTGATATAAAACAATTGGTACGTTGCATCACAATATTTTTAAAATAATATAAATTTAAAAAAAAAATAAGAAAATTTTATTTTTGTACAAAATTAAAATTAAATTAAAAAAAAATACATCTGAACTTAAATTTATTGCAACAGTTAACGCAAACTTTCAAAATGGACCCCACCAACCAACTGATACTGTACCAGCCGAGTGTACACACTTCGTTTACTCGCCTCAATTATGTCTGGGGATATTTGTGTAATTTCTACAGGAATTCGTTGTTTTAAATCTTCTAAAATACACTTTCGAGTTCAAATAACCCCACAAAAAAAAGTCTAACAGAGTCAGGTCAGGAGAATGAGGTGGCCATTCTATGGCGCCTCTCCGTTCAATCCATTTATTAGGAAATATTTCGTCAAGATAGTGGCGAACCTCTACACCATAATGGGGAGGTGTCCCATCTTGCTGAAACCAAATATTTGGATGGGGTACATCACCATCCTCGTGATTTGGGAAAATAACAGCGAGCGCTGGAACCAGTTTAAATCTTAAAAATTCTAAATATTGCACAGCAGTCAAATTTCCGTCAAAAAAATATGGTCCTAAAATGCGTCGTCCAATCATTCCAACCCATACGTTAACTTTTCCTCTGGGCTGAGTATGACACGCTTGAGTCCAATGCGGATGGGTTTGCGACCAATATCTGCAATTATGGCGGTGAACAGATCCATTTAGGCGTAGCTTGATCAGAGAAGACGATGTTTTCCAAGAAATTTGCATTTTGGTCACAACGTAACATTACGTCTTCACAGAACTGCAGCCGACGATCTCCGTCATCCTCATGTAATTCCTGTACAAGTTGAACTTTGTAAGGATGATAGTGTTCTTTTTTAAATAAGTTGATGACATATGAGTAAGCCACCTCATTGGCTAACGCAAGTTGTCTGGTGGAAACATGATGCCTTTCTTCTGCTTCTAGAAGCACAT
Source organism: Holotrichia oblita (assembly GCA_023690525.1). NCBI lineage: Eukaryota > Metazoa > Arthropoda > Insecta > Coleoptera > Scarabaeidae > Holotrichia > Holotrichia oblita. The sequence continues at coordinate 152,106,100 of CM043017.1, read as the reverse complement.
TTAATTTCACATCTCCTATTTGAGGTCTACCTTGCCGTGGTCGATCTTTTACGGATTCAGTTTCGGTAAACTTTTCAACTAGTTTTATCACCGTAGACCTGGCAATTGGAGGTCTATCAGGATGTTCATGGTTAAACAATTCGCATGCTTCTGCATGCGTTCTTTGTCTGTCTCCATACCCAACCATAATTAAAATTTCGATTCTTTCTCGCTCAGATAAATGTGCCATTTTTTATATTAGCGAAAATGAACAATTTTTACGCAATGTCTAACAAATTTAACGTCAAAAATAGAAGTAAATAATTCAACAATGTTGTCGCCAGAGAAACAATTTCAAAATATTAGTGTTCTACATAATTTGTATAAAAAGAAGAAAGAATGTCATAAAGAAATATCTTGCAAAGTGCGTATTTTTGTTTTTGTACATTTTTTGCATAGTGGGGTCCATTTTGAAAATTTACGTTAACTGTTACAATAAATTTAACTTCAGATGTATTTTTTTCAATATAATTTTAATTTTGTACAAAAACAAAACTTTATTTTTTTTTAATTTATATTATTTTAAAGAAATTGTGATGCAACACACCAATTGTTTTATATCACTATTTGGAGGATATAAAGATCTACCAAAATCATCATCACTCTAAAAACCAATGACGTCACAGAAAAAAAATGTATGTCAAAAGATGGCGTTTTAAAAAAGAAAATTTACCTGTCCGAGCGTTTTTCCTAAAAATGTAAAATAATGCGGTTATAAGCTTGGTTCCAAACTTTATGACCACACTGTATATATCTTGCACATTTGTAAATTTATCAGTCATTCATCCACCTGATGAAGTCACTGTGTAACGAAACAATATTGTAGTGGAATTACTAGAATAGAAATAAAATTAAATTAAATTATTTTGAAACTTGAAACAATACATAGCTATGCTTTTTGTGTTCTGCAATTAATTAATTAACAAAAAGATGTTTACTGCGTGTGTCATATAAATGTTCAATTGGAGTAAGATTTCTTCTGTTTACGTGTTGGTACAAAGCTATTTTGTAAAAATATAGTTGACAAATGTCAAATATTTTTGTTTCATCATACAACAACGTGGTTGGGTAAGCGTATGGCTTATTATACAGGGTGTGGCATCTTCCTGGGATCGGCTGATTGTGGCTTTGCTATTTATTTATCTAAAAATATTTTTAGTAAAAGATGTCTAGAATGTAGTTCTCTATAGCAAGAAATTATTTTCTTATATACAGGGTCTCCAGTTTTGTCTGTACGACAGGTTACTTTGTTTATTTAAATCGAACATCCTATATATTATTGCATTTTTGAATTTCTTGATGTAATATAAGGTAATTTTAATTAACATACTCTGCCCTAAAACCCAACAGTTTCCGAGATATTCCGTTTCAAAAGGAAAAAAATGCATTTACACAGAGTACTTAAAAAATGAATCTAGCCTTTCCTAATAATCGTTTTGAAACAAATCGGGGGTATTTTTATAATGATAATTCAAGCTTTATTTTCCATACTAAACATTCATATTATACTATACTTGGTGTTTAATAATCGAACTCGAAATTAAATACCTTCAAACCTTAAAACTCGTTTATTTCAAATAGAACACCCTGTATATTTTTATGCTAACTATTGCAGATTTTTCGTCTCTTTTGATTCCGTATAACATTCCCTATACCTAAAGTTTATATATTTGGAGTTCTAAGTAATTTTGTACAAAAATCTAAAATTTGATAAAATAAATAGCAAAGCCACAATCAGCCGATCCCAGGAAGATGCCACACCCTGTATATTTTTTTAAGGATCAACTTCTGTATTCTTTCCGGCGGCTGGATGTAAACGCTAGCTGTTGCTCCCCAGATAGTTATCCCATAAAGTAAATGTGTTTCTATCAGTACTTTATATATTATCTCTAGTTGATGTATTTCAAGCAACTCTATACATTTGTTATCTTATATGCTACAAATCTCAGGTTTTTTTACTACATGATTAGTGTGGGGGCAAATTTGAGGTTAGGAAATAGATTAGCTGTCAAATGATGAAATGTCAAGAATTGAAACATTTGTTTAGTAAAAAGGTGGAAAATTCTAACCATGGAACTCGTCGACGTTTGCAACAATTGGGCATCACCAGAGCCACTTTGCGCAACATTTTGGATAAAGATCTTCATCTTCATGCTTATAAAGTTCAACTCGTTCAAGAATTAAAACCGGCCCATATTGTTTCGAAAACGAGCAAGGAAACGCCGTCACCGTGAATTCTCTGCGCTACCAAACCATGATAACCGATTTTTTGTGGCCACAATTGGCTAATGTTGACATCAGAGACCTTTGGTTTCAGCAATACGGCGCCACAAGCCACACAGCCGGCCAAACAATTCAGTTATTGCATGAGAAATTTCCCGGTCGACAAATTGCTCGATTTAGCGATGTCAATTGACCCCCTCGTTCTTGTGATTTAACGCCGCTGGATTATTTTCTCTGGGGCCATTTGAAAGACCGGGTTTACGTGAACAAACCACGAACAACTGACGCTCTGAAAGATGAAATTCGGCGCTGCATTGACGAGATAAGCGAAGCTTTGTTGCAAAATGTGGTTCAAAATTTTGGGAAAAGAGCGGACGTTTGCCGACGTCCATTATTAATTCCCATATTTCTACTTTACATTGGCATCAATAAAACTGAATTTGTCAAAAAAAAAGTGTGTTTTTAAGCCAATTTACTTCCTAACCCCAAATTTGCCCACCCGTTATATCCCATCTTACATGTGTGTCTATATTCATTCCCAAGTACTTGCTGCAGTTGGTTCCCTTTATTATCATATCATCTATATTATCCTTTATCTTTAATTCGTCATATTTAGGTAAGTAATGGGAGTAAGAGGTAAACGCGATTCAATGTGTTTTTATTATAGTTTATGATAAGTAGTCGTGTCTTAAACCATTCTACCACATTCACAAAGTCATTTTCTGCTTTATATTTTAGGTCTGACCAAGCATCAGCAGTGTACAACACAACTGTGTCGTCAGCGAAGCTTACAATATATCATAATATACAATATATACAGGATGTCTCAGCGAAACTGTTCATTAGAAGTTTGTGGCGTTTTGGTCAAAATATAAATTTGAAAATTTAGAATTATATATAGTCGATATGTTCTCTTCAATGAAAATATTATTAGATTTCTATCGCTTCCGGTTACACCGGAAGTCGCCATCTACTTCATTATTTTTAATGGAACATCCTGTATATTTTTACACATTTGGATTCACCTATTTTTAAGCTTTGTGAATATCTTTACTTTTTGCGATTTGATTCGGGCATTTTGTAGTTATTCCATTTTTTCTGAAAAAATTTGTTCTAGCAGACATTTATTCAAAAAATCAGAGGACACTCGATTTATCGTATATCAATTTAAAATTCGTAATATACGTAAACAACATGTTGGAGTATACTTTAGCGCCGAGAACGGCTGTCTACATTGCGTGGTTACTTTGGCACGTTAATTCTTCGAAATTTTGAAGAACCATAACTTTATTTTTTCAAATAGCACACCCTGTATTTTAGTCGTCTTCGTGGTCCAATTCTACATCTTTTATGAAAAATTACAAACCTAAATCATCCATACTTATCCAGTGTACTATGGAAAATAATCGTTCTCAAAGATTTATTGTCAAAATCTAACGTCAAAATCATTCTATTTATTTTTGATAACGTCGATGTCAATGATATTGGTCGATAATTTGCAAGTGCGAAATGCTCACCGCTTTTGTAAATGGGTATTATTACTGACTGTTTAAAAGGTATTGGAAATTGTACAGTTCTAAAACCAGACCAACTGCATTAACATTTTCTGGGACAGACACAGAAACTGGTCTTCCCGATCGGCGTTCTGTTTATCTGTATGTTTTCTTTTAGTTGCCAACATGAGAATCCTTATGTCAAACCGCTGACACATCAGCGGACCGAAATAAAATAATTTAGCATCATCTCATTTTAGATCAAAAATAGCTATTAACATTAATTAACTGAATTTTTATAGATGTCTCCGCAATAAATGTCTGTACAAACAACTTTTAACGGCTTTAAAAATATTTACCTCAATATATGTATGTATTACATACATAGATGACTTACTACTACAATAACAACCAACATGTTAAGCTTGAGTGATATTAAAGAATCTTTAACGAAAAAGTCAAAATGGAAGATTTATTTGAAATCAGGTCTTTGTTGGGTATAACAATAAATCGAAATAGACAGAACATTACTATTAAGTCTAGGTTGGTCTAGGTCTAAAACGCTACATAGAAAAACCTGTAAGTACGCTTATACTGCCAGCGTTAAGAAGAAGAATACAAAAAGAGATTTTATTAATGAACCATATCATGAAATAGTAGAATTCAAATCGTATGCCGGTATACCAAACATTACGCGCATTTAAAATGTACGAGAAGTACTCGTGAATTGTATTGCCAACGGTGGAGAAGGTTGGTCACAGAGTTTGACAAAAGAGGCACACTTTACGGAAACAATTGAATTGTGAGTTGCGTGTTTGCAAGAAAAAATTGGCGTAAATGCTTTTTGAAACATTTCGTATGTAATATGTAATTTGTGAACAATGGACGGTCGAATTATGAAAGTGGATACACGGATTAGCATTTTACTTTAGAAATTTACCGCAGATTATAAACACTAATATCGGGTATAATAAATTTATTCGAAGCGAAGCCGACGACAAAATAGGGTTATTATGTTTTTTACTACTGTCGAGGTAGGACAAGCTGGATTAAGGAAGTGTTTTCCGCCAATAGGGGGCGCGTAATACGTGCGGGTAACGGGATTATAAGTTTACGATTGCGGATGTGTGTAAATCCTTCATGAAATTATCTGATGTAGTGAATTTTATTACACGGTCAGAGGAGAAGAAATAGAAAAGCGAACGAAAACAAACGGACGAAGAATATAATCGGATGAAAAAGGACAGGTAGTAGGGGGGAAATATACGAAACGAACACATAACATATTTTACGCGAAGAACTTTTGTCGGCTTTCCTTTTTTATTTTCTTCCCTTAGAGAAGCTGCTAGACTTCGTTCTTTTACGTTTTTAAGAGTGATGAAGGCTGCCTTGTTCTTACTCCTTGTCCCTCTCGTTCTCTTCAGAAGCCTCTCCTTAAATGCGCATTTTACATTTTCACTAGCCGGGGAGAAGTTAAATTGAAGCGGAAAATAACTTAATTGCGAGACGTTAACAAGTGAAAACTTTTTAAATTAAGTTTTGAGAAGAAAAATTGGGTTGTTGTTCGGACCAGATTCTACTGGATGATCTTCGTAATTCTCCGCTGTTAATTCAACTGACGGCAGCTCATTTGTACTTTTGAGATATTGTTGTCGTAGATACATACAATTCTCGCAAATTCTCTCAACTTTACAGTGCAATCTATGAACTCCATCAGAGAAACTTTTAAAACTGTTCTTTGCAGATCATTCGTAGTTATAAATATCAATAAATCTCACTTATGACATCTAAATTAACATTGTTTAAAATTTTAAAAGCTTTTTGGTAAATTAAAAGAGCATGTTGTAGATTGAATTGAAAGGCTTTTTAAAGAATGATAGTTTCGAGAGAAGAAGACTCAAAACAGAAAGAAATAAAGTAGAAAATAGCTCCACAAGACTTTTTAGTTTCTCAAATATAAAAGAGACCTACTAAATTGTATTGAAAAAGATAATAAAGATTGTTATATGAACAAATATAAATGTATTCAGATGATTGTGACGGTAAAAGTATCTCACTTGAATGTAGTAGGCATGGTTCATCTTGCCATCTCTAAATGTAGGAAGAATAAACGTTCTGAACAATAATGTTGTTGAAAGTTTTGATGTTACGAAAAAGCAACTATTGTTTCCATATAGAACACTAATACTAATACTAAAACCTCTATCAGAAACAGGAAAAGCAATAGCTACAAACGAGGTGGAGCAATTGGAATTTTAACAGGAGCTGATAATCAACGTTCAAAAAATTTTTAGAACTCAGTCGCTCACAGGCATCTTCACGAAACCATCATATATCTTCCGACAGCGAAACAGACTTTAAAAACTTTAAAAGAGTTTGAAATTATACATTATGAAATTTCAGTTTGCGATGAAGAAGAATTTTGGGCATACCAAAAAATAAATAAAAGGAAAATGGGGTATGCTTTTACAACCGGACAAAAATTCTGAACCCCTCAATGTAGCCATAGCTGATAATTGTTTGTATGAGTTTTGTGGTATGGTTAATCAAGTAAAAAAGTAGATATAAAGAACAATTCTATGAAGTACTACAAAGTTATCAATTCTACTAATTTTGGCAGTGTTATCTGGCAATAATCGTTTTAGGATAGTAGTGGGATAGCATTTTACATAATTTTGTTTATCTTTCAATTCCTGATGTATTTCCACTTGTAGGTCAATGAAACAGCAAATTAATTAAATATCAATTTATTCCATTTATATGATTAGCTTATTCGTATTTTGACACATACATATTAAATGTCAATTTCTTCCACTGAAGAAGTCTTATTAACGAAAACATAATTTTATATGTTCTGGAATAAATTGGTATTTAATTAATTTTCTGTTTCACTGACCTACAAGTGGAAATACTTCAGGAATTGAAAGATAAGTACAGGATGGTCAGATAAGAATGCAAAGTGCTGTATCTCTGAAACTATTCGTCGTAGAGAGACTGCAAAAATTTTTAGTACTAAAGTGGAAAATAAGATCAGATTTCTAAGCTGGTCGCCAGAGGGGCGCAACCGGCATCTTAAACCTTTAAAGTGATTGTTCACTGAAATCCACCCAGTGAATGTTACCAAAAAATATATGCTTTTTAAAGCTAAGATCTACTTGAGTAATTTTTGTTTAATACTTGTTGACGTATCTATTAAAATGAAGTGGTGGGGGGTAATTAAATGTTTTTTTTTTAAATAAACAGCTGTAACTCCTAAACAACTGAACTGATTTTAACAAACTTGGTCTCATTAAAAAAAGGCATTTATTGTTCCATCAAACCTATCTTACCTGCGATATGTCTATTTCTTAGTGATGTCGCTAGAGCACGCTTTTTGATATAATAACAGAAAATTGCAAAATTCTCTAAAAAATTAAATGCAATAATGTGACTTTTTTTCATAAAAATGTAGCGAAGTGATACCTTAGTACGGTACTGACAACCCTAATTCGATATCTTATTCGTAGCCTGAAATATCGCAGAAAGAAAATTTAGTTATCATATAATTTTAAAATGACGCTATTACACCGGTATTTATTGTTATTTATTTGTTTTTTTTTAAGATTCAATTGCATAATTTATAATTTTTGAATAATAAAGTTAGTTCAAAAAATTAAAAAAATGTGTAGAGGCATAATAAGACAAAAGGATTGATTTTGAAATAAAAGTTAGCCTCCTTAAATGCTCGAAATGGTCTTCCAACACACTCAATGCATTGTTGGAGCCGCTCATGCGTAGACATTACATCGGCTTCAATTTCTGCTCTTAACAGACTACGAATGGCCTCTTGTATTCGTATTTTCATGACGTCTCTCGTTGTTAGTGGAATTTGGTAAACAATATCTTTCAACCGACCCCAGAGATAGAAGTCCAAGCAGCTGAGGTCTGGGGATCGGGGAGGCCAAGGAAATAGATATCCTCTGGCGATATCTTAGTCTTCTTCTTGAGAAATGTGCTGGACAACCATCTAGTTGCAAAAACATATTTTTCCGTAATTTCAAGGTCACATCTTCCAATAAAATAGGCAATTGGTTTACCACAAAATCAAGAAACGTGGCACCGTTTAGTGGTTGATCAAATAAATAGGGAGCTATAATAGTTCCGCCCAGGATGCCACACATCGAGATTCCAATGGCTTTGATATTGGACCTTGCGCAACTAGTGAGGATTGTTGTTAGACCAATAATGCATATTATGCAAATTAACGTTTCCATCACTTCTAAAAGGCATTTCAATACTTTTAAACCTTACTTGTGTGTGCAAACAACATAAATTACACTGCCGCGCGCTCTAGCGGCATCACTAAGAAATAGACATATCACAGGTAAGATAGGTTTGATGGAACAATAAATGCTTTTTTAAACGAGACCAAGTTTGTTAAAATCAGTTCAGTCGTTTAGGAGTTACAGCTGTTTATTAAAAAAAAAACATTTAATTATCCCCCACCACTTTATTTTAATAGATACGTCAAAAAGTGTTAAACAAAAATTATTCGAGTAAAGCTTAGCTTTAAAAAGCATATATTTTTTGGTAACATTTACTGGGTGGATTTCAGTGAAAAATCACTTTAAATGTTTAAGATGCCGGTTACGCCCCCTGGCGACCATCTTGGAAATCTGAAAATATTTACCACAGTCTTCTTTTGGCCACTTTAGTCTTAAAAATTTTTACCGAGAGTCTCTATGAAGAATAGTTGCAGAGATACAGTACTTTGTATTCTTATCTGACCACTCTGTACATAAACGTCATAACATTTGAACAATTTACGAATAATACCTATCTTTTCGAACAGCGGTATGTTCGCTAGAAGAAACATACACAATTGCAGTAATAAAAATCCATGGATAGGTAGATGGAATTCTTTTGCAACATTTGGAAGGAATTCTTGGGTAACTCGAAGTTAGTGAAATGGCGGCATTTATAGATCCAACAAGATAGGGTACATAGACACACCATATAATTTCGCTGGAGGAATAGAATGTCAACAGAAATATGTATAATTTGTATGGAAAACCAATGGATAGACACTGGAAGACGAATCAGATGGCGAGCTTCATCTTCCCATTTATCTCCATTGTATTTTTTTATGTAGATATATAAAAATTCGTGTTATCCGTTCATTTAAGAAATTCACCATAAACTTTACCTAATGGTTCGTAATTTTTTGTTTCATTCAGTCTTTTAGAATTCCTTGGTTATGCGATCAATTATCTGTTATATCTGTTTATTTTATAGTACGTACCCCACAAGAAAAGTGAATGGATGTAAGGTTAGTGATGCAGCAGTGTCAAAAGCGTCGGATGAACAGGACAGGTCGCATTTCTGTAAGCTGTAAACTATTGTAATGGGAAATATTTTAATAAAAATTAAGAAAATTGAATTTTACTTCTCAAATAAAACTGGGGTTTAAAAACATCTCAGGGTTCGCAAGTTCTGAACACTACAAAGCGTGTAGTGAACAAAATACGAGAGCTTATCCTGCATGGAAACATTTTCAAGTGAAAGTTTACAATTCACAAGAAAAATTCCGAACAAGAGAGAAAGATATTTTACAAAAAATATATAATTTATTAATTCCAACAAAAAAACCTTTTTTTAAAATAGTTTACAATATTTAATATCTCGTGGAAATCCGTTCATTTAAGAAATTCACCAAAGTTTAAAGCCACAAATTATTATTTATTACTTTTAAAACTTTTGAGACAACTTTCAACTTTAAGTGCTATTTGAACTTAGAGTAAAATTTTTGTTACGAGTTAACTTCTTTAAACTTTTTTAAATTTTATTAAAAAAAATATTTTTTTACTTTTTAATATAGCTTTTATACTAAGAAAAAATTATCTTTAAATTTACTTAAATTAGTTTTCCTTAATTTAGTGTGTTTGAGTGTGTGACTTTCGAAAGCTTTCAGTTTGTCTCGTGCTCGACCTTGTGGATGGTGGACGTCTTTTTCGTAGAGGTTTTGTAATTCGTTGAAATCCAGGTGGAAATTTAGGTGTTTAATGGACCTTTCTGCGATGATAGACGGTTAAACGTTCTGTTAAAGGAGAGACCATTTGCTACAAGCCACGGGTTTATGTAGCCGATGATCGACAACTGTTCTCCAATCTTCTAAAAACATGTAGCGATTTGCAATTGTTAATAACCGTCACTTTGGAATTAATTTTCTACAGGTCCGCTCAAAATTCGTGGTATACAGAGTCACCGTAAAACTGTTGATTTCATTACCACCTACTTTTTGCTTCTTAAAATCTCCCTAACTGGATTGTTTCTTCGTCTAGCATGTTGATTTGATAGTTTAATTTTGTTTTTGTGTTTAAATGTGTATTTTTCTACAATTTGACATAAATTTAATTAATTACCTTAAAACATATGAAAATTTTATGGTGTATCTAACATCCTTTTGTCCTTGTTGCTGGCTGGACTTATAATAAGATCGCAGCTGACCTACACCCCCCTTCTTCGTCAGACGGCTACTGATTATGAGCCAAAAACACATATCGACTCGTACATATGCGGATAAATCATCAATCAGATCAATCGATCAGATAGCTAGCTATGGTTTTGTAAATATTGTATTAATTTAGTGCTTTTATATCTCTGTTCAGCATGAATACACATCTGTCAAGCGACAATGGAGTGAGAAACAACGCTTGACAGAATAACATAACACTATAGGTATAGAAATTGCGTTAGATAAGTTTTCAAAAAAAGGCACATAAACATGTTGATTCAATCTGTCGTCAATAGAAATTAGATCAAATAACATTCACTTTTTGTAACGTTGACTTCGTTTTTCACTGATGTAGTTTGGTTTTTAGCCCAATAGGGACTCATTTGTGAGCAACTGGACTGTAGACTGGTACAGAAAATTACTTCATCAGTAAAAAAAGATTATTTTCCGCAAATCTTTATCCAGAAGGTAATTCTCACCAAGCAATAAACAAAACTGCAATAATCGTTTCATTTTCAAGAATATATCAGAACTTTAGTTTATCCAGCCAAAGATTAATAATTACTATTCAGTCCAAAGTTAGACACTGTGCCCAATTAACATGGGACTACCAGTATATTTATTTTAGGACCAAGAGATGGAAGAATTTTGTTAATACTGCGTGTTTCTTTATTATTTTTAATTAGAAATTATTTAATTTATTTTATGTTGTGTAATTTGCGAATATTTTATTCATAGTAATTTTGCATAAGTTAAGTTAATTTGATTCGAATTATTTAACAGAATAGAAACTTCCACGGGTCCGTTAAGGGTCCTGTCCATGTTCAGTCTTTCGCTCGGCTGATTGTAGTTAAATTAACGTTCAAGGCGCCACTGCCTACTTCTCAAGAATAAACTAGACAAAATTTATATCTGAAATCGTTAGCATGTCAAAGCTAGATACATTGGTTTAATCAAATGTTTAGTACATAGTTGCGAATTAAAACACTAAATGACTTTTACAAAGAAACTATAAGAGATAGGTATAGGGCATCTTAATAACATTTAAAAGAGAAATAAAATTAAAATCGAATGACGATGTTAGATTCCATTTAAAATAAGCAAGTTATTGAGCATTAATGGTAGCCACAGTTAGAGATAAGATTTTAACCACCTTGTATAATTTTTAGAAAGCATCTCTATTTTAGCATTAGATGTAAGGGTTGTGCTAATGAAATAATACAACGTGAAACACGCCAGGTACTCATTCTCAATATTGATTTACATTTTCAAAAATTGTAAATTGTCTCATTAAATATAACAGTAACTTGCCTTTATTTAGTCTTCGTCATCGAAATATGCAATAATATACATGGTAATTCATTTAAATTTTGATAACTTTAATGTGTAACTTTCTTTTGGGACACTCTGTATATTCTAAAATAATTTTAGAACGTGCTCCCAATGGACCTACACATGCTCCAACAAAAAGATTTTAAATATGTGTTACCGTTTTTTGTATATCAACCGACGCGAATGTGGTGCCCCACCCTGTATATGGAATTAAATTAAGAAGTAATGTATATCATTATACAGAAACTACTCCAACTACTCTTAAGTGGAAAGAGAAAATATATTGTTGTATCTTTCAATAAAATCTGTCGATATCGTAACTGCAAAAGTATTCAACTATAATTTTGGCTTTAAAGATTAAAATAAAATCTAATAACGTAAATTAAATGTTATAACCTGCAACTTTAACTATTACCTACACGTAACTCGAGCGGATTTCATATAACTTCTCTGCCTTATTACGCTCTATTAGATTTATTTGCTGCTTTTCTATAGTAGTGGATAGACTAAACGCGTGCCAATACCGATAACATCCTACACAGCGCGATATACGAACCCCACGCGCCTGCAAAATATCGTATATTCTTAATACCTGCAACAAACGTACTTGGCACGCAACGCATTGTTTCGAACGACGTCTGAGGGAGGTGTTGAGCCAGGTCAAACTGATCGGAACACGTACATACATACAACACGATACACGATGGAAAAAGGAAACAGACTAGGTGACCAATTAGTTTGAACCCACAGCTTCCGTTTCTTAAAGTGGAAACTGGTTATCTTTGTGGTGTATCCAGACAGTTTTGTAATAAAATAAAGTTTGAGAACAAATTAAAAATTGAAAGTTTATCTTTAATCATAGACTAGGTATACAAAATTAGATGATGTAACTATATATATGTGAGACTAGATCTCTTGGAGAAAACTTCTCATATGTTTGAAAACGGTTGGAAAGGGGACATCCGTTCGTTTCAGAATACATTCGATATTCTACAAGAAGGCACGCATGTAAAACGTTGTCGAGTTTATTGAAATCGTGAAAAAATGCGGAAATAAAAGCACCCATCTGACGTACACGTACTAAGCCAGTAGTTAAACGAATATCGCGCGTTGCTAGAAATTAAATAACTCTGAAATTATTCGGATGATAAAGCGGAATTCGCAATAACAGGGTGTTACTGTTAATAATAGGTAAGCTACCGTATAAAAGTTCTAACGCTGTTCTTTATATGTTGTACACTACGGAGCGTAAAACTGGATTATTAGAAATAGTATTTTCAAATACTAACTTGATATTACTTATATTTCTTGAGATATGGTTTGATATTTATTTATCTGCAGCATTTAGAATCTAGAAAAAAAAACAAGTATTGAGTGTTCTGTGAAAGAACTAAAAAAGAATCATCAATTGTGCGTCCTCTACTAAGTAAGGTAAAGGCTACATCAGGAACGTGTACTGGCCTTGAACTAACTTGGTTTAGTTTTGGAAAAAAATTGTAAGTTTTTTGTAGGGGCTATATACAAGGCCACTTCAGATATTATTGTCTTTGACAGAATGAAACGACCTGGAAAGGTGGAATTTTTTATTTTTTAACATAGTCTCTTAAGACTTTGACGCACTTGGTGTAGCGATGGTAAACTGCTTTAACGCCCTCAGAACAAAAAAATTCGGACTGCAAACCACTCGTTCATATCTGTTATCAGTGTATTACCGTCAAATGGGGTAAAGTGGATCAAAAATTGAGGTTTTTTTTAATATTTCGGTAAAGATGTATATAAATCTTTGGAGCACAAATATTTAGAATCTTTAGTACCTTCCCTTTGATATTGCCAAATTTTAGCTTGCTTTTGTTTATAATTTTTAAATTATTAAAGGCCAAATGTTTATCCACTTTACCCCATGCATAGGGGTGAAGTGAACAACATATAAATTCTCACGTAAAGTTCATTTTAAAAATGTGTAGGAGAAAGTGGAGAACTAAATATCGTTTTAAAAATTAGTTTCCTAAACAAATTTGGTAAAAAAAATAAAACAAACTTTATGGGGGCTTTAAACTCTTTATAAAATACAAAACAAGAGAAATTAAACGCAATTTAATCTACGTAAACTCTTTCTTACATATAAAACAAACTTTTTAATCTCAATCTAGGTAAGTTATATGGTTAATAAACTTTAAAACGTAATAAACAAAATATTTTAAACTTCAAATAAAGTAAAATAAATTAATCAAAATTAACCATTAACTCAACAAAATTATTCTACTGAAGAGAAATCTCCATTCAAAAAACAATGCCTCCCACGTTTGACACTTCTTACAGTTAACTTTTGTATAATTTGCTCCCTAGTAACAGTTGTAATGTCAGCAACAACAGGGTATACAAAAATATGTTTTTTTTTGCCGTGTTGTTTTCTTAACGTATTTATGACAAACTCATTTTTTCAGCCAGATTTTCTATTTTACCAACAAATTTTCTGTCACGTTTATTTGTAACAAAATTCACGATTACATAATCACCGATTTCTAAATTATTGCTCGCAAGATTAAAGCACGGTAGGTCAATTTCAGCCACATCACCATTTTATTCTTCATCCTTTCCCTCAGAGTCTGAGTTTGTTTCTAATGGATTTTCCAGGATGTCGTCTTCGTCTATTTCGTCTTCCAAACACCTGATAATATCTTTTGCTAAGATGCTTTTACCTGCAGAAACCGACATTTCTTTCCCACGTTTTTGGATTCCATTCTTAGATCCTGCTCTGTAAGACTCTAAGTGACTTACAAGGGCATCGGACCAGGCTTTTTCCATGGGATCTTCCATCGGGACATTTCTGGCTACATTTCTAGGAATTTTGGAAAGAACAGCGTTCGGGTTAAACGGAATTATACCACATGCCTTAAATCCTCAAATCGATTTTTTTTCAGAATTTACTCCGACTTTCTCGATTGCCTCTTTTAAAAGCCTTGGGAGCCGGGGAAAGCTCCGATTTTTTTGCTTTCATCCCTCCAACATATTCCGCCATGCAGCCTTCAGGGGCCGAAAATAGGCCACATCAAGTGGTTGTAATAAGTGGGTGGAATTTGGGGGCAATAACACAAATCGAATTTCATTGGCTTCGCATGCTTGAATAACGCTAAGAGTTAGATGGCTACTCAAATTATCGCCAATTAATACCTTAGGCCCAACCAAACTTTTTGTGTGCGGAATTAGAATATTGTGGAACCAATCTTCAAGTATTGTAGAATGGAACCATCCACTGGGGGTTCTGCTGTATCTGCTTCCTGGGTAGGCGCCATCTGATTACCCAGGGTAAAGATGCTTGGCTTTATAAACTATGTACGGGGGCAATAATGATCCACTTCCCGATATCGCAAACATTACCTGGTGCTGGTCTTAGATGTATCTATTATCCTATGTGCATGTTTAACCCCACGTTTTACGACGACCCTTACTGAACCAGGGTCATCGACAAAATTACTTTCATCATAATTAATGACGTTAGATGGAGGTACATTCTCCAATGTTTCTTGAAGCTCAGAAAAATAATTATTTAGTATCTCATGGTCGACGGCTGCTCTGACCCTTTTAGTGTTTTCAGCCAATTTTATTGTGAGATTAGGGTTTCGTGTCATAAATGCCCTGAACCACTCCAAACCCGGTAAATTGTTTTTAAATCTCTTCTCTCGGCGCCCCAGATTGTTCAGGTATTGCTGAACAATTAGCCTTATATCTGTTAATTTTAGGGGAAACCCCCAGTTTGCACATATTAGTAACCCATCCGTAACTAACTTTTCCCCGGCCTCCGGCAAAACTGGTGTTTGCCATATTTTAAAGGGTGCTTACCATGAACCCGGTTGTATAACGTCGTGTATGGCACGCCATATTGTTCCGAAGCTTCCCGGACATTTAATCTTCTTTTTTTGACCGCCGCCACTGCCCTTATTAGGAATGCTTCATTACAGTTTTTTTTGCCGGCTGGCCCAATTTTCTTCTTATATACTCTTGGCATTTTTATCTGAAAACGCCAATAAGAAAAATAAGAAGAAATATTCAAACCTAACGTCTAATTTGTTTCAAAATTCTGTGATCCACTTTACCCCACAAAGTTACAATTTTTTATAAATCCTCAAGAAAATAATAGTGTAATTTTTTTTGTAAGCTCGCACTGAATAATGTGATCTAAATACAGTATATAATTACCTCAAATCGCCAAAAAGCCCGTAGTCCACTTTTCTTACTGCAAGTAAATGTTTTCAACCAGCAACAATTTCACGGCAAACACGAACTCGAACAAAACTGCAATAGCCAACGCTACCAGCCTCAAACATGGCATCGCCTACACTAAATACTCGTCTTGTGCACTTTTGTAAACTTGTCTTAATTCGCGGAACGGCAGCACTGGCGTACCGTGAAGTTGAAGGTCCGTCAATGAGTTCGGACTGTTAGAGTTAACTTTTCCCCATAGTGTTCACTTTACCCCATTTGACGGTATCGTCCCGAAAGTAGATCCCACGAAGGTGTTCTTGAAATTTTGGGAATACATGGAAGTCACTAGAGGCCGAACTTGAGGAATAGGACGAGGCTGGAAGATATCGGACGCTGCATTATATATTGCAGCCATTCAAACACAGCTCCGATGGGCAGGAGTGTTGTTCTGATGAAACAGCACACCACGTTTGACTTTTCCTCTCCTTCTTCTTTTGATGGAATCACGCAGTTTTGAATTTAAAGCAGCATAATATTGCTCAATTATAGTCTAACCCCATGGTAAAAGGTCGATAAGGATAATTCCTTCGGTATTCCAAAAAGCGGTGGCCATAATCTTCCCCGTAGATGCTGTTTTACGAAATTTTCGAGAGGGTGGTGAACCCTTTACCTCCATTCCAATCTCTGCCTTTTTGATTCAGGATCATAATGGTGAACTCAGGATTTAGTCATAATGACGAATTTTGTTAGGAAGTGTTCAGGATCTTGCTTACTGATGACAAAATTTGTTTCTGAAGTAACCTGTCGAATGCGCTTTTGCTCTGGCGTCAACATTTTCGGCACCCATCGTGCAGTCAGCTTTTCAAGACATAATTGTTTATATAAAATGGTAAATAGGCCGCCTATTAAAATGCCATAAGTCTGAACTATAAATTTCACAGTGATTCGTTTATCTTTCAGTACTATGTCATGGATCAGATCAATGTTTGTCTTTTGAAACTATCACCACTCGCAAAATCAAAAATCAAACAACAAATCTTTTTTGAACAGGAATTACTGTTTCTCTTACATACCACACTTCATATAACACGCCACATACATTATACATATGTACGGATCTGACGATGGATAGATGAAGATTAGTTATTAAAGTATTTAATTGCGAGTTTCAAAATTTGCAATTTCCACTACAACACTTTTACTTAAGCACGTTTTTTTCTGTTAAAAACTCTATTTCATGTGCCTAGACAAATCAAAACCACTATATAGACTAATAGATGAAAGATGTTGCGGTATTAGAAGAAGGCGAAAAAGTAATGGAAGTGAATACAGAGACAAAGCGCGAACGTAAGAGACATTTACGCTATATACTGATGATTGAGGCAGACGTCGTCACTACATGCATACTAACTATCCTGGCTGAAGCAGCAGGGAATGACTTTTCGAACCGTGTCTTGTATTATATATATCCCGCCTTCTACTGGCGGCAACGGTGAAGAGACATTCATCTTCAACGAAAGGGGAGGGAATGGCGAAGAAGGCTTTCTTGAGACGTGATCAACTTCAACGCGTTCTCGCAAATTTACTCGAAAAATATGCTGTCTTCACTCGCTTGCCTGCCAGAATAAACCTCTATTAACTGCAAAGCCTTCTTCCTTCCTCTTGCTACCGAGCTGATACCGTTAGTTGTCGTCATGTTGGTGACAAGTCTTTCATTAAAATAAATTTCATAGTAACTAAATTGAAGCATGGAAATAATGGAATATATAAAGGTGAGTGGAAACTACTTCGGTCCCTTCAACAAAATTCTGTCGATGACATTTGTCTCATTTTGCTAAATATAGGTACTTATACAGGGCGTAACGTAACACCGATACCGTTAATGTATCTGTAGTACGACTAAATGAATCTAACCCCCGGAGAATATGTGAACTAATTTAACAACGTCTTGCTCCGCACGTGATCTTTTTTGTTTGTCAAATCATTGTTTTATTTGGCATGATAGGAGTAATATAAATACTGTCGTGCTCAGTTTTTGTTTGGGAACGTACACAACAAATCGACGGTGCTGCTTGAGGCGTCACGTTTTGTTGGTTATTGGACTATAAAAAAATGATATTCGTATTGCGTATTGATTTTTAGCACCTTTTCCCATTAAGACATTAACAGTTCTATTAATACGCTTCTAATTCATTACTAAGATCCTACAGGACTAAGACCAGTTAGACTAATTCTGGCGTTTTAGGAACAAGTAGTTTCTTGTTCCTATTTTATAGTACACATTTTTTGCTTGAGTTTGTTCCGGCATTGCTTTCCCAGAGGGAGACACTTTCCTTTGTCATCTATTGTTGAGGTTCTGGTCCAACAAAATGTATATTCTCTCTTTGTTCCTTTAGTATTCGGATATCCTGGAATCCCTATCGGCAATTACCTCTTATTTATGCCCAGCTGCGTAGAAGTAACTCGAAATTCTTGGACTAGTTTAGACTCAATCCTATGAGAAATCAACGATTTTTGAGCGAATGAACTGTTAGTATAGATATAGACCTTTGCTCCTCTCGTGAGTTTGTTCCGACATACTTGGAATCTTTAAAAAAACTAGTGTTTGGAACATTAACTCTACTTTCTCGTCCTTATCCGTAAGCCGCAGCACTGTTTAAACCGGTACAATACAAATAGCTGAAAGCTATATATGTAGATCATCAAACCTTGGGCAGAAACTTATTGAAGAGCATTAGGAACATTCACTGCTAAACAAACAGCTTTCTAAAATTGTAGGTGGACAACCTCCTGAACTAATTCAAATGAAAAAACCAAAAAGGAAATGATGTCAGCTTTGTTCACATAATTTGGGACAGAAAATCATAATGTTTCTGTGTCTTGGGCAAGAAAACAAAATCCGCTTATTTTATCGACATATAAAAAGGCGTTGTCTTGGCTGATACATTAACACCAGCCCACCCAAAACTGCTAAGTCATTTAAAAAAGGATTTTTCAAAACTTCACGTGAAAGGGAGTGGCAAAGCTTATATGAAAAATAGCGTTTTTATGGTCAAATTTGCTTGGTATTAATATTTTTTGACACAATTAATCAAACACATGTTTTGGGTGAAGGGGGTGGTTAAGTTTGTATACAAAAATATTTTCAAAATAAGTTTTTATGGTCAAATTTATTTGAGAATTGGTACTAATCCTAATAATTATAAAATTAATGAAAAAAGACTTTCGGAAATTGTTAAACTCAGCTCCTAAGGAAGTAAAAAACGTTTTTTTCTCCAACCGTAAAAAAGTATGATATATTTTGACTGTCAGGAGTATCTAAGGTTGTCATTTTCCATACTGATCCA
This sequence comes from Holotrichia oblita, assembly GCA_023690525.1. Lineage (NCBI taxonomy): Eukaryota > Metazoa > Arthropoda > Insecta > Coleoptera > Scarabaeidae > Holotrichia > Holotrichia oblita. The sequence continues at coordinate 152,086,970 of CM043017.1, read as the reverse complement.
AAAAAGTAGTATCTAAGCAACAAAAATATTCACTTTTAATCCTAGTAAAGAAAAGTGGTTATTTTAAATCCTAGGATAAAAAAGTATTCAAATTGGACCACTAATAACATTGAGCTAGTATACTAAGGAGACGCTATGAAGCATATTTCCTGTATGTTCAAAACGGCGCACTGGGCGGGGCTAAGTGTAGCACCAAGATGGCTGCCTCACCAGGTCCGGACTACTGAAAATTATAAGTACAATTATAAGCCTCCACTTAACAGATGGCTTTATTTAAAATTAATGACGTAATCCCACACCTGTTAGGCCCAAGGCCCATAAATGTCTTAATTTGACAATATAAACAATCAAGGGGCACCAACTGAAATTTTCCAATTACAGCCCTGCACATTGTTTTTGTGTCATACACTGACCTATGAAATGTAAATACCTATATGAGTACAAAATGACGCTAAATCACGCCAAAATGGCTTGAAACAAGTTTCACTCAATAATTTATAACGTTAACACATATTTAATTAATTAACGCCTGAAGGGCTTCATGCACAAATGCAAAAGGTTAATACCTTGATTAATTGATACAATTCTTAACCTATGACTAAGAAATTAACTTAACGTCTGACCTTAAATTCGATCTTCGATAATACCTGACATTGAATGTTATTACGTTGTTACAGTCGTAAACCTTCTTCAGCTTTACCTGCTCAATTGACAATCGAAAGCTGCTAATCAGCGTAGATATGTATATGCAGTTTATTTCATAATATGGTAACTAACCATGGTAGTAGCCATTCGCCTGTAATATGTAACCATAAGAAAAAAACGAGAGTTCTAACGCATTTGTTAAACTCTTAAAATTTTGTCCTCAAATATCAATTTTTGATATAACCAAAAAACCCTTCTTCAAGGGCAAGTCGCTATACGTGGTCTTAATCTCAAAGAAACCAGCGTTTGATATATAACCGCCAGTTTGCGTTAATCAGTGATTTTTACACCAAAAATTTCCAACCATAATCACACCATATATCACTCGAAATTAATTCTAAATTCCACTTGGGTGCCTTTACTAATGGCTAGAATTACTACGACATCACATCAAACGTGTATTGCTTCTTCGAAGACCAGAATTCAAAGACGACGAATAAGCAGCGAACGCTAACTTTAACGTACGAGACATATCACGACATCTCTCGGCGGCAAGCCCGTAACACTAAGTGAAGGCTTAAAAACAATGGGTCTGCGGTCTAAGTAAGAAAAACACATTTTTTTTAGAAATTCCACTTTTTTCATCAATATACTCACCTTCAAGAGTGATACGTTCATTCCAACGCACCTGTAATTTTTCAATGTCCTTTATGTAAAACAATTTGTCTTTGCTCTCAAAGTAAGCCTCAGTTTCGGCAATCACTTCTGCATTTCAGCCAATTATCTTTTTCATGTCTGCAAAAAGCCAGTAGTCGCTGGAGTCCAAATGTGGAGAGTATGGTGGGGAAGCAATTCATACAATTTAATCATTATTTGCCTTTCTCAAGATAGTCGATAAACAAAATCCTATGCGTCCCAAAATACGGATGCCTTAATTTTGCCAGACTTTTGAATTTTTCGCTTTAGACAATTTTCACCGGCTACTGTCCACTCAGCTGACGATCATTTTGATTTAGGCGTGTAGTGGTGGATCAATGTTTGAGCCATTGCCACATACCGACATCGACAGCTTGAACAGCTCCAAACAGCGCTCTGAATCGTCGACGCGTTGTTGTTTCTGGTTCGGTGTGAGAAAACGCGGGACCCAATTCGAAAGCAACTTGCGCATGCCCAAATTTTCATGTAAAATTGTAAAGATACTACCTTCAAGGTGTTAGCTATCTCACGCAACCTCATTTTACGGTTTTTTTTAAACTATTTTGTGGACGTTTTTTTATGTTTTCCAGAAGAACTGCCGATTTTGGGCGACCAGAGCATTCAGCATCTTCGGTGCTTGTATCACCGCGTTTAAATTCAGCATCCCAGTCAATAATAGTTGATTTCCTGGTGCAGTGTCCCCGTAACGTTTATCAAGCCACTGTTTGGGTCCAACAGTATTTTTTCCCATTAAAAAACAGTGTTTAATCAACACACGAAATTAGTTTCTATTCATTGTCTTGAAAATTACAAAACTGGGGTCACTAAAACAACTGTACCTCTTAACTAATGGTCAGAATGCCATGAAATTTTGACACTTACTGTCTGAACGTAAGTACTATCCGGAAATCACGTGGGTCTGCCAACATATGTGTCAGACTATACTTATACTTAATTAAAGTTGAAAAGTTAAACTAAAAGCATATTACAGTCTTTTTCTTTTGCTTTTCCTCTTTTGTCAATTGCTTTTCAAAATATGTCTAATGCTTTTGCAATGATTCTGTACTAATAAGCCTGTTTTGTTAATGAAATTCCTTATTTGTCAAATGCGTTTCCGTATTTGTCAATTGAGTTTCGCAAACATTTTACGCGCTTAAATATTTGATGTATTGATGTGGATAACAATGGTCACAGGAGAAGAAATTCCAAAATAAGCAATGACATACGTACTTTATTCATTAATTTTTTGAATAATGGTTCCATGGTGAAGAATGTAGCACAACAATTTCCGGTTTTACCTGATACCGTTAGAAAAATGTATGCAACTTATAGGAAGACTAATAATGTTGCAAAGGTAAGTGCTGGGCATCGCCAGCCAAAATTATCTTTAGCTCAGAAAGAACAAATTTGCGACTGGATTGATGAGGGCTTCTCCATTACTCTGCGTCAGTTAAAAGAAAAATGTTTTTAAGGAATGGCCACTTCTTCAACAAATATCATTGTCGACGATTGATAGAGCCCTTAAGCTTTCACTATTCTTTTAAAAGAACGTCATTTCCCTAGTCATTTGTTCCTGAAAGAAGAAATATACTAGAAATAATTCAAGCTCGTTTTGATAATTGACAAAAGAGGAAAACCAAGAGAAAAAGACTGTAACATGTATTTTATTATTTATCTGCTCTCTATAATTGAGTTTTCTACTGCGGTATTACTTAATTTCCTCAATTTACATTTTCGAAGGAACTACTTCAATGATCCCCGACTCTCCCATATAGAGATAAAATTCAGTTTATTATTTAATCACATCAACCATATATTCGAGTTAAGTTCTCAGGTGGAACAAGGGCAATGCGAAGGCGTGTACCGCACAGGCGACAATAAAATCATCTCCGTCGCCTAATTATTAATATTATGCACACTGCCTAACGTCGTTATAGTTTGCTTGTAACTAGTTGTCTGAGCGTCGCAGTTCCGTTTGTTACCTAGGCGATTTCATTGAATTAGAACTAACCGCCTTAGTGTTTTCTACTTCGTGCTTTCATATCTCCAGCTCGCATTAATTTTAATCGTTTTATTTGCAGCATAGTACATACAGACTGTTAGAGTAGTAGCAATAGTAGGTCACGTTAGATTGAATCTAGATCGAGGAAACGAGAAAATATGCTGCAGCGTTTTATCGGGAAATTCCGTTTTCCAGGTTTATGTATTAGAGACGATAGAGTTTGTAATAGTTTTAAAAAGATAAACCAGATTTTATTCGGGATACGATTTATTTGAGCAAAAAAAGAAGACCACATATATAAATATATATTTGATGAGTCGTTCCACTTGCTAACCAACTAATTACCAAGTCACATCTCGTATTTATGGGGACGTAACTCGGAATAGAAACGGCGTATAACTGCGCGCCTCAAGTGGCCATCGGAGTTACCGCGGTAAGTGGTTATCGTAAAAAAAATGAAAAAATAAAACTTCCGGAGAGTTTTATGGGTGTCCGAAATAACTCTGTACAAGAAATGAGCGCGGATGGCCTCGTAAAGCGTATAATAAGGTATCCCCTTTTTACGACACCTGGAAACAGTACAAATATACGCGGAGGAGGCGTTCAACCGTAACCGGATCAAGTTTATTGAGTGAAATAGAGATATGAACGCAGGAAATATCCGGAGCTTGGCATTAGAAGAATACACGTATCGGTGTAATGTCGCCTGCGGTTGTCTTTTATTGAGAAATAGGAGAGAATCCTTAACTCTGACATATTTTATTAATTAAGTCTTTTCGGTGGTTCATGAAACACAAAGCATTATTGTTTTGATACACAACCACAGTTATTTTTCATGTTAAAATACATGTCGTAAATTTTAATCCGGTTGTAACTTCAAGTTGATAAAGAGTACTAGCTGTACAGTGGATAGCTTTTAAATCGACACCACCGCAAGCTAACGTGGACCTTATCGACACTAGACGAAAATTAGTTGCGCGGACATATGTATAATCTGTGCGTGCTGCTCCTCGCATATCTGTCTCATTCTTCTATCGACAATTATATTGAACAGTTAAGAAACTCTCCGAACAAGATACAACGCACGCATACATTGAAATGACGTTAGTTAAGTACTGCATTCATCGCGTAGTCATAGCCGGTATACTTTTAATTGAACGCAAACAAATGCAATACAAAATGTTATCCTGTGTGTTATGCTGTGTGAGTTTGTACGATTTAAGGATGTAGATAACAAGATATAAAAAATATTTTGTAACCAGCCCTTTTGAATAAGTTGTTATGATGTATGTATAACATATAGATATACAGTCGGCGCCACGAATGTTTGTAACTCATTAAATGAATAGTAGAGTAAAGACATGCGTTATACATAAAAATCGAAAAACACGTGTATATAAACCTGATATTAGTATGTTACGTACGTCTTAGCATTCAATGACATACGTCTGTAATTTACTAAAATAGCAATACATAAGTTGGAGTGAGATAGAATACAATCGAGTAAGTCGTTAATTAAGAGCATAATAATTTCTATCGCAGTGCATGTAACCTTAACTATACAAAAATACAGAAATTGACATTTGTTATTTGCTTTGCGCTGTTTAGTATTGTTTACTTGCCTCTTTTAGTTTTCAACGTATTTTCTATTTTATTCACGTCTTTTTTGTGCTAAAAGTTGTTTTTAGAACTATAGAGAAGTTAATTGAATAGTTTGTGGTAAGTATCAAGATGTAATGAGTATAAAATTAAAACATTTTTCTCGGTGTGTTTTTAGGTTATAATTCAAGATGCCCGGTAGACGACTTAGTTCTTGTTGCCAAGAATTGGTTAGCCGTTTTCTGATGTATTTTGAACAAGAAAAAGAAAATGGAGCTCCTTTACTAACTTTTGATGCTGTTCACGAGGTAAAGTGTAATTATTTCTTATTAATTCAAAGTTATATGTATACATAGTACAAATTGTAGAGTTACGAATGCTTTGGGAAATTCTATGGGTACCGTGTATAATTTAAAATTCAAGAACAAAGCTGCACCTACTGTTCCTTCATCTAGTACTGCGACTGTCCTATAAAAACCAATTGAGGGTCAGAAGACGAGAGTGAAGACACGTATTAAATATACTTTTAATTACAACTGATGTTATTCTCTTTCAATATTGACATTATTTATTTATTTTATATACCTTCTATTTTGTTTTGCATATGCTGTTTTGTTTGCTTTATTTTATAGTTTGTGTTTCCTTTTTCTATGGTAATGTATAATAAATTAAATTACATTGTTACTCAATAAAAAATTGTATATTAATAATGAACTTGTACGATTCAATTATATTGTAAGCATTAACTAATTTATAATCGGAAGCTTTATTAACAGTAAACTAAGATATTATTATAAGTATTATTTATAATTCTGTTAGTTGCAATCTTTCAAATTAAATGTTAACCAAAAAATTGAGTTTTAATGAAAAGCATAAAAGAAAATCAAACGAAAATGTTCATAACCTAAAAATATTGACAACTATTATTTCGTGCAAATCATATGCAAATACGGTTGGTGCACCTGAATTTGTTTTGTATGCTGAATTTTAATAAATAATAATGGTCGCGTTCATCATTCTGAGCCGCTCGGTAACAGTTACCGCTCCGCTACATCTACAACAGTTCCTGACGTCATCGCATTCTGATGAACAATATAAAAGTTCTCTGTCCGTCATATTTAAACCACTATCTAACAACTGCTAAACGAATACTGCTCACCGCTCGATCTTGGGAGCGTAAGAAAATTGCGCTCGAAAAAATGGCGACCGCTTGATAAATTCTTGGAAGCGTTCGATGTAGCGATGACGTAGTAGTAGGTAGCGTTTTGACATTTCTGCCGTTTTCAGAAAAATCGGTAACTGTTACAGAGCGACTCAGTCTGATGAACGCGACCAATACGTAACTACAAACATTCGTGGCGCCGACTGTATTAATAAATATTTTCATCTCCTAAAAAAAATATCACACATAATTTAAACACATTAGAAAGCAAAAATATAAAAGATTTATGGTCATTTGCGCCATATTGGCCTACGTGATATTAAAATTCGGTAAGAGTTCCGTATGTCGGCCACTGAATTGGCAATCTATATGCAGTTTAACGGAAAGTACCAGTTTTACTGAGTTCACAACGGCGCCCCATTTTTTGAGGAAATCAGTCTAAGATACCTAACAATCGATCTAAAAAGTGCTATTTCTAGGTTATGTTTCGCTAGTGTTTTGACATTTCTGCGAGGATTTTCAGTTGATATCCAGTCAGAATTACGAAATATCGAGCGGTAATTTTAAAAACGTCGGTCAGGAATATAAAAACAATAATCATTTTTTATTTATCAGTATCTTTTAATACAATTAATAAATATATTTCAGTGACTAAAAAACATATCTTCTTTTGTGTTTTATTAAATTTGCACAGTGAAATTTAATGTTAATGCATATAAATTTATTTTTAAAACAATTATTTACGTGTCATACACAATAATTAAATGAGAAAATTAAGATACTATTTTGACTAAATTTGAAGATATTTTAAATATTAGATTTAACATCTTGTCAAACGTCTCTTAAATGTTATTAATTGCAATTAAAACTAAACTAATTATTTAGATACATACGTTCCTATTTTATATATATATTTGCACTGAATTTAATAAAATACAAGAGGAGATACGTTTTTTAGTTGCTGAAATCTATCTAATTGTATTAAAAAATACTACAAAATGTAAATCATTATTTTCTTATTCCCGAACGACGTTTTAAAATCGCCGCTCGATATTTCGCAATTCTGACTGGACATCAACTAAAAATCTTCGCAGAAATGTCAAAACACTAGCTAAACATAACCTAAAAATAGCACTTTTTAGATCGATTTTTAGCTATCTTAGACTGATCTCCGCAAAAAAATGGGGGGGGGCGTTTTGAACTCAGTAAAACGTGTACTTTCCGTTAAACTGCATATAAATTACCAATTCAGTGGTCAACATACGGAAGTTTAGCCTAAAATTCATTTCCAGTGTTTGTTAAAATCTCATAGCGGTTACCATAAACCACCATCTTTTGTGACTTCATAATTATGAAATTTAAAATACGATTTAAGAGGCCCGACTATCGTTTGGCAGTTGGCAATGTTGCCACAGTTAAATATTTTTATAATATAATGTTTTTATAATTTATTTAAAACGTATTTTAAAATTGGGCTTGATACACATATGTGTAGACGTATTTTGAATGCTCATAGCAAATTTCAGTAATTAAATCTAAAAATTAATAGTATAATCTCGATTTCCGTATCAAGGTAACGGCCTGTAACGGGAAAAGAGATTGTGAAGTTAATACCGAATATTAATAGACAAAATTGTATATGTAGATGTAAAACATTTGTAGAAATATGTCTATGAAGCCCAATTTTGAAATTATATTGAAATAAAGTCAAGCAAACGATTTATAGAATTATGTACTCCACAATAATATATAAATCTTTTAATGGTTTCTTTAATCCATCCACAATATGCAAAATATATTAATCTTTTAATGGTTTCGTTAATCCATTTCCCACCTGTATTACCCATATTATTTCCAAAGCCTACTTGAGTAATTTACGTTTTCGTCATAATGAGGCCATTTATTGCTTAAAAAGGTAAAATAAAAATGAGCTCGTATTCAAAATTTAATACACTATCTGAATAACCAAAAAAATGCAGGGTGTTCAATTTAAAAAAAGCTGAACTCTCATTCGCTCCTCTTTTGTTTTTTAAAGTATGACGTTGTATTTTACGTAATTAGAGAAAGCACACAAAATTGTAAAAGATTAGTTTTACAATTTTTTAAATATTTTATCCCTAACGGAAATAATGAGTACACAATGAAGAATCAACCACTCTGTATAGAGGATAAATAAATAACACTTACAGTGCTGTAGAACAGTATTACAACAATTAAAATATGTAGACATTAATTTTAAAATATCAAGTTATTTAAGAAAAACATGAAACAACATATTGATCATGTTACATTATATGGTAATTATAGATGAATATAAAGAACTTATGAAAGTAAAGCTATTAAATAATTTTACTTAAATAATAGTATTGTGATTTATTTTTATTTTTATTAAACAGGAAATGAGAACGGTGCACAACAATTTGAAATAATATTTAGATTCCCTACCAATGGCAAAGACAAATTTTCTGTGATTGGCACTCCGATTGTTGTTTGTCTATAGACAAGTTATAGGAATAAATAGCACTGAGGTTCTGGATATCTATTTTGTAATTGACGGTGTTATCAGTCCTTTGGATGTAAAACATTTCGAGGAATAGACGAGTTTCGCTCCATCTGCTTTCTTTCTCCAAAATAGTAACTTTCTCAAAATTAAAGGTATGTTTTAAAGAAGTGCTATGTCCTGACAATGCTGTCTTCTTAGAAAATCGAAAGATGAGCAATCTAAACGATATTGTCTCATTCGGCTATCTAGATTTTGGGATTTTTGTCCAATGTATACTAAGTCTTGCAGTCTTGACATAGGATAGAGTAAACCAAACCAGATTATCATGGTTTTGGGGTAGCAGACTTCCCTAAATGAAAACATGATATTCAACGTTTTCATGTTGCAAAAACTCAGTTTGATAGACAAATCCTTAAATAGATCTTAAAGTTGTTGGGTTACAATTGAATGTAGCTGCTTGGATACAGTAGATTTACCTCGAGCTGAACAATTGAGAGCGCGAGTGCATTAAATCGTATAAACCGGATTCCTACTGAGGGACTCACTACCGAACAATCTTCAAAGCGTTCAATTATGTTGGCTATAACCTTGGGACAGTTGGATCGTTTGAATATTATAAGTTCCCCTGAATCGCTTCTTCATAACTCTACTCAAGCCATACCTGAATTTCACCCTTTTCTGCAGTCCACACAATTTCCACCACCACAACGTTCGATGCCTGTGTCTAAGTGGAAATTATTAGTAGTGATGGTAATTGATGACAGTGCACAGTTTCTTGGAATGTGCTAATGAGCTTCGTGTCGCTAGAGGTTTGACCGTTGCACAATTGTTTGGTTCGACCATTGATTTATTTGAGGAAAAAGCCTTATTATGGTTTCGATCAAATGGAGATGTGTTTAATGATTGGAATCCCCTTAGTGCTATGTTACTTAAGCATTATGAGCCAACTGATTGTCGTGCTAGGTTATTTGAAGATACTCAGGGTCCTAACGAAAGTTTTAAGAAATTTTTCCTGAATATTATCGATGTTTTATCGTTATGGTGGGATGAGTAACTTAATGCAATTGGACATATTTACTCGGAATTTGGCGCCATTCTATTCCATGCAGTTACCTACAGTTAAAGTTTGCAAGAACTGGAGAACGAGTGCTTGAAATTAGAGCAGAAAAAATATCGTGCTGACTCATATATGCCTCCTTCTCGTAGGCGTACCCATTATGTCGACCCATTATGTCTGTTACTTCTGAGCCAACACCTAGTATTGCTGCTATTTCCTCTGCTCAGACGAGGTGTTTCAATTGTGATAAATTAGGACATGTGTTTAGGTCTTATAAGGTCTGTTATAAGTGTGGAGAGCTCGGTGTTACTGTGCGAGCTTGCTCTCGTTGTTCGCGAAACGCTTCGGTGAGAAGTGGACGAGAACGCTTCTCCCCGATTGTTGACTCGACCAATGATATTCTTGAAAATAAACAACGAATATTTCTTGATTAGGTATGTCATGTCTAGGGTTTCTGGAGATCAACGTCCGTATATGGAAATAAAAATTTTAGGTCATCCTATAGAAGGTTTACTTGATAGCGGTTCTAGTCGAACTTTGGTTGGTCCGAAAGGGTTTGATTTACTTCAAAGTTTAGGATTAGTTTTACAGCGTGTGGATGTTGAGTGTCCGATAGCGAATGGTGAGAAATGTCAAAGTTTAGGTTATATTTCTGCCCCAGTTCAGTTAGAGGATTAGTGGAAGCTGTTAAATATTTTAGTTTTGCCGGATTTAGCTCATCAATTGATTTTGGGAGTTGATTTTTGGGTATTATTCCTGATTTAGGGAAACACTTTTGGCATTCTGCTGAATCAGAGCCAGCACTTTCTATCCATAGCATTTTGACGTCATCTTCACTTAGTGACTCTATAAAATCTGATTTGGATGCGCTTAACGCTGAGAAAAAGGAACTCACTTTAGATCGCACTCATTTTATCAACCATGAGATAGAACTTTTACCAGCTACAAAGCCTATTAAGCAAAGGTATTATCCTGTTTCACCTGCGAAGCAACAGATCATTTATTCTGAGATTTAGAAGCTGTTGGCTGCAGATGTCACCGAACCATGCAATAGTCCATAGGGCTTCACCCATCTATCTGTGTAAAAAGAAAGATGGAGGCATTCATTTTGCGGTTGATTATCGTCAATTGAATGCGCATACTCGTAAGGATGCTTATCCATTGCCGCTGATTTCATCTATTCTCGATCAGTTGCGCGAAGCAAGGTTTTTGACATCTCTTGACATTAAAAGTGCTTTTTATCAAATTTCGTTGTACGGCATTTATCGTACCTAATGGTTTATATCGCTTTAAAGTTATGCCATTTGGGTTACCAAACGCTCCTGGTACCTTTCAGCGCTTGATGGATACGGTATTAGGTCCTGAACTTCAACCATCTGTGTTTGTTTATTTGGACGATATAATCATTGTTAGTAAAACGTTTGAGTCACATCTTTATATTTTATAGTTGGTTTTTGATCGTCTTCATGCGGCTGGTTTAGTAGTTAACTTTGCCGAATGTCAGTTTTGCAGACCTCAGTTGAAATATTTGGGATTTATTATTGACGAACTAGGTTTACGTCCTGATCCAGTTCATTGGGGATATTATTAGTAGGGGGACTATTGAGAGAGGTTAAGGAATCTTTTGTAGAATCCTTCTCGGTGTTATTGTTGAAGGCAATAAGTGGTGTATTGTATAATAAGGAATTTAACCATTTTTCGGGATACCCATTATTTATAAAGATGCTTTTTAAGCGAGAAGGTAGGGTGTGAAATCTTGGTAGCTCTGTTTTTAAGAGCTGTAACGTTATTCAATTTCATATTAATGGAGTGATTCGTACAGAATTATTAAAAGAATTGAATACATTTAAGATAGTAGTGGTATGGTGTAGTGGAACCGATGTTATAATGTCATCAACATATTTATACATTAACGGTAGTGCAAATGGAAGTTTTGGGATGCACTGAGAGAGAAGTTCATCCGTAACAATACAGTCAATGATGAGAGAGAGTGGACTACCCATCGGTGTCCCAAATTTCTGTTTGAAGAAATGATCATTGAATGTGAAGTCGGAAGAGTCAAATAAAAATTTTGTAATTTCAATGAAGGAACTCATCAGTGTGTTCAGAAATTAACTGCTAATCTCTGTCACTAATATTTTTGACAGCCTCCAAAAGAATGTTGGTAAATAGAGATATTATATCCAAGGAGACAACAACGTAATTTTGAAGGAAAGTGATGTTAGGAACGACTTCTACAAAGGTGAAGGTATCTATTATATTATAATTGGTTTTTTCACCGAAAGCATTCGTGAGTATATTAGGGACGAAGGGAGATAATTTGTATGTTGGAGAGCCAACAAAGGAAACTATATGTCGGGGTAATCAATTTTGCGAATTTTTACAAGAGAATGAAGTTTGGGGAAAGTGCCATTGTAGCTAGTTAACATTTTTTGAGTATGTTCATCCTTTTTAGATATTTTACGATGTTGTTACATAAAGTTTGTATTTTTTTTTGTGGGATCCTTAATTAAAAGATCATAAACTTGCCTCAGAAGTGCCTCAACTTTGTTGATATATTGGAATTTTTTGATCAGGATAGTAATTTGTCCTTTATCTGCAGGCATTATTAGGTAGATCTTGTGATTGTTTTTACTTGTATTTTGTTCTCTGAAAAAGCTAATAAATAATTAGCGAAAGCTTAGAAACAAATAAAGGTTAACGTCTTCTTAATTCTAATCCCAGTAGCTGCAATCCCATTATCCTTCTCGTTTACACCGTTAATAACTTCTTTATGTTGTGAAAACTTTAATATTTTAACAAATTGGTTGTTTAAAAAAATCACTTCATGTACAACTTTTGTTGTTTTATTATGGAAGAGAGCAATCTGAGCAACATTTCAAACCTGTCTGACCTTCTCTTTACAGTTTTGTTATTTTATAAAAAGCCTATATTCATATTTCATTTAGCTTATCTTTAGAGTCATGATTATGTCTGTATAGATTATATGGATTTGACAAAAACTCCTTACCTATACCATATGCCGCAAATCCTTCAGGTATCACCTTTATCATGTATAAATTCTATTTCATGCGTGAAGCCTTAGATACTTCATCTATTTGGAAATTTGAATAGATTTAGCCAAGTCGTTGGTTTTGTCGAAAATTTATTATATGATTATGCAGAATGTTGCACTAGTAAAATTAGGTGAAACTTTGACAATAGTCTACTTTATTCATACACAATTTGAGTGAATGCCTATAACTTATTTGTTGTTGTATGTATACTGCATTGGACGTATGCACATCTGCACGTACCCGAAGAATATGCGGAATGAATATTCCATCAACAAGTACGTACACATTTTAAACGTAATTCAATGGAAGTTGAGCCGTCACTCCGGTAAGTAAAAAGTTGACTTTCGTATAAGTTAGCAGCGTCGGAGCGCTACGAACACATGTCACAAGGACGTTCGCGTAGCGTCGCCCCAGCTCTCTGTATCCTTGCGTTCCCGCTAGATATTGTAAGAAACGTGCCCGGACTCGGAAACGATACCAGGAGACGTTATATTGCAAATCTCATTTGTGACAATAATTTATATGTAAATATATCCAAGTCGTACGTGTTACATACAAAAATATTCCCCATTTCTAATGTGTTCAGTTCTGTATGTGTATGTCTCGTTTCTTTTATTCCTTTTTCGTTCCCGTTTTCGTTTCTTTATCTTTGAAAGGCTTTGGTTGCCGTGCGTTGTGCACTATCATATCGTATTTTTTCGTTGCTTATTTCTCTTCGCCATTCCGGGCGTTTCCTATCGCCCGATTTTTTCGCGCTTTCTTATTCGCGAATGTTGTGTTGGCGGAGGCCGTAAACTGTAAACGAGCATGCCTCGAAAATAAATCTCAAGCACATGCTAACGAAACGTGAGCGTCACATTTAATATATTATCAGTTTCAATATTTACAATATGCAAGCATTGGTAGTAGATGTATGGTATGTGAATATTAAATTTTCGAATTGATATATTTTCGTTCGAATTTTTACAAGAAAAATGTCGGTTCTATACATCAGATCAGAGATCATAAAGTTGCAGTTATCTTGAAAGAAGAAAGTTCTTATTACTAAATAAAATGTTACAACCAACCATTTTTGTTTATATTCTTTCTTTGTCATAATAATAATGCTTATCTTGGAATTATTACTTACCGTATAAGGGATGTCTAAATGTAGAATATACTGAATGAGTTGATGACAACAATTTTTGACAGAATGCGTTGAAATTTTAAACCTCAGTAGTTGAAGGGTTAAAATTGGTTGCTAATTACCTAGTTGTTTGAATATGTTTGACATATTCAAATAATAAACGGAAGTTATATTTACGTTTATCTTGAGTGCAAATAAACCTGTTATTTCCAAATTATACATAATTAGATAAGATAATTCACTAACAAACGCGCATCGGGTACCTTAGTATAACTAAATAACGACGGTACTATTTTTTTTGGCGGCGAATAGTCCAGTTTCGGGAGACAGCTCCTTCCGACACCTAATTTGCAACATATTACATTGTCCAAAAGATAAGGCAAACTATATTGGGAAGTCAATAACGTGGGACCGACTAGCCTATACACTCCTCTTCCCCTCCACCATTTCCAAAATCATTTCTCTTTTATTTAAAGATTGTTACGTGCAAATGTTCGTTCACCTTAGGTTATATAGTTTATAGGTTCCGGTATGCTTCGATCTGACTTCTAATTCCTTCAACAGTTCATTAAATATGTATCTCATGTGTTTCTCTCATATTCCCTTATGATAATTTAAAGTTGTCAACGTCATGTCATCCTTATACCGTTAGGTATCGGATTTTATTACTACATTTCAAGTTACTATTGCATTTATTCTTTCCTTCCACAAGTTTCTGTTCTGTGCCAAATTCCTTGTTTCACACCATTCACACGTTCTGTGGTTGCCTGTCGTACTTGTTCTTCCCATTGTAATCTAGGTCTTCCTATTCTGTTCTTCCCCTGTACTCTGGCTTCATACACCTGTTTAAACGGTCTAGTTTCGTGCATCCGGTGCAAGTGTCCTAACCAACCCAGCTGTCTTTCTTCAATAACTCTCTTAACCGGTTTCAGGTTCCTTATTTGTAGTATTACCTCATTTCTAATTCTGTCTTTCCTTGTAATTCTTTCAATTTTTCTCAAAAATCTCATTTATGCTGCTGTTATTCTGCTTTTGTTTCTATCTGAAATCGTCCAAGACTCACAACTATATACTAATGAAAGTCTTACTACTTTTTTTATATATCTCTGTTTTTATTTCCTTTGATACTTCATTTTTTTCAAAAAATGTATCTTTAAGCATGTTATAAATTCTTCCTGTCTTTCCTATTCTCTCTGCTATTGCTTTATCTATCCTTCCATTTTCTTCTATTACGGTGCCAAAATAATTAAAACTTTTAACTTGTCCTAGTTGTCTTCCCTCCATGCATATTTTGTGAATCTTTTCCTTTCCTGTCATTATCATCGTTTTTGTTTTGCTTATGTTAATTTCCATGTTTATTTTTCTGAATTCCGATTGGTATATATCTAGATTCTGTTGTAACTTCTTTTCTGAGTCTGCTACTACAATCATGTCGTCTGCGAACAATAATTCGCGTAGGACACTTTGGTGCATTCTCCAGCTACCCACTATCAGTTTCTCACATCTCTGTTTACAATTTTTTATAACATCATCCATTAATATCGTGAATAGAAGACGGCTAAGAACACAGCCCTGTTTTAATCCTATTTTTGTTTCAAATTCTGTTGATTCTTCATTATGTGTTCTAACTTTATTTTTAGGGGCTTTTATTGTGTTGATAATATATCCTTCTATCCCCCTGTTTTCTAAAGCTTTCCAGATGTCCTCTCTTTTAATTCTATCGAACGCCGTTTGTAGGTCGATAAAGCAGATATGTATTTCTTTTCCCTTTTTCAGAAATTTCTCTCCTAGTTGTCTAACTATGAATATTAGATCTTGTGCACTTCTACCTCTTCGAAATCCATGCTGTTGTTCTTCTAGTGTTGGTTCTATTATATCCCTTAGTCTCTTTTATAGTATTCTTGTTAGTACTTTTCCAGGTATACTAGTTAATGCAATTCCCCGATAGTTTGCGCATTCTCTCGTGTCTCCTTTCTTATAAAGTGGTAGTATTATTGCCATGTTCCAATCTTTCGGTATTTCCTGTTTTGTTAATATATCGTTCAGCAGATTACAAAATTCAGTTGTTGCTTTATCTCCCATATATTTTATCATTTCTGCCGTTATCTTATCCTCCCCAGGTGCCTTTCCCGATTTCAGTATATGAATGGCTTCTATTACTTCTTCTTTTGTAATTGGCTGAATATGTGTTTCTGTATTGTATTCTACTTGTTTGTTTTTTTCTTTCTCATGCGCTTCGCTATTTGCTTCTGTTAGTTCTTTGAAGTGCTCCCTCCATCTTCTCATTATTAGTTTTTCCTCTGTTATTATATTTCCATCCTTGTCCTTTATATTTTTCGGTTTTATTTGTTTTTTTTTTTTTTTCGTAGATTCTTCAACATGCTATAGAACAGTTTCTGATTTTCTGCGTAATTTTCCTTCATCTTGTGACTAAATTCTTCCCATGACTGCCTCTTTGCAAGCTTAACCATTTTATTTACCTCAGTCCTTAACTACTTGTATATATTATGATCCTCTTCTGATCTTGTTTGCATGTACGTCTTCCACTTTCTTTTCTTATCCTTTACTTTTTGCTGAATATCTAGTGTCCACCATTTGCTTTTCTTTGTGCTTATATTTGCAGTTCTTACTACTCCGCATCCAGCTTGTGCCGCCTGTAGAATAATTCCTTTAAATTGGGTCCATTTATCATCTATATCATTTGGGGTATTGATCCTACTAGCTATTTCTTTATTTATATATTCTTGATATCTTTCTTGTATTTATTATCTTTTAGCCTATAACACTTTATTTTGTCTTTTGTTACCTTCTTCCTCTTTTCTTCCTTGGCGTCTAGTATAGTTATCGTGAGTTCTAATTTCACTAGGTTGTGGTCACTGCTTATTTCTGCATGTCTTTTCACTCGTACATTTTTTACCTTTTTCCAATTGTCTCTATTAATGATGAAGTAATCTATAATGGATTTCTCTTTTCTCGAGTACACCTTTCTGGTGAATTTATGTATGTCTTTATGCATGAATTTTGTGTTTGTAATAACATTCAGTCATTTGCGACACACAACTCTATCAGTCTATTCCCGTTATCATTTCTAGTTTCTTCCCCATTCTTTCCCATATATCTTTCTATTCCTTTGTTATCCTTTCCCTTTCCTATTCTTCCGTTCATGTCTCCCATTATCATTATGTTGCTTCCTTCTCTATCTATTTCTGCCTGTAAAGCTTCATAAAATTAATCCTTCTGCTCTTTCTTTGCATTATCGGTCGGTGCATAGGCCACTATTATAGACCATATGTTCCTTTCATCTATTTTCACTTTAATCGCCAGTAATCTCTCGCTTATAAATCTTTCTTCAATAATTGATTTTACCTTACTTGCTTTGACATTGAAACCTACTCCTCCCGTTCCTCTGCTCCTCGCATCTGTCCCAGACCAATACATTTGGTAGCCTTCCCTCAACTCTTTTATTCATTCGCCTTTCTTTTTCGTTTCGGTTATTCCTAGATAGTCTATGTTTTGTATTTTCATTTCTTCGACTATTTCATCTTCCTTTCCAATTATGCTTCTTACGTTCCACGTATCCCACCCAATAATATGCCTCTTCTTCCTTTCATGTTCCTTGTTTATTGAATAATTTTGACTTCTCATTGTATTGTCGCTTCCTTTTGTCGTATTTGTGCACTTTTCCTTCTCCTTCTCGTATGTGTCTTTGTGTTTTCTTTTCTTTCCAGGTATCACTTTCTGGCTCCATGTGTCTTCCTTTAGCTTGTACGTTGCACCTTTCTTTTGTTTATTCCTGTTCTTCTTGTCATTTTATTTACCATCGTCTTGTACCTTTGTGCTTGTCCTAGTCGTCATCGTTATAATAACCGCGGTGTCTATAGCTAGTTTTTTGTCCTCCTGCAGGGCGTCTTTATCTCTATTCCATTTCCACTCTCTTCCATCAATTATTAATTTGTGGTAACCAAATTTAATGTTTCTGGCCGCTTGTTCTCTTGCGTTGTGTGCTTTCTGTCTTATCTTTTTCTCGATTTCTCTTTCATTTTTTGTTAAATCGTTGTTCATATATACGTGATTGTTTATATTTTTAAGTTTGGCCTTGTTTTGCATGAGTTTAGTTTTTTCTTGTGCGTTTTCCATTTCTAATAAACATATTAACCGGCCCAATTTATACGCCGCCTTTATCTGTACCAATAACTTAAAAAAAGTGAAATGTGTGAACTGATTTAATTTTTTTTCTACTTTCACTGATAATTGGATTGCAATTTTTTTCATAATTGGAAGTGCTTTATCTCTAAAAAAACAAATATTTTTTATATTTGTGACATTGTACCAGTAGATGTCCCGTTTTTTTTTGTAATAAGCCTAAAGATGACATTTGATGATGTAAAATGACTAGAAGGTTTTGTGTGCAAATACAGAGGCATTCGAAGACGCATGGTCTCAAAATAAACTTTATTATTCATAATATTGCAAAACAAAGAAAACTGTTGCTTATAGTATATAAATGTTGAATACAAAATTAGCTTCAAAATAATAAAACTAATCTGCAAGGTCTTTTTTAATTACACCCAACATCAGGAATAATGGAAAACAGTCTCTTTAGAAACGTACAAATTATTGGAGTACTCGGTTATTTCTGAATATATTTTTCAATCTCTTTCACACTATAAGTACCGCGAGAACACTTTGGTTGTGGAACTGTTATCTTTTCTAGAACATCCTCGAAACAATACCAAATTTCATCTTTCTTAGTTGGCCAACGCTATGCAAAACTAGAAACTAGAACTCACTGCTGATACTAGATATTCTAGTTTTGCATCAGCTTCTTTCACATTCCTAACTTGTCCTGGAAAATATTTCGGATCATATCCAACATATTCTTTTGTTTTCTGCCCTTTTTTCTTCAGTTTGCTTCTTCTTTCTTGCTTACTTTTACTATATTCTTGCCATTGCCTTCTTGTGACAACAGAACAACAAGATTTTTTCTTTTTTACGCGTTGAACTTTCGTATTTCATATCTGGCCAAAACAGGGACCTCTTAAACGGAGATGGAATATCTTTTTCATTTTCGCTTGCTCTCTCAATTTCTGCTGGGTTCTCCGTCAACTTTAACCTGGGAGTTTGCAATTCTGGCATAAATTTTTCACCTTCGGCTTGACATTCCTTCTCTGGAGTTTTTTTCTGTATTGCTTAATAGCTCATTATCATCAATTTATTTCTGATGCAATGCTGTATTAGTTGATTCACTTCATTCAGATCGCCATTAATTGTAGTTTCAATATTTTTAGGTAATTTGGGGGAAGCATTTCTAGAATTACTCATTTCGCGAATGTCTAATTCTTCATCCGCAAATACTATTTCTGCTTCTTCAATTATCGCTTCAAAGTCTATTGGTTCTTGGTCGCTACTGTGAGTAGTTGTTACTAAGTCTGAAGAGACATAGTAATTAATGGTAGTGATTATTTCATAGTTTCTCATTTTTTTTCCAAATATCATATAAGAATTTATCACATTCATTGCCAGACCATTCTTTGCCTAGAGAATGTCTCCGGAAAAGCAATAGAGTCTCTGGTTTAACCATAGTTTCAAATGTCTGCAACGTTTCATTTAAATTTGCTTAAGTTGTAAGATAAATGGAACATCACTGAAAAATATCAGAGATACATACTAATATAAATTGGAGGAATTTCTATTGATCCCTAGAACAAAATGGTGACACATAAACGGTGAAACATAAACAACTCCTAACTTAAATGAAATTGATCAATATTTCAATGGCAGTGTCCAATTACATATCAAAAGAAAAACAATTAGATAGATATAGAAAAACAAAACCAGCAGAAGTTACGAATAATTACGCCTTTAAATATAACGTGCTACATAATGCTACAAATTGTAATGGAAGACCGAGAAACCACACTACAAATAAACAAAACGACAACAGAACTAGAAAAAGTTCAGATTCAGAGGTTTATTCCATGGGGATTCACTCACTGCATGGTTCTGCATGGCAGTAAACACACTGTCTATGTGTCTGTCAAGCTAAACCAGAAATAAAAGAAGATATGAAATTGGTAAAACGAAACAACTAAAAAGAAATGGATTATATTTTGTATGGATAACCTAAATTAGTGCTCTGAGACAAAAAGAGATCTAGATATACTACCGCATGGAATAGAAATCTTTATTCGTGGACCATGGCTTAGATAAATGTCGAGGGCAAAGAGTAAAGGGGTCTAGATTGAAGTAGATAACTGCAATCTAAACTGTACTAAGAATGCAAGCAGAAAATACTTACAAGTATCTATATTTTGAACAGAACAAAAATGAGAAAATACAAAGCTCAAAAATAAAGACTAAACGGTGAATGAACATGTTACTATATTTACAGTTATCATTTGTTATAATAAAATAATTAATAAACAAGTTAGTTGACATTCAAATTACGTGTCATTATTTTCGTGAACACTTTTCTCCCAATTCCTTAAATACACAACAGAATCTCATGTTGAAAATTAAAGTTTTAGGTATATTCTACAACAACTACCATCATCTCTACCGAGATTTTTTGATATGCATTCCAACTTTTTTCAGAGAAATATTTTTTAAATCTACTTCTCGAACTATGTCACCTAACACTATCTGTGTTGGCTTTTGCAGATTTCTGAACTAACTTCATTTTAATATTTACATGTGTGATTGCTTTTTATTGCTTTAGTTTTTTCAAAATATGACGTTAGGGTATCATTGATGTCTTTGTTTTCTTTTTTTAGTGTGTCTCATTGGAGGGCTTGGACTAGGGATGATCTGGTGAGGTGACACGTTGAAATTATCATGTAATATGCTTCACCTGCTTCACCAAATTATTTCCCTATTAGATAATCCAGATTTGTAGAGATCCTTCATAATATGTCGACAAAGAAAACAAAAAATGTTAGTTGTAACAGCTGTATTCGATGAGACGTGTGTGGTGGTATAATTATAATCTTAACATGTTTTCTTTGGCCATATCTATCTATTAACCGAATAGTTATTAAATGAGCGGTAAGACCAGCAAGTGAAACAGCATCTTCTTCAGTTAGTTTAGCATGATTTCAAAAATTGGCAATCTATTGTACAAAAATGTTTATTTAAATCCTCATTCTTGAAAAAAATCAGAAGTGCAAATTGTAACCTTCACCAGTGTTCCTCCACCTGAACGTCCTTTCCTTGATATTATTTTAGACCCACCTATATTGCTTTAGGAAGGTGGCCAAACATCGATGACACAAACTCAGCCTAAGGTATTACAACTTGTCTGTTTGGAAATCTCTGGAGCGAGGCGCATCTGTTTAACCACCTCAACGAAAACGTTGTACGCGTGCCAGTCAAAAGAAGATTAAGATTATCATGTAATTTTAAAGAAGGACCAAAAGAGATAAAAATCTTAGATAAAGGAGAAGACAGGATATCCTGTCAAACTAAACTAAGAACAATCATTTAAGGTACAATTTCTAAGCCACAAAGATTACAATTCGAAAATGCAAAACCAATTTCTCAAGAGCCTTGGAGTTATCATCTATATCTGGCAGTAAGGCATTTATTGAATAAGCACCAGAAGAATAAACTTCAAATGAAATCCATTTCTTGCCGATAATTGTCAAAATGGCAGTGCTATTTGATATTGCTGTTATTATTGTTGATTACCTCCTTAGCTTTAAAATAATTAATTAGTTTACGTAATCCATTTCGACATTGTATACATGCAACAATTTTCCAAGCAATTATTACAGTTTTATACACTTCATAGAATCTCGAGACATCTCATTTTCACAATAATACGATTTGCGACAGGAGCAACAGTAGACGCATTGACGGAAATACGCAGGCACACCCGGGATCTTTAATATTTTCCTCGATTTTCCCTTTTTCTTCTTGCTTTTTTCTTCTTCTCCGGCATCGTCGTTCGTCGGGCGTCTGGCCTCCAGAGAACGCGGTATTTCTCTAGGATTCATCTCACATATACTTCTGATGCCATTAGCAGTCTTCTCTCTTCGCCGTTGACAAAATTTGCGATAATAAAATGAATTACCTCGACGAGATATTGGCCTGGGATGCAACGTAATTGCGTGGGGAAATGGAGCAGCGGCTAGGCTAAGTACCTAGCAACCGTACAGCACCCTCAAGAAAGTGATAGCTTAGCGTGTAAACCAGTTGCATTCGTTTTAACCAGCCCTTATATATAAATTTAATTTATTCATTTTTATACATCTTCGACTGGCGATGGAACTTCAATTTCCACGATATTCTAACTACGATTATCCATTTTAATTAAATTATATTCGTAAAACAAGTTTCAAGCTGGTACTCGTGGTTTTATATATGACTTAAGCGGAACTTTCCGCGAACCATTACTAAGCAGCACATCCCTCGCAGAAACAATAAATATAAGTCTTAATTTCTGCTGCTGTCGTAATAAATTAATCGCTGATGGTAGACGCGTACTTTACATTCCTTCGGCCGGTTTAATTACAGAGAGAGGCGCCTCGCACTTTTCATTAAAGGAAATGCATCAACTTAATTGAATTATAATTGCGTCCGTGTGTATTTTTCTTAATATTCCGGGAGTCGTTCGGGTTGTGAATCCGAACGTTTCCGAACCAGTTTAATTAATTCCAAAGCGCACTATTCATTATAAGATGCTAGAATGTTATCTTTTGAATGCTAGATATTTTGCGCCGTTAAGAAAATTCTATTGTACATGTTTCTATTGTAACTAAGAGCTTCTTTAATCCAGTAACACTTGACAGTGTTTAATGAAATGTTTTTTGTAGTAATAAATATGGAAATGTTTCTGTTTTTTTATGAGAAACAAAGAGGCTTATCAAAACACAAAGGAACGAAGAGCTCAAAAGCTGCTAAAACATAAACCTTTCAAAGGAATTCTATAAAACAGGAAACAAGAAATAGAAATACATAACACGAGACAAAAACGGAAACAAGATTCTCAATATTTCCTCTAGTACAATCACGTGGTCGATATAAGTTATAAACTGTTATGCAGAGGAAATAAATTTTCCACAAAACTGTATTTATACAAGACCCTATATCTAAACAGCTTTTATATAAACTAAATCCCCTCCAAGAACTGTTTATTTTGATTACAGTACCTGTGGATTACTAGCAGGTATAGGTTTGCTAACTTTTGAACCGGAAGGGGCAGGCCGATTTTGCATATCTGTATCCTCATATATGTAGATCATTATTTATTATGGTTATCATTTATTAAATTAAATTATTATTTATTTAAATTTTCACATTTACAAATTCACAACTTTCATTTAAATACTCCTAATAAATTTCGAAAAAAATATTATCACATTCAAACACAAAATCTTAAATCTTTTCATCACAGACAATTAAAATGTTGAAGGATTATCAGAATAAAATACTACGCATGAAATCTAACTTAAAGGAAATAGTCAGTGGCGTAGCTAGGAGGAGGGCCCGAGGGGCCCGGGCCCCCTCCGAAGTTGTACTGTATCCATAATTCGAATTTTATTGAAAAACATTAAAAAAATTTTTTTTTTGTAGAAACGATAAATCTAAATATATCTGAGGAAAATAAATATCTATTGCAACACAGAGTTGCCAGATTGGGCGATTGATCGCAATTTTAGCGACTTCTGACACAAAATTGCGACAACTTTTTTGTAGAAATCGCAAGTCGCAAATTGAGCGATTTCAAATTGTTCAGGTTGCGCTTAATTTGATAAATTTTATTATTTACTGTACAAATATACATACATCTCAAAACATTATATGTTATAGGGAAATTTTAGTACCTTTCATTGTAGCGGTTATTTTATATTACAAAGTTTGTTCGCTAACGAGTGTTTACCACACAATACCCGTAAGAATTTATAATGATTTACATGATTTCTAGTTGGGAGTTGGTCTTTCGCGCTTCAACTGTGACAACTGTCAGAATTTCGATGATTTAAAAATATTAAATATACGTTTTCAAAACTTTCGTTCCTTTTTTAGTTCTTCAACCCTTTTGGGCCCCTCCCAAACCAAAATTCTGGCTACGCCACTGGAAACAGTTAAAAATAAAAATCTTCCCTTTCCTCCACTTATACAAAAAATTAATTTTACATACGAACAACATTTTAACAAAATTAAATTGAAACACCGAAAAAAAAAAAGAAAATCTAATCATTCGCAATACACAAAAAAAAAATCATAAACCCTCTATTAGAACAAAAAGAATGGATTACCAATTTATCTAGCACTGCTCTCCCACCACATGTGGCAGAAACATTAAGCTTAGGTCCAAAATTTTCTATCCCTTACCAAAACAATAAATCAATTCTAGTATACATAATATTGGAGCTAATATTAGAATCAACAATAAACACTTATACATCTGAATAAAAAATTTAATACGTTCTAAGCTTTGTAATGTTATTACTAATTTCATTTCAAGTCATTACACAAACAAAAATTAACTCAACAACAACGCTTATTACAGCAGAATATTAAATATACTAAGACCTTCTTACAGTGTAATCCACATTTAATGCTACTAAAACCAGACAAAAGTAATAAAACTGTAATGGTAAAAGATGACTATGAAAATAAGATGAATAACATATTGCAAGATCACAATATTATTTACCGAATGACCTCACAAAAAAATATCAAAATTTGAATAATAACTAAGTTAAATCATGGGAAGAAAAATGTTTTATTAATACAGATTTAGCTAAAAAATTAGAAATAAATAACTCATTATCACCAAAAATTTACGGTTTGCCTAAATTACACAAAGAAAACATACCTTTAAGACCTATTGTTTCATGTATACAAAGCCCATTTTACAATTTATCCAAATTTGTAGCAGATACAATTTCAATTATCACTAATAAAACGAAATATACTTCCTCATTGTGTACTAACATTCCGACAGATCTGCCGATTATGTCCATCAAAAAACATTGGAATGAATTACAAGATTATATTCCACTACCATAAAACGAGTTCATAAAAGCAGTAGAACTAACATTGAATACAACATATTTCCAATACAACAACAAATTCTACAAAGAAATTTTTGGATGTGCTATGGGTGCACCAATTTCAAGTGTAGTAGCTGAACTTGTTTTAGAGGACTTAGAAAATGAAATTTTACTCAATCTAAATTTCAAACCAATATTCTATAAAAGATATGTTGATGACTGTATAATAGGCATAGCGGAAAACAGAATCGAAGATAGTTTAAAAGCCTTTAACAATTACCATACAAAATTAAAATTTACAATCGAAAACGAAAAAAATAACCAAATTAACTTTCTAGATTTAACATTAATCCGACAAGGAAACAGAATTTTAACAGAAATGTACCATAAACCCACAGCATCTAACAGATATTTAAATTTTAATTCTTCCCAGCACATTTCTGTCAAAAAAATTGTTGTTACATCATTATTTGATCGTGCTATTAAATTAACAAGACCAATATTTAGACATGAAATAATTCTACATATAAAACATATTAATTAACATATTATTAAATAATTACTCAATTTCTTTCATTAACAACATTTATAAAAAAGATTACATAAAACCTACAATAACAGCAGATTTCCTCCTAAAGAAAATAACGACCTTTCTCTCAAATATGCTGCGCTGAAAAAATAAACAAAATTCTAATTCCTCATGGCACCAAATTATAGACCATAAAAATCAAAATAATTTACAATTTTTATATATAAAACTTAAAGATACTACCCCCCAACTACAACAAACACATGTGATTTACAAAATTATATGTAACAATTGTGACAAAGTATACATAGAACACAAATTTTCAAACCATGTTACTGCTCTTAAGGATCATACTAATACAGAGAATCATTCCTTTAATTTTAATGAAACTAAAATTCTGAACTAGAACACCGTTATAATGCTGTCATGGTGACGATAATAAGACTATCGCAAATCTTTCAAATATAACGGGTGGGCAAATTTGAGGTTAAGAAGTAAATTGGCTGTCAAATGATGAAATGTCAAGAATTGAGCTGTCATCTTTTGACATTTATTTAATAAAAGGTAGGGAAATTTTAACCATGGAAAGCTACACTTTTGAACAAAGAATTTTAATTGTGAAAATTTACTATCAAAATGGTGAAAATTTTACTGTATCACTTCGTACAATTCGAGCAGCTTTTCCTTGTAATCAGACTGCTTCTGAGACCAATGTGTTTTGATTAATCTAATCGCTAAATTCGAGGCTCAAGGTACTGTTACTGACAATAGACCAAAACAATACGTTCGTAGTGGCCGCCCAAACATAGCCGCTGTACAGAAAAGTGTTGAGAATTAGCCTGGAACAGACTGACGAGATAACATTGGACATTTGCCCGACATCATATTCCATTATTAATTCCCATATTTCTACTTTACATTGGTATCAATGAAAATGAATTTGTCAAAAAAAGTGTGTTTTAAACCAATTTACTTCCTAACCCCAAATTTGCCCACCTGTTATATTTTGCCTTAATATAAAATTGAAACAATGACATTTATAATTTTCTATTGAATTAACCATGTACACTAAATATTTCATAGCAACATATGCCATTCTATACAAAATAAAATGTTTTATATGACTTACAAAAAATATGTATCAAGTACATTTTAAGATTAAAACTTTTCTTTCAATATTTTTAAAGTATAACAATATCACAATATCACAATGACACATAAATTTAAAGACAAATTTACATAGTTCCAACATGTACTCTTAGTACACTTTTAATTACACAATTTTAAGAATAAAACTTTCATTTTAATGTTTTACAAGAATGTAGTATAATCTAACCTTATATAAGTTGATTTACAGATGTAGTTACATTTTAATAATTTAAGGACAATTTCAACAAAATTAAATTAGTTATATAAAAAATTCCAATACTTATATAATTCCATTCTCAATCGTCATAATTGAAATTTTGAACATAGTTACAAATTCAAAATGAATTTTTTTTAATTGTTTTAAAATATTGTTTAATCTTTATTTAAAGTTTCTAATGAATTGGTCATCATTTGAAACATGAGCGAAACGTCAATAAAAATATTTAAGTTTATTTACTTCGATTTTTAATAAAAAATTCCGCACAACCAAGAAACAATTGGAAATTCATATATAGTCTAACGGAAACGAAAATATCCAAGTTTTATACTTGTTATTATGTAATCATTATCTTTTAATTCCTGATTTATTTCCGAAAGGTTAGAAATCAATAAAAATAATAAATAATTAAATACCAATACTTATATAATTCCATTCTCAATCGTCATAATTGTAACTTGACCGTGCATAACATTTAGTTACACATTCAAAATTTTGAAGTTTTTTTTAATTGTAGTTTTACACACATTTAATGACACATATCATGAAAGGTTGTTTTTTAAAACTTTTTGAAAGTTCAGTGGGTCAAAATTTTATAAACTTTTTAAATGTAAAGATACTAATGATAATCATTCCTTTAATTTTAAAAACAAACTGGTACATTAAAGACACTTAGTAATGTAGAATGGTGACAATTAAAGACATCGCATTTTTCAAACACTAACGGTAAATTTTTAAAAAAATTGGCGTAAATTAAATGTCAAGTTTGAGCTGATCATCTTTTGAATTTATTTAGTAAAAAGTGATTTTAACCAAAAGCTAACTTTGAACAAAGAAAAAAAATTTACTATCAAAAAAAATTTTAGTTATCACTACAATTCGAGTTTTACAATAAATTAATCACAAAAACTGAATAAATAAAATAATCGCTAAATTCAGGTACAAAATCAAATAATAACATATACAAACGTTCGTAGTGACCATATATAAACAATTTAAGCTGACACAATAAAACACGAATTAAAAAAATCAGACATTCAGATAACTTTCATATCTACAAAGCCCGACCAATTCCAATAATTCCCATACATTTATTCAATGAAATTTAAAAAACCAATTTAAACCCCAAATTTGCCAAAGTTATATTTTGCCTTAAATTAAATTGAAATAATGACATTTAAATTTTCTATTGAATTAACCAAACAAATATTTAAAGAAACAATTTATAACCATCAATAAAATGTTTTATATAACTTCACCGCTGAAATATTTATCAAGTACTTTTAAGATTAAAATATTTTGATTTTAAAACAATAAAATTTTCAAAATGAAAATAAATTTAAAGACAAATTTAATTTCCAAATGATATACATTTTAATTAAAATTTTAAGAAAAAACTTTCATTTTAATTTTTACAACGGATATTGATAATTTAAGCTTATTTAAGTTGATTTACCGATTAGTTCGCTTTAATTTTATTAATTTTCAAGCTCTTAAATTAATTTTACAAAAGATTCCAATATTTAATTCCATTCTCAATCGTCATAATTGTAACTTGAATATAGTTACACATTCAAAAAAATTGTTTTATATATTGCTTAATCTTTATTCAAATCATAGAATTATCATGTTATGGAAACGTAAATTGGTATTTAATTTTTATTGTTTTATTGATCAAAAAGTTTCGAAATAAATCACAATTAAAATATACATAAAACGGTCAAAAAATATCATTATACTGGTTATTATGTATACAGGTTATTATTTATACAGGTTATTATGTATACAGCTTCTTATTTATACTGGCAATAAATATGCTGGCTATTATTTACACAGGTTATTATTTATACAGCTTATTATGTATACATCTTATTATTGTATACAATGGTTACAAATCATATGATTTCACTCCAACTTCCGGAGTACCACAGGGGTCACATCTGGGACCGCTTTTGTTTGTGCTGTTCATGAACGATTTATTCATGTCTCTATCGTGTCCAGTACTGGCTTATGCGGACGACATAAAAATTTATTCCCCTCTTAAAACTTTAAACGATGCGGCTCAGCTACAGCATAACTTAGACTGTATTTTCCGTTGGTGCTTCTTAAATAAATTAAAATTAAATGTTAATAAGTGTGTATTTGTTACTTTTACGAGAAAAACTAACTACATTAATTCGTTGTACTCAATACGTGATAGTTTGTGTGCTGCTGCTTCAAGGACTTTGAGTTTTCTCCTACGATCGTGCAAATTTTTCAATAACATGTCCCTTTTTAAAACACTATACTTCAGCTTTCTTGTAAGCAAACTGGAATACGCATCTGTGGTTGGGTCACCACATTGCACCCAACTGAGCATTGAAAAAGTCCAACGCCGTTTCCTAAAGTATCTGTCCTTTAAAATGGATAATCAGTAACCTGCCAGGGGTACCGACTACAAATCCCTTTTGGAAAGACTTGGCGTACGATCGTTAGAACATCGTAGGAGGGTGTCTGGAGCTGGGTTTGTTTGGAAGATTGTTCGTGAAATTGATTCTTCTGATTTACTATCCTCTATCGATTTCCTTGTACCTCGTTTATCCTCTCGCTCCTCATCTACCTTCTCATTACCTTGCCCTCGCACAAATTTATTAGTAAAGCCATCCTTATTTATAATGTGTCATAATGCTGATTTCTTGTAGAATGATATATTTTTTGATAGTGTTGATCAACGATGTTAGTTCTTTGTTTTTCTTTTCTTTCACCTTTTATTTTGTTTTTTTAAACGGTCATGACAGAAGTAACAGCTGTGTTTTGAGCATACAAAGGCAGACATAAAATAGATATTCATTCCAATTCTCGTTAAATTACGCCACAACTGATGTAACGCGAAATCTATTAGATAGATATGATTTAAATAAATGAAAGGCTACGAATGCCGAAACTTCCCATTCCGAAACAACACATCATGGTTCAAAGGCTTTGGCCAGATCGAAGAAAATACCAGCGGTTATATATTTATTATCCATAGATATGATTTAATACATTATGAATAGCATTCTTAGATGAGTTGTGAGAAGTGAATCCAAATAATCGCTAATAGCTCTCACAAGGAAACATGGAACTTTATCGATGCCAGATAATCGTTTAAAAGCAATTTCGTTAATAATTTCCAGTAATTCCAGTTTGTGTATTGGATTAAAAAAAAACGTATTAGATATAGGACGAATATGTTAGCTGCCCATCATGTTCTGCGAATTAGAATGAGCAAGATCAATACTTTGAAATGGTTCATTAAATAAACTGGCAAGAACACAAGGATTGGTTATCTGTTTTCTAGGTTCATTTATAATACTAATGCTATTTATTGGTCTACCTTTAATTTTTTGTAGTATATAATTATTTATTTATAGCAAAAATTAAAGGATTTTACTAACCCAATACAATTTTCCTTTAGATGTCCAGTTGTCAAATGCCTTATTTCAAAAAATATGTATGTATATGCGAAATAAAATTATAAACATGCTAACTTACACGAATTACGAAACAAAACAAAGTTATTAAAAAAGAAACGCAATAATAATTCATGATTACAAGCACAGTAACAATTAAATGTATCGTTGTAGTTACACATTATTATTTGATGAACTCTCGATAATGAATATCGAACACACAGTCGCAGACCACCCCTAGTTAAACGATCCTGAAACTATTATAAACACAGCAGAACTTGCTGCAGTAAAACCTCGGTACCTGCAGTAGCAATAATCATGCTATAAAGTTCGCGAATGAGTGACATTAGAGCACGCAACCGTCGTGGCGTCGGCATCAACCAACTCCGTCGCGGCGCCCCAGCGTCGGGCGTCACTGCGGACTATATAGTCTACGGTGTGGCAGCGGCGGTTTTACCATATCAGACGCTCGGCTGCCTTAATTTCACTAATATACATCAATTTTTTATTACCCGGTAGTATGAATGTACGTCTGCTTCCGTTTACCCTCTCCCAGACACATAATAAAAATTTTGTTGTAGATTTGCATTTAGCACGATAAGTAGCAAATTAGATTTTTAAGTAAAGTACATTTCAAGTATCTGGTTGTGCTATCAATTATTGTTTGGTAAGATTTCTATTGTCAGCGTTTTAATTGCAATACAAAAAAATCAATTAAAACCACAAAAGAAAAACAAAAGAAACGTAGGTAAGTACAATATTGAAACGTCAAGGTCGGAATCCACGCGTTACAACCGAAAACGCTAAACATGCAAATTGTAAAATGTTATATTTTGTTGCGACATCCATATTATGTCGCGGTTCCCTCTTCTTCCTTCTTCTCCCGCTCGTCTCTCCCACTTCTTTATTCGTCTACGTGTCTTGTTGGTATTGAACTATGTATGTAGTATACATCTTCGTGTCCGTACCATAAGTACCAATAAAGTTTTATGCCATCGATATACATAGTTTTGCATGAAATTTTCCGAATATTACGTTGTTGCTCTCCGCAGGGGCTATAAATTTAAATTTACGCGGGGGAGATGTCGCTTATATACACTCAAGGCCGTTTCAATTACCTTATTATATCAATTTAAGAGATGAAATGTTTTATTTAAAACTTAGGGGAGATTTTGAGTGTATCGATAGTAAAACTGCATTTGAAATGTTATTTGTAAGTTTCTAACTTTAGTTGCTATATTGACGTGAAGGGGGCGCAACGAAACTTAGTTCACGCCAACAATGATAATGTTATTTCTTTGGTTTTACCTCGCCTGCTATTATTAAGGATAATAATAAATTACATCTTTCGTTTTAAATATGTTGGAAGTATTCCTTATTTTGTTTTGACTGCACTTTATGTGTGTATATAAATGTGTTCAATGGCTTTGTTACAATATTATTTCGCTGTTTATAACACTGCAATACTATTAATAAATTTGCTCTCAACGAAGAATGGAATCCCGGATAAAATTGTTGCATCGAAAAATATGTACGAAACTGTAAAATATACGGCAGAGGACCAAACGTGAAAACAGAGGCTACAAAATAACAATCCTGCTGTTTTTTTACTTCTTCTCAAGAAGAATCTTTCCCTATCTCTATCAGTTCTTACACAGAGCAGAGTTTCTCCGTTATAGTCTGATGTTCGTCTTTTTCCATCTAATTAGAGAAGTAATATCCTCTACTATATAGGACTTAGATTCGATATCCCTATCAGTTAATCCTGTGGCGATAAATTTTTCTAAGCGGTCTTCAATGTTTTGTGTGAAACTTCCTGCTGAAAGATATAACGGAAGCTTTGTCAGAAAGTGATATGTAATGTATGATATCAAAATGATCTTTCCAAAATTCGGTCAGTGCTTTATCTATCTTGTTTTCTTGAAATTGCTTATGATCTGCTGATCCATGGTCTGAATGAGAGAAGTCGTATTGGGGAGAAGAAACTTTATAGTAACGAAGTCAAACTCAGAGAAGACATACGTCTTGAAGTTTGGTAAGCGTGCAGGAGCATTATCCATTAAGAGGATAGTCTTCAAAGCAGGTTGGTTTGCACTTGGCTCGAGCACAATACGAAATACCATTCACTGAAATATTGAAACAGTCCGATATTTCTTCCATTGGCTTGTGCCCCTAAAATGCTCACTTTTTACAAACTCCTGATGATTCTGAACTGTTTAACAAATTCATTAACGGCACCTTTATCGGCAGTATCTCCTTTTTCTTGTTGTACAACCTGTAAGTAGCTGTCCTTTTTTTGGAAATTTGTAGACCAATCATGGCTGGCTTTAATCTCTTCGTTTTCCTGGCTAGTTCATGCTTGTTAATTGTTTCATAAGATCGGCATGCATCACCATTACCTTTCTCGCACATAATTGCTCTTGATACGCTACTGCAAGCACACTGTTTTAGTTATCCAAAAACGAAAGCATATTCAAAAGTTTAATACTTAACCTTTATTTTTGACGATTATCGAAATCGTCGTTTTGGGTAAACATTATGCAGAAGTTAAGTTGCGAATATGGAGATCAACACGGTAATAGCTAGTATAATAGAACGGCAAAAATATAACCTTGCCTGTGGTTTAGAAATTTGTAGTTAGATGTCGTGGTAATAGCTGAGTGTTGACTCGTAGCTGCTCGGCGCTAGAGGGCGATGTACAGTATCCGTTCTAGTACCGCAGTTATAGGAGACATTACCACAAATACAGTGTTCGTCTATCCAGTAGTACAATAATAGTAAAATATTGAAAAAGACAACATTGAAGGTACTTTCAATATGCGTCTGCCGAAGAAGACAATGCTTTAAATGATATCAAAGGCCTCCACGGTCCGATTATCTGTTATGAGAGCTTCCGGGTTTTGACCATGTCATAGTAAACCAAATAGACATATACCAAATAAAAGTAAAAAATAAAAATAAACAACAACTTATCCAAACTCGATGTTTCACCATTAATATAAGTGGCTTCTTCAGGAGCTAAACTAAGTGAGGGGCGCCTGACGGTCACACACAGAGGGCACACAGAGGGAAGTCGAATTTATGTGGAGATGTGACGTTGTAGGGACGTCTTAAATTTAATTAATTTAGACTAGGCGCAACCAAGTTAATCTGGCCCGCGGAAAATGTGCGAACTTGCCAACCTCTTACATCGCACCCTCCCTAACCATACTTTCAGTGTTTGACAGCACGGTACAGTCTCGTTCTAGGTGTTGGTAGTTTTCCCGTTTTCTTGTGTGTCAAATTTATATTTTCATTTATTGCTGCATTTTTTCTTCATTTTCATCATTTATTTCCGACCTTTGATTATTTAAAAAGGTTTTTAAAAAACTACTTCGCTTTGTATTGTGAATTCAAGGTAAATAATATTATAATCTCAATTTTGTAATACACATGTCTATGTTACAAATATTTTCTAGTTTATCTTTATTATGGCTAGAAAACGTAAATCTAAGAATGACGTTTTGACTGTTTTGGAGACAATTATTGAATTTTGTGAGGAAGAAAAACGATTAGGCCGCTACTCCTTTCCCGTAGAACAAGTTTTATTAGCATAGTGGCTGCCATGACAGGAAAATCGGAAGGAACTATAAAACGGATTAAAAGCAAATTAGTTAAGGACTTGGTTCATCCTCCACCATTACTAAAGATCCAGTAAAGGAAAAGAAATCACCAAAAATAACAGGCGTTTGCTGAAATTGCTCCAGAATTCTGGCAAGCAGAATGCAAACATGTACGGAGAATACAAAACCAATACATCCATAGTGACAAGCTAATGGATATACTTACAAGAAGAATTTATAATTAGATTAAATGATCCAGATTCGGAGTCAGATATGGACTGGTTAGAGTCTGATGATGAACTATAATTATAGTGTTTAACACTAGTGTATATTGTACAAAACAAAGAATGGCCAAGTAACTTTTACATTAAAATTTTGTTTACTGTTCTTTCAAATTTCTTAATGATATCTATATTTATTGTTCTTTGTCGTCCCTGATTAAATTGTAAGTTTAATATTATAGTTAGAATATACTACAATAGTAGTACAATATAGTAATTTTTGATGTTTAAATTATTAATACTAAACATTATTGAAAAATTTAACGGACAACCATCACGCATTTATTAGTTTCGAATATTTCCTTCAATTATTTAAATTGTAACGAACCAATATACGGAAAGTGACGAAAAGGATCGTATGCGTACGATGCATAAGAAATACTTAGGTGTCATCCCATATACATATATGCCCCAATACTCGTCCATAAATATTGCTATGGAATGTTGCATCTACGTCGATGGTTACCTATATGTCATGTAATCGAAGGACGTCTAGTCGACGTAACTAAATTACGTCGAATCTCTCTGACATATTATCGTCATATTTTCGTTTATTCTACGTTGAAACGTTAGTGAATTCAATATACGTGGTGACGTATTGTGTTCAAGTGAAGTATACGTGTCTGTGCTGGCTAGGGATGGTGACTACTTGCAAACCACGCTAGAGGCACAAACCTTCTGAAAGGGCAAAAACTGGGTAAAAGTCCCCAAAAAGTTAGGGCAACTCGACGTGTTAACCACACTAGAGGCGAAAACTTGACCTTTTCTTTTGTAATGCTTTTGGGGGCCACGAAGAAATTTAAACCTTTGGATAATACTGATGTTTCTGTTTGCGACAGAGTGCATGGGGATAGATTTTTGACTGATTTTGATGATGAATGCGTTACGGTTTCCGAATATGATTTTCTTTAATACGTTCTGAGGTTCTTGGATAGAAGAAATGCGAATGGCAGCGAGTTAAAAGCGCCAGGGTGCACAGAATAAGGGTAGACAGTTTGAGGCGTACCTTGGAAAAAGTTTGCGTTTTTTCTCCCCGTGTAGGTATGTTAAATGATGTCGCAGGCTTTCACGGTCTGAGTCTCTGTTATGCGGCGAAAACCTGACAGAAGTCAGACCGATGCAAAAGTTTTGGTAAAATATGGATTAAACAAAGAAATATGTGCTGTATACGAATATTTTCAGCACTCACTGTAATTATGTAGAAGGTTGTATCTTGTAGGATTTCAAGTTTAAATTAGGTCATTTGAAAAGCAATAACAAGTAACAAGAAATAATTCCAACGAAATAACAACACTTTCTATACTTTACCATGGACATTCCTACTATGTAACTATGAGTAGTAAACAATACCAACACAAACAATCGTTTAAATACGAAGCCATCATAATAAATTCCACCAATGTACCTACCCGCTTATTAGATGCTAACCGACCTTTTACGTAATTTATAAACGGATATAGACGACGGACGCGGACGGTCCTATTTATATAAATAATTACCAGAACAAAACGAGTCTATGGAAATACATATTTTCGAAACACCTAAAGGTAAAGTTTCCGTATTGCCTAACGCGGCATCACGAACTACCTGACAGTTGTTTATGTGCTCATGACGTGCGGTAGTTGTCTACTGCACCAGAGCCACATGCAATTGAAAAATGTCATTTCGCTTTATTTTACTGCTTTTTACTTCACTAGATGCAGGGCATGTTCTATGTAGTTTATTTTATTCGCACATAAACTATATCTTCTCCGCTCGTTTTGTATGTGTACTATATTTGTAGGTAACATACATACATATACGTAGACACGAACTCGTTTATGCAACGGCAAAGATATTGTGCGGTTTTGTATGTTCTCAACACAACACGAACTGAGCCTATTATCGGGATAATAGCTCTTCGATTTTTTAATTGGATTATTTATATACTTATTATTATTTTAAGTTTATATGATAATTTATTACAAATTGTTTTAATATATTTAATTGTTATAAATATAAATTAATTTGATAAAATGTGATAATTTATATATCATAAAATAGGAGCATCTTACATCGAGCAGTCATGGCCGAGCGGTTAAGGCGTCTGACTAGAAATCAGATTCCCTCTGGGAGCGTAGGTTCGAATCCTACTGACTGCGAAAATATCTTTTTTATATCGAATATATTAATTTTAAAAAGATACTACATATTTAAAATTATATTTGTTAAGTAAATTTTAATATATTTGTTATTAATAATATACACACATCGAAAAAAGTCATAATTAGAGTAGGCTATGTGAATGGATTGTTACTTTACCCACTTTCACATAATGACATTTATTCCTTGAGGTTATAAAACTTATATAAACTAAAGTTACAATAAAATGTCAAGTAATAAATGTCATTATGTGATAGTGGATAAAGCAACGATCAAAAACATTTACATAGCCTACCCTAATGTTTTTTTTTCGATGGCACGTAATGCAAATGGATAAAAAATGCGATACAGAACAGAAAAGGAAAGAATGGGGGATGTGCATTCACTGCAGAGTGTATTTATTTACACGGGTTTTGAGTAGAATAATGTTTCTTATTACCAAAAAGTAATAACCATTTGACAAGAATTAATACTGCAACAAATATTCAACGGATAAATTGTTTTAACGCCAACCATCACACTAAAAATCGTTTGTCGCTGTCAGGGCTTCAATAATAAAAGTTTTGTCGTAAATTATGTATGGAAAATAATGGAAGAAGACATTCAGTGCACGCCGCCTGAAATTCAGAAGAAGTCGTTAGAGACGTCTTTCGAAATTCTACCACAAAAATCAGTCGAAAAATACAATCGCCAGTATGACATATTCATGGAGTGGTGCAAAAAATACGGAATTATAAAATATAGTAAAAACGTTTTACTGGCGTATTTTTCCGATTTATCGAAAGAGTATTCTCCTTCTTCGATGTGGTCATATTATTCCATTGTGAAAGTAACTCCTTCAGCAGAAAATTACGTCGACATTAGTAAATATAATAAACTTACGGCTTTTTTAAAACAAAAGGAAGAAATCATATTCCAAAACCCTTTCACAGGCAGAAATACTTAAATTTTTACTAAATGCACCGGATGAAATCTACTTGTTGATGAAGGTAATTTATGTAAAATTTTCGAAACCATTTTGATATGAATGTAGTAACTATTTTAGATTTGTGTTGTGTTTGGCATTGTTGGAGCTTTACGTAATGAAGAACTTTTGAATTTGTTCATATAACTAAAACAAAGACCAACAGGCCTCGATTATTTTTAATCACTTCAGAGTTTGAAGGAAAAGTAAAATTCATAGAATTATTTAACAAATATATAGCTCTGCGTCCTAAGCATACGCCCCACGACCGATTTTTCCTAACTTATAGAAATGGCAAATGCACAATCCAGCCAGTTGGAATCCATACTTTTGGAAGTGTACCAAGCAAAATTGCCAACTATCTGCATTTGCCGCAACCATCACTTTATACGGGACATTGTTTTTGTAGAACGTCCGCCACCCTCTTTGCTAACGCAGGCGGCAGTAAGGAATCCTATGTTGAGGAATCTGTGCTTAATAAAACGAAAATCGACGATTTTAGGTGAAGGTCAAACTGACAACATAGTTGTTACCAATGATAATTCTGGTGAAGATTTGCAATTTATTAACATAGACAATAACCCTCAAACATTTTCAGTTCAAACTCCTTCTACTTGAGGAATTAATATTTATAATTCGTCAGTAAAGTGTCTTTATCGAACTTGTCCGCGTGAATGCCTGGGTGAATTCTGCATAACTTTGTGTATTTTTCCAGCAAATAAAAATTTTAAAATTTAAAAAAAATATAGGGGGTGGAGGTTGTTTCTGGAAAACAAGAACTATGACAGGCAAACTATTGTCGCTCTTTTAGTACTCATAAAACAGTTATATATATTTGTCTTAATTTTTTTTTTGATATGTTTTACAGTTTTGGAGATATTAAAGCAAATAGCGGAAGGTAGCGTTGGCTCTTGGTCGCCCCCACCCTCGAACACGAGCGATTTAGCATCTATGGAAGTTACCGTTGTTCTTACACTGCATCAGTCTACAAACCCACCAAATTTCATATAAATCGGTCACCACCACTTGCCTGTGTTTCCTTGGGAGGACAGCATACAAAAGATAAGTTCGTTAGCACACCTAAATCGACATTAAAGTTAAATGGCCGAAACACGCATGCGCTATTCTCTCCAAACCGTCGGCGCAGGCACTTTCAACCCATGGTTGATTCAAGAGCGGCAAATATAAAATTTTGAAAAAACTACTTTTAGATTCTGTAACAAAATGCACATAAAATTTACATAGACTTTTAGTATCCATCAACAACTACCTATAGTCCAGGATTTTTAGATATTCGCTTCGCAAAAAATCATAATAATTGATTTTTCGATTGGATTATGTTAGAGGTGTCCCCTAAGTATAAAACCAAATTTGTGTCGTCCAAAACCGCGAGCGTTAGCCGCCATCTTGAAAACGCCTTTTTGAAAATATCTCGAAAACGGTGAGTTTTACGTTAAAAATTGTAAGAACCATTTTTGTAGAAGATAATATTTTCCGTTTTTTTTGTTTGAAACTTTTTCTCTAGTGTTAATATTTGCCGAGATATAGTCGATTGAAAACGACGATTGCTGGTTTTTGGAAAATATCTCGATTAATTTTTGGAAATACGAAAAAAATGTGATTATCGAAGTTGTAGAGCATAATATTTTCGACAATTTTTGTATGAAACTTTTTTTTCAATCGATAGTTGATGAGTTATAATTTACCGAACGTGGTTACACCAGTTTTTATATTTACTACCAACTAGTTGAAATTCAATTCGAGAAACGTGTCAAAACGTATTTACTTGATAATTGTTTTTACTCTCCTGGTGTCCAAAATTTAATGCCATTCTTATAAATTACTTTTATTTCAAGAATTAAATCATGGAAAATAATGAATAGTATTGAGATTAATGGAAACTATAATAATTATAGTATTTTCCAACAAATCAACATTTTGCTTAAAGAATTGTTGAGATACTGTTAGAAATTGTATTTGTATAAATAAAGGCTTTATCTTACAGTGAATTGAATTACTCTGAAGAAGTTCATCAAAGCAGTAATCCTTTTTAGAAAAATGAAACTTACTTTAAAATGAAACCTTTATTTACTAAATGGGAATCCTCCGCTGGGAAATTCGCATTTAATTTGAAAAAGATTGGTAAGACCAACGAATGATATTTATTTGCCGCATCAATAGTTTTTACAAACAACAATTTCAAGTTTTTTAACACTTCTTTTTTTACGTTGGTGACAAAGACCAGCCTAAAATTTCAATAAAATCGTCGAATTAGTAATTCTATCATATATTTCCTTCCTTCTAAATTTAGTTTCGATGACGTGATGTTATAAAAAAGACGGCGAAAGTGAAAATAAACATTTGCCAGATATACAGGCGTAATAAGTTTTCTTTTTTTC
Source organism: Holotrichia oblita (assembly GCA_023690525.1). Lineage (NCBI taxonomy): Eukaryota > Metazoa > Arthropoda > Insecta > Coleoptera > Scarabaeidae > Holotrichia > Holotrichia oblita. The sequence goes on along the minus strand of CM043017.1, from coordinate 152,047,410 downwards.
TTACGTATTCTCATTTAGGCGCAAAGTAAACAACTGCTTTATTTCTTTTTCTTGGGCCACGTGAGGGCAAACAAAGATATGTAGCCACTAAACCGGGCGTACATGGAAAACCGTTTAGCGGAGAGCAAACTGAAATCTCACAGAAAAATACAAAACCCACATAAATCGTACTTTCGTTCATTAAAGGGAAGTAATCCGCTGCCGGCAGATATACGTTTAGCTAAAGGGAAGGGGAACTCAGACAGCTGCACGACTCCTCTGAAGCTGAACGTCGCATATATCGCCCTATATCTACTGTTGATGTGTATGCTATTGCTTGGGTGGTGTTTTGAGAAAGAAAGAGGAGATATTTGCCGGTAGTTTATATAAAAAGTCATATGTTGGAATTATTAAGTATGAAAGCAAATGTAAAACTTGAAATGGTGTTACCCGGATAACAACACATCCCTTTCACTGATGCACTGGAAATACAGTATCTTCGCTTTATTTTCACATTAATTCATTTATGTATGCAACACACTCTGCAATATGATAAGATTCATTCTTAATCTGAATGTTATCTTGCTATCAGCTTCAGTTAATTTTCTAGTCTAGGTCTGCTTCTTTTTGCAAAAGCAATGGCTTTCTCCGTATCAGGTATTATGGAATGTGTATGGTATTTATATACCCAAAACTCCTTGAATGAACAAAGACCGAGGAATAAAGAAATAAAAAGTTATCTTAAGGGTACGAGGCAATTGGAGGGGATAGGATATTTGTAGTGGGAGTCATTATAATTAATCTAACAGACAATAGAGGGTCATAGTATTCACTTTATCAGCGTTTATAGACTCGGAAGTATTTCGATTTCTATCAATAGATGTCACTGTTAAATTGAAATTATAATTGAAAACATTCACGTTTCGTCATATCATATATTCATACAATATATGATTGATGAAAGGTATGTAAGTATATAGATACGATATTAGATATAGAAACAAAAATACCCATATATTGCCAAATTTGAACATACATATATGTAAATGCTATTTTACATCTCGTTTCTATTTATCTTATTCTCTCTATTTACCTCGCCACCAGCAAATTATATAAAATTTAAAATAGTTTCCTATGGAATTTTTATTTTTTATTACGTTTTTGATAGTAATTATATAGTAATTAAAAAGCGTTCATCGGAAAATATAAAATGTTTAAAATTTGGCAGAAAATATACAGATATGAATTAAAAAAGTATAGATTTTGCAGTGATTCAAATTCACATTGAATGAGATAAAAGTAATTGATTCGCATGGTTTATAACGCTACAAAATTCGCTAATTGTACAATATTAAATGTCGGCTAGACGATAGAAGAAATGAAGCCTCTGTGTTTATTCAACCAACACACAAGTTTTTTGCTCATACATATGTAATTATTGAGCGTTTGGATTTGACAGCTGGCAACTAAGTAACCGCTTCTGAATGCACTTTGTCCGCTCAATCAATCTTGTGTTTGATGATTTTAGTTTATATAAAGTGTAGTGTTTCATATTCACTGGAAGATTATCGTTTAGAAACATTTATACTATAACCTTAAATTATTTACTTCTCTCACTTATAATTATTTATTGCATAGTTATTATTGTAGTTACCTACATTTTTAGTGTAGTATTTGTAAGGATTGTAAATAAGATATACAGGGTGAGGCATATTAATTTTAAAATTATTTTCGTAAACGGATGTTTCATATTGCCAGGGTGAACCAAACATAGGTACATTTTTTTTTATATGGGATACACTATATATTATTTCAAATTTAAATTAAGCATATCTTCCTCGTTCATTTATATAAGGTTTCATTGAGTTATACCGAGTATTTCAGAAGTTGAATTATATCCTGTGCATTCTACACGAAACAACTTGAAATTCTTTTTGTACCGGAATGACCTTTTTATATTGTTACAGTTTTATAGCAAAGCGATATTTTGCTAATATTGCGAAAACTGTGTATAGGGAGATTCAAAACACAAATGCATTATTTTCTCATCTTACTTAAATGGAACATCTTTATTTTATATTAAGAAACAGAAGGACACTGTATGCACTTTCATTTTTATTAACCATTCCCTATCGTTAATTTCTGAGATAGTTAATATTTTCTTAATGAAAAGTTAGCTTTTTCAAAATAATTGTGATATAACGGATTTCACAATAAATATTCAAAATGTCCACCAAAAAGATCAAACAAGCAGAAAAATGCAGGAAAAAGATGTATATAAAAGTCATATGTCATAAAATTTCGGATCAAACTATCGAATCCGTTTGTCGTGAAGTTCCCGAGAAGGAACGAAACTTTCAAATAAATCTAATCATAAGCAAAATAATGAAACCTTATATGGTCTAGGATTATAATTGGTATAATAGGTAGACATACCTATACAGTTTTGATACAATACTACCTATAATAGTTATAATAATTTTAAACATCCTTTACTGTTATAATAATATAAATCAAAGAAAAATTACAATAACAATTAATAATTAGTGTTATTAGATTACGACCTCTTAGCTGACCTTGTATAAAAGAAAACTTGAAGCTTGTTCTAATCACACTTCGGCTATGTACACCACTCTAACAATGGTCGTGTTCAGTTAATTGATTAGTCAGCGGTAAGTAATGATTAGTTCGCACTGAATATCTTTATGCTAATAGTACAATATTTAATGTAGGCATTCAGTTCACTACTTTACTAATCTGTATCTACCGGTGATTTACCGATATGCTAACTGAACACGACCAATGAAATGTGGGACAAGAAACAAGTACAACAGCGGAAGATCGCATTAATTAGTATAATCATTATAAACAACGAAAATTAACTCAGCGCTGCTAAGCATTTTTAAACATATAGGCAGAGATATAGGTTATACATTCCTAAATATGACAAATATCTAGTAGTAGTCAGAAAACCTAAACAGCATAATATATTACACACATACGCAGCCAACATATTTCTGGGATGACATTAGGCAAACATTTCACTATGTGTTGTTATAATTCGAATATGGAGGTTTTTATAAATTTTTATTATGATTTGTTAATAATAAATACTTTTGTTTTCTTTTTCTAAAAACGAGAAACTTATTCATTCATCATAAAGAACACTATTTATTGTTTTTGCTCCGATTTTTACCATTTTTTTCTTCGGAATTGCAACATTTGTTTTATTATTACTGAATGTGTCGGCAACATTTTCAAAAGGTTATTTTAAGGCACTCTACAAAAATCTATACATATTTAATTGTAAATAGTTGAAGAAGAATTGATTCTGATAATTCTTTCTATGAACGTTGTGGAAATGATGCACGCCAATCCACACAACATCGTTTGTATTTACAAAAAAATCTTTGACGTAAAATTATGTATGACGTCATCGACCACTGATGCATTTCATTATTTTAAAATATTTTATAACAATTGAGTCAAAAACAAATCGCGGTTTACAATAATATACCAATTGTTTTTATGCCGTATTTATTAATAATTTTTGTTGTTTATGGTTTGTTAATTATTTGAACTATTAAAAAATTGCTACACTATCCATTTTAAGTAATTCTGGCACATCCCGAGCTGCGACACTTTTAGGTGAATTGGCCAGAAGACTGATTTTTGATGCAAGATTTTTGTTTATTTATAACAGATTAATGTAATTTTATTGTCGTAATCTATAGCCTTGTTACCTACCTAGTACATAACATAAACAGTTTATGAGTCTGATTTGTAGTTTTCGTAATATAATGCATTTTCTTACGATGTACACACAAACCTAAACTTTAAGATTTTTTCTGCTAGAAGTTACCACATTATTTAAATTAAAAATATGTCATTACCTCGATAACAGTATGCTAGTTACTCCTATAATTTTTTTTCATCATAGTTGTTTTTTAAAAAATCTTGCATCAAAATTTTACCATTGTCGTAAAAAATCTTTTCCCGCCATTTTACTCGACCACGCAACCTTAAAAACTTCGCTGGATTCAAAGGCGGTTATAAACTGTTACTGGCTGTTAAAAATACTCCTTAAGACAAAAACATTTGTTGAGAAGAAATTACTTGCTATTTAAAGCCATTTCTTAAAAGTGTTATTTTGTTGTTTTTTGAAGAAGCGTGAGATTTGCAATGAAAACAGCTGGATGAGAAATTTCCCTAATTTGAGTACTGTCAATAAATATTATATACAGGGTCCTTACAAAATGATACCACAGATTTTTGAAATATGTCTCGAATGATTTTATTCGAATCACTAGTCATCACTATAAATTGATCAAATCGTTTTTCCTTTGCGGTAGTTCAGGATGAGCTCCTTTTGATAATACAGAGCGTTTGAAGTGTGCCTACTACGGTCTTTTAACGAAGAATAAAGTTCAAGATTGTGTCTTAGATTTTTTCAGGGTACCTCGCGTACCTTTGTGCCAAATTTCTTTAAATTTTTAAACCTCTCTTGTTTTCAATACTCCCAGAAAGAAGAAAAATCTGTATTTGTCATGTAAGGAGTCCAAATAGAGTACCATCAATTTGATGTTGATAGAAATAAAGTGTTTTAAATTTCTATTATTAATTTATTATAAATTATTAATGTATCGAAAACAAAGGTATGATCAATGGAGATTTATGTGGTGAAGATAATATTATTTAAGTAGCTCATTGTTACATAAGCACTTTTCAAACAAGGAGTGAAGATTACTAATTACTCATTCATTCATTTGGTTCTCTCGTTCAGGGTCGTCCAAAAAAATCATATCACAACGAGATTTGGACTTTTGATATTTTTAAATCGCTGAGTTTCCATTTTCTCATATCCAGTAGTTTGGAAATATTAAGTAGGTACTTTATCATGCACCACATTGACAGCATTCAATTGTTCGAACGGAACGAGCATATCAACATTTGAACGTTAAAGTTGAGTCTTCATCTCTTAATAAATCGTTCGCAGCGACAATGTTCGGTAACTGACCTCCCACGTACAGAGACAACCTATGTAACTAGAAATTAATGTGGAGCATGTGAAAGACATCGAATCAGAGACGAGATTACCCGCGACGGCTAAACTGTGAATACCGATTTCAAAAATTGGTAAGGGAAGAAAACGAATTTATTGACTTTTTCATGATGTCACAAGTCGAAACTGTAAATGGAAAACGATATCATCGGGCCTGCAGTGGAAAATAGATCTGGAATGTGGTTTCAGGAAAAATGGTGACTCATGCCATATAGCAGAAGCGACTATGTAAGATTTAAGAGCCATAACGAATAATTTCAAGAAGATGTGCAGAAGTTTGACTTTTTCGCTCTTCAGATCTCATGGTCTCTGACTTCTTTCTATAGGGATATTTAAAAGAAAGCGAGTTCGTGAACAAACCGCAGGCAATTCCACAACTAAAGCAAAACATTCGTGTACAAATTAGGGCATTACAGCCACATATACTAAGATCATTTATCACGCCATCGAAACAGCCTATCAGTGCAAAATCGAATACCTAAGACATTGAAAAGATTTAACACTCGTTCATAATCCAAAATAATCTCTAAGATGTGTTCTTCTTTATAAGCCATACATTTTTAAAAAACCTTAAGAATCAAGGAAGCATTAATTAACTAAGGCCATGTCGCGACTTATAGGCCACTCTGTATTTGAACTAATTCTTTATTTTGTCAAAAATAAATTTATAATCGTAGTTGCTTAAAAAAAACTTTTAGATAATTTTTGATAACCGACTGAAAGGATTTTATGTATTTTGCAGTTTCTACGGTAGTATTCTAGTAAAACAATGCCTGAATTATAGCAGAAACTTAAGGAAATATCATGTTATTTTCTGCCAAATTTTTCTAGGGTTTAATTGAATCGGTGAGTGGAAGAGGAGTTTAAGTCCAAAACAGTAAATTTTTAGAAGTTAGAAAAAACTGGTTAGCTTTTTAAGGAAACCTGTGGAAAAATTTGTTACAACAGGAAAGTTGTAGCTGTAGTTCAATGGGGTAGCATTCGTAAAATAAAAGTTGTGTAAAACATATAATACGTGAAGTTCTTCACTGGATCTCTTGGTGCAGAAGTAGAACACTAAACACTTTAACTAACTAAACACCAAACAAGTTTTAACTAAAACACCGACGCGTTTCAACAGCAATGCTGTCATTATAAAGGCGATAATAAAACTAAATTAAAATAAAATCTACAAATACAGGTAGCCTAAATGTTATGCACGGTCAATCCGATACGCATCATTAATTTCCGATTAACGAAAACAATGACGAATGCGGGATAGGTCCGTTGTCACAGTTCATTACACATGACTTATTTTTATATATTTCTAAACTTTCGAAAACATTTAGAAACTTATAATTGTTTATTCGTCTAATTAATTTAACATTCGTATGATCGATGTTGTGATCTGTTTCAAAAATGTGTTGGGCAACGCTCTATTTCTCAATTCTATTAAATCTAAGATTAGCCATATGCTCTTTGAATTTACTTGAGACTGCTCTCCTGGCTTGCCCAATATATTTTTGATTACAACCTTTACAATTGATTTCGTAAATACCTGACTTTTCTAGAGGTTGTATTTTATCTTTAGGGTTACCGATGAGACTTCGTAAACTAGTCCCAGAACCGCAAACTATTCTGAGATCTAGCTCTTTGAAGATTTTACTCAAACCTTTAGTGATAAAGGAAGCGTAAGGGAGGGTCACAACGGGTGAAGCTTTAACATCCTCTCGAAAAGTCGTAGATTCTTTCACAGTTTTCTTATAATTGAACTTCGTAATTAACTTATAGATATGCTGAGGTTGGAAACCATTACACTTGGCCGCATCTTTTATAATTTTAAGCTCTTTCTCATACCTCGCCTTGTTCAAGGGAAAAGTGAGAAGTCTGTGAACCAAAAAATTCAGGCTTGCCATTTTGTGCTGAACACAATGATGGGAATCTGAAGGAATGTAGCGAAGTGTACTGGTTTCCTTTCTTTACACACATAAAAATTTCTGGGATAAATTCTTATCCTTTCAGTTGGTGTTAAAATATAGATTAGTAATTATCCGAAAAAGTGTTAGTTCTAATCAAATTGAATGTATTTGTTTTCTTTTCCCGATTAAATTACATCTAAATCCCGGAGTTAAAAATAAGGTGATAGAATTGTTGTCTAATAAAGATAAGTTAAACACCGATTTAACACCATAAAGACAAGTTATCCGCCATTACTGCATAATTGATAGATCAGGAGATAGATTACATCCAAATATAAAACATTTGATCTGCTTTGGAGAAACTCAACACCCAAGTTATTCCGGAAAAATTAAAATGTTATCCTAAAAGAGTTAGATTTGGTTAGAGAGAGGGTAGCGTTCTTGTTCTAACACGAATAACGACCATTCTGCGTACTTTGGTTAACGAAAATGGATGCTGAATTTTATTTACGCATCAAATATAGGAATCATAAGAAGTGGGTAAAAATAAACAGTGACTTTTACTGACAAAAGAGATCATAGATGATAAAAGTAAGTACCTGGTATAATTATGTATTATAGGTAAACCAGACACATTCATATCACAGACTGTAATAAATACAGATGAATATTTCTTACCAACATATGTTCCTTTCCTTTTAGGATATTCTGCATTTGTGACAGTTTTTATAGTACCTGGCAGCATGGTGTCGGAGGCCTCGGTGTAAAAATTCAAATGCATTCCTGAAGAATTTATTCTTTTCGAGATAAAACTAACACTTCTAAGAATAACTGTAACTCCTTTCGGGGTAACAGTTACTACGTCCAAAGATTGGTAGTTCTCCTTTTCAATGTAATACTAACACTTCTCAGGATAACCCTAACTCTTTTCTGGGTAACAGCCACTCCCTCGGCAGTTAAGTATTTCTCCTTTTCGAGATTATACTAACACTTCCGAGTATAACCGTAACTCTGTTCGGAGTACAGTAACTACCTCATAATTTAAGCTTATGTCCTTTTCGAGATAATTCTAACACTTTTAAAGATAACTTCAACTCTTTTCGGGATAACAGTTACTATATCGAGATTAAGTATTTGTCCTTTCCGAGATGAGATTAACACTTTAAAAGATATAAGCAACTTACGCAGGGACAATGTTATTATCACTTCTGAATATAAAACTAGGATTTTTTATTCTAACTCCAGTAATTTTAACACCAGAAGAGGATGGACGCGAGAGAACACCGAAAAAGTGTTGAAAACGTGTTAGAATTAACTCCAAATTTTTATGTGTGTACAATTACTAGAGAGGTTATTTAAGAAATACGAGGGCGACTTGAAATGTTTCCGGAATCGACAAGAAAAACATAGTATTGGTGTGGTTTTCTATTTTTATTTTTTGGTGTAGTCTCCTCAAAGATCAACACACTTCTTCAAACGGTGCTCCAGTCTCTTCAAGCCGTCGGAAAAGTAGGATGTTTCGAGGTCTGCAAAATAATCACCTGTAACTGACCTCGTCATTTGAGGCAAATTTCTTTCCTGCCAGCGATTTTTTCAGGTTTAGGAATAGGAAAAAGTCGTTGGGGGCTAGGTGCGGTGAATATGGAGGATGAGAGACTAATTTGTAGCGCAACTCATTCAATTTGGACACGACGATGCATGAGTCAGTGTATTGTCATGGTGGAAAAGCATTTTTTCCGCGAGGTCGTTTCTCCTTCAATTTACATCGAATCGGATCAATAAATCGTTATAGTATTGCCCCGTGATTGTCCTTATTTTCTGTTGATAGTCGACAAGGATCACACCTTGGCGACCTCAAAAAATGGTCACCATGACCTTTCCGGCTGATGGAACGGTCTTTACTTTCTTCGGAGCTGATTCGCTCGGAAAAGTGTGCTGCTTCGACTGTTCCTTGGTCTCCAATATGTAGTGGTGAATCCAAGTCTCATCCGCGGTTACAAAACGTATGAAGAAATCCCTTGGATTGCGTTGAATCCTGGCCACACACTAAAGCTTTTTCATGGCCAAAATTTCGTGTGGGATATGACCAACGTGTTCCTCTGAGATGCCTGCTGTCTCTGCTATCTCTTTCAGCTTCAATCGGTGATCGGTTAACACGACATCATAAATCTGGTTTTGGGGCGTCCACTGCGTGGTTCGTCACTTGTGCTTATGCAACCACGTTTGAACTCCGTCACCCAGAAGCTGATGGTCGAAAATGATGGAGTAGATCTACCATGAACCTCTAGCAAAATATTTCGAATTTTCGTAACTGTTTTCCCAGCCATCCAGAATTGTTTTATTACAGGACAAAATTCGATTTTATCGATTTTTGCGAAATCGCCTGACTTGCTATACAAACTACACGCTTAAACAACAACTATTGACAGTAGACGTCTAAAATTTTGAAACATTTCCGCTCGTATGGTATCATTTTTTAAATTTGGATGTTGTGGTTATTTATGCAGTCTAGCTCCGTAATAATATGAATTTTACACGTATCTAACTACATACATACATATATATAATCTCAAAACTTTATTGATTTAAAGCACCATTGAGATTTAGTAGATGCATTATTATACGTTCGAAATGTGCAAAACAAAAATTGCGCCTACATAGATGCCATCGACTTCAATGTTTATCAGGGTTTAAATTTTAAATTGAAAAACGAGGATGCAACCTAGATAAAATAAAACAACGCAAATATGAAGCGAACTGTGACTAAATTTCATCACTAGGACAATGTTAGTGTACCTTACATGTAGATGTTTTGAAAACAATATGTATCAACGGTTTTGTATATTTATAAACAACATGACATTCAACTCAAGCTGCAATAAATGAATGTCTAGGTACGTCACACTTGCCTTAATTATTTGTCTTACAGGTCAAGTTCATGGTTTAGTTTGGTGTAAAATCGTAATACATATTTGTTTTGACATAATGCACGTAGTAGTAAACATTGATTTTCATATAAAGCACCGGAATTTAGATGGATCTACATCAATTCAACGCTCAACATGAAGTTGTTATACTTAACCGTTCTTTTAGCTGCATTTACAGTAAGTACATTTCTATATTTCACTGAGTATGTAGATGAAATAATTGATTACATTTGTTTTATAGGCAGCAACAATTTTTCCGTTAGAATTAGACACGTGTCCCCATAGCAGATGCCTTTGCACAACATTACCATCTCTCAGAGAGCTACTATTACGAAAATTACTTCGTAAATCGGATTGCGGCCTAAGCTTAGGAAGATTGTTATCAGGTCGATTAGGTAAAACGACAATTACTCCATGCGCACCACAAATATCATGTGGGCCCTCTTATGGACTTTCCTGTGGACCTTCCTGCGGGTTTTCTTGTGGACCTTCCTGTGGGACCTGCTGCGGACCTTCTTGTGTATCACCATGTGCTTGTGCATCATCTTGTTCAATACCAGTTTGCTCACCTTGTGCATCTTGTCCATGTAATTCTTGTCTGAATCAAGTGCCTTGGTGGCAATAATTTTACCACAAAGCAACATAAATTTATTTTGTAAAACAATTATTTCAATAAATTATTTACGTTATTTTAACAGATTTTACTTTATTTTGCATTTTATTGCAAGTAGGGTGTTGTGTTGATTATGAGCAACAAAATAAGATCTTAATTCTACGACAAATAATATTTCATTTCTTTCTTGGCGATATTAATTTATAGGATGTAATAATTTTCCAAGACATGAAGTATTATTCATCAGTTTTATTGCACAATTATATTACATCGTAACCAACAATGTACGTACTACATATCGTAATTTCCAGATCATTCACCCATTAACAAACTATAGCAAAACTGCTGCGTTGACAAGGTTATGGGCGTTCATGTTCTAGATCCTAGGCTTTGTTTAATCAAACGCATGCTAGTACGGTTCATTGAATCTATTGTTGTGACTTTGGCTGCTCGACAGTCTTCGAAGTGTATACATAGTCGTAATCATATAATCAATTCCTACATTCGTATTATATAGGACGGTTTATGTATGTATATAGTAATACATATACATATGTAGGTCGAGTATATTATTATAATCTTAGATGTTATATTATCCTTTATTTGTTAGAGTTATGGTGTCACCCTAGAACTTCTAAAATGATATTTGTAATACTTTAATGACGTTTTACAACGATATTTATGAAAGCTTTATATGGAATGAATATGAATTGAAATTTGAAGATCTGTGTCTAAAATTTTCAAAGCTCTATGCAGAGTATGTTGGCCTTATCAGCCTCCAATGCGCAAACAAGTGGCTTGTCATCATAAGTAAACTTTCTTTTTTTCTTATTAGTTCGTATGGAAATGTTATATTATTTTCCATAAAACTCCTCTATATACATACATCTATTATTTAAAACCAATGCTGGAAAGAGAATCTTCTTCTTTTACGTTTTTCTTCCAGAGACTTTTGATAAACATTTCCTGAAAGGTATACGATCTTTAACACCTTTATTTTCTTCTTTCTCGCATATACATGTGTTCGTTTTGTCTGCTATTGCCCAATATAGAAAAATGAGATGCAGTTGATAGGTTATTAATAATAATAATAATAATAATTTATAGTTTTTTTTTTCGTATTAAGCCATCCTAGGTCAGGTAATTTAGGTGATATATGATATCTACTGCGAATGCCAAAAACAAGTCTCATGCACGAGTTCTGTAGCTTCTGTATCTTACGAATGCAATGAGAGAAAATACAAACATTATACAAGGAGTCACAATAATTTATATTGGATAGTACAAGAGTCTCGCACAGAATTTGCTTAGTTTTTCTGGAAATATAAAACCTATTTGAATATATCATGTATAAGGCTGCATATGATTTCTGAATGCAATTGTTGATATGCTCGATAAAACTTAATTCCGAATTGAGTACGACACCAAGATTCCGAACTGTATTCTTTAATTCTATACCTTCGCCATTCACAAATATTTTGATGTTACTGCGCGATAACAGTCTTGTTCACGTTTTTTTTTTGCCCAAATAATATTAAATCTGCTTTTGAGGGCTTCAAAGGCAGATAATGCCGACTGGACGTTGTAGACAGCTCCGCAATGTCCTCGTTAACACGAGTGCATGCTTCGTTGATTTCTGATGGAGGAAAGGAGTAATAGAGCTGTGTATCATTGGCATAGAAGTGACATTTACTATATTTTATACTCCTAATAAAAGCCGATCTATAAATTGTGTATAATAGAGGACCAAGCGTTGAGCCTTGTCTTCTATTTGTCAGATAATTATGTAGTAAGTTTACAGAATCTGGTCCCTAACTAATGTAAGTTTAAATTGCCGTCATAAGTTCATGATTCAACGTACCGAAAGCTTTTGAATAATAATAGACATACAAGTTTAAATCTGTTTCTCCCATAATGTGTGTTCTAAATTCTGAATGAGTTGGAGGTAGAATATCAAAAGCAATCACATACTCTTGCAACTGCAGCTCAATAACGGTTTCCCCGTTTTTGAAAGAACTGGAAGAATGCTAATGGGTCGAAGCTCACAAAAGTTGGTAGGATTTTTCTTTGTTGGCAAAGGAATTACTAAAGACTGTTTCCAGCACTCAGGGAATGTGCCAGTTTGGAAGCAACAGTTAATTATGTGTGTGATATAAGGCAGAATATGGAGCGTACAGAGCTGAATGAATCTTATGTTCAGACGTACCGTCTACACCACTAGCATTAGTCTTTATGGAAAAAATCACTCTATAGACAGTTTCTTCACGAACGTGATGAAAAGTAAGACTATCGTTGTTCAGTCTGTTGTATTTGTAAAAATTAAGGTAACGATATCCAAAGGTAAGTTGCTAAAGAAGTTATTTATCATGTCCGCACGTTTTAATTCAAGTGGCAGACCGTCAATTTTCTGCTTACATAAACCCAAACTTCTAAATACTTTCCACATATGTTTACTAGATCTGTATTTAATCGGCATTCTATACTCCATATATGCGTGTTTTTCTTGCGCGGTGATCTATAATAATCTAGTAAAGGTAAAGTTCTTTCTAAACGCTTGATAAACAGGTTTCTTCCTGATTTGTTACACTTTTGAACATTGGGAGCATTTGCGTCTGAGCTTTTACTAGTAATTATTACCACAGCTTACTTCAATCCTTTATTGAAAACGTAAGCCTTTATTCCTGATTACATTTTAAATAGATTTAGTAACTCAATTGTGCCTGTTTTTTAACGTCTCAGGAAAAGTTATCAAATTTCACCTTTCAAACTTCAGATGCTCAACCTAACTTCAGCGGTTTGAAAACGAAAACCATTTAATTAAGTCCTTTTGTAAAGTTTCCTTTATTTCTGGGAAGAGATTCCTTCCTCACGCTTATTACGCCAAAGGAACATTTCTGTTAAAAATAAAATAAATTAGTTCTTCAGATATTTTTTATCACATAGTGCTAAACATTGACGATTCAGGCAGCTCTAAATGAAAATATGTACTAACTGAAGTTGTGCATTCAATACATCTTTGCGGAGCATCAGTATGGCAGGGAGTGCTCGAAAAGGAGGTAACAAGGAGATAACGTAAACATAAGAGAAGGGGTACAGAAAATGCTAAACATGGTTGCCTCACCTTACCATACCACATCTCAGACTGCAATTTAGGTAATCACTAAGCATCACTAGCATCTACTAAATAGATCTTTAGTATGAGAGGAAAAAGCCCGGCGGTTAATTCCAAGTTTGCAACCTTGGCGGTCCAGAAGAGTTGGGTATTATCTTACACAGTCTGTACCAGATCCAATGAGATGGGTCTAAAAAATACAAAGCGTTTATTATTTTAACTGTTTGTTCTTGCTTATTCACTTTCAATAAATTTTTCGGAATACTTTTTATACTCAGTGGCAGAAATGGTCTTTAGTATGGCGGTCGACGTCTTTTTGATGACCAGAATGGTAGGATATCGAAACGATTCCCTTTCATCGTCAATTTCAGCTTGGGAAATAACCAGAAGTCGTACGGAGCCAAATCAGGTCAATACGGTGGGGATGATTGATAACAATCATACCCTTTCTTGGTCAACAATTCACGTACCATGATGGCTTTGTGCGATGGTGCATTCTCGAAAACGCCAACTACCTGGCTCTAGATATTCCGGTAGAACCTTTGAATCGAAGAAAACAGCTAGTATTGTCTTGATTTTTCTCTTCTGAAAGAGTTTTTTCTTTTTTGGCTCTTCTGGTGGCTAGCATACCACACTCTAACGTTCTGTTTTTAACTTGTATTAAAAACACCACGTTTTGTCACAAGTGACAATAGCTGATATGCTTGCCGGATTCCTCTGGGACATGTCTTTGCAATGCTGAATATGAGGTACGCTTAGAACGCTTGGGCGTTAGTTGCCTGATAAAATGATCTTAGAAATGACATCTATAGAGCGTAATTAGAAGATCATCGATCATTTTATTAAGTGCATAATGAAAGCTAAGTCGAAGGAAGAAAAGGAAAGGCAAACAAGCAACAAATTTCTAAGCCCCATGATCTATAGGAGATGGTACCTATAGAGTGAAATGGACATACGTACGTCTTGCTTTCTAATGAGTCTCTGATGCTACTCATCTATAGCAATGGACACCAGTGACACTGAAATTGTAATTTCTGATTGACAGAATCAATCATGACTTAATGAAAATATGTGAATTCTTCAATTCCTATGCGCTACAGCTCAATCAGGATAAATTAGTCATACTCCTGTTTGGTCGTCCTAAAGACGTGGACAGTGAGCCGCTTTCTGGTCTGAAGGCGATTAATATTATCATTATTATTATTGCAAATATGCACAAATGTAACTTGCATGATTGTTTTTCGTATCAAAATGTTTTCATAAGTTATATAATCTTTACAGTTTTGGTTATTTTCTTCCTTCAACGATACAAGCGCAAACTACAAATAAGCTAAATTCAATCTAGACCTACGCAATAAGAGATATTGATCTCTCACATCTCCAAAAACGATTCCTAATGTAATATGACGTAACACTTAATAATAAAACTTTATGTTTCTTAGTGCTAATATAAAGCCAACATCGGTTGAAGTGAAACAAGTGTGCGAAAGTATCACGTATCAATTCTGGCCAATTGCTGCGCTATTTCCTATGACTGTCCGCATTTGTCGTGCCATATAGAAAACATCGTACTATATGTGACGTCGAGGAAACTGCTGCACCATCCAGTGCCTCGGTACGTGCACGTACATCTTTATTTAAGCCGGACTTCCCAAGGGGTGTTATCAGAAGCGAAAACCGAAGAGAGGCAAAAATAAGAGACGGAAACGAGAAAGAAAACGGGAGCCCAGAATAAAATGCATTTGGAGATCTTCCCGCTTCAATTTAATTTTTGCCCGTTGTTCCTGGTGCCTTTTGCGATGCTACACGAGCGCTACCTACGTTGCGTCATTTACATTATTATATTTGACGCGCTGTGGAACTCGCTCGTGGTCTACAAAAGGAAGTAATGTTGCGCTGTGTGTGCGTAAAATTATGGTAACGATGTTAATAGAATGTCAGGAAATTTTCGAATCTTGTCTGAACAGGCAAAAGGATTGATTGACAGATCTTCCATGACGACAGAGAATTTTAGCTTATGTTTGTCAATAGTTGACATCTTAGCAGTAAAGAAGACACAGAAAAAAAGAAATATTTTTTGTTACAGCTATATATTTATGGTTATGCGGATTTACGAAATATGTTCATATTATAGAGGAGACTTATTAAATAAACAAGTCAAGAGTAGAAGATTTTATCGCAATGATTTTGAACATATCGGCACATAGATTTTGAATTTCCTCTGGTAACACGGTTTACCAGCTCAATTTTTGTTATAAATTTATTTCTACACTAACATGATAGTGATGAACCGAAGACAGATATATTAAAAAGAAAACAGATAAACTTCCAACAACGTTAATTATTTAACGTTTCCTATAATTCTACTCTCCACTACACTGAAAACAATTCAAGAACGTATTACGTGTACGTAATTAAGCATAAAATTTGTTAGGTTTCCGTCTGGTGGCGCTGGCTGTGCGTTCGCCGACAACAAAGATACATTAATCTGAAAAGTATCTCGAACTCGAATAATTTGAACTTTGAACTGCTGAAAGCTCGCCGAAAGAAAAAGGAGTCCTCCGTCTTGTTCCTCGTCTCTTTCTCGTTGTTGTTGTGCGTCGCTTTTCGACTCTACTACATTCGCCAGCTTCCAACTCTGATATATTAATTCCCGTTGAGTGACTTAAATGCGAAATCTTGCACAAGTGCACTTTATCCCGAAGTATCATTTTAGTATTTTCTCTTTCTCAAGAGTCAGATATTTTAGACGCGGTGTTGTATTTTTGCGTCCCGACAGGACGGGAATTTAGCGGAAGAGTATTTGTAATGGTAGTGGTGGTAGTTATTTATTTGCCGCCTTAGTAACTTCGAGTATTGCTCGACTGTTTATGATTGTCTTCGGACAATAATAACTGCTTCTGAGAAAAGTTACGCTTTGTTCTCGCAATACTGCTTTATTTTATCTAAACATTGATATCGATTGTACTCAAGTGATATTCGCCGTCTATTAGCTCGTTATAGTTTGCTCCTTGTTACTTCCTGTAATATTTTAGTATTATAAAATTGTAGTCGAATACCAGTTTTATATGTATCAAAATCCAACAAGCGATAAAAAATTAAATTTATTAAGACAATATAATTTAGAAAGTATTGATTAGAAGAAATAATAATAGATTAAATGTCAGTAATTTGAATATAACTGCTAATGACTTTAATCAGTGCTTTGTGTCGGTGGGGCGAACCACTGTGGACAGCATCAGCGCTAAGGCCGATGGAGTTGATGTCCTAACTCTATTAAACAACTATAAGAGCGATTGTGCTAACACATGTCTCCTCTTTGACACAAAAATTGAGGAAATGATAGATACTGTCAAGGATCTTGAAACCAAAAAATCTCAAGATATTTATGGTATGACGCCTGCGATACTTAAGGAGATTAAAACAGTAATAGCAGAGCCTCTAACACAAGTTATCGATAATTGTTTAAAGGAAACTGTATTTCCACAGGAATTAAAGATAGCAAAAGTAGTGCTCATGTATAAAAAGGACGGCAAAGATGATGTGAAAAATTATAGACCCATTTTAGTACTGCCTGTCATATCTAAAGTCTTTGAAAAGATAATCAAGAAAATTCAATCCATTTGCGAATGAACAACATGGATATGGACCGGTAGATCCACTAGAACAGCCATAACAGAAATGTTGTACACAAAGTATGTGGTGGCAAGACTCGGGATCTGAATTACAAGAGGTAACCACTGGAGTGCCACATGATCTGGGCCCTATCTTATTTATCATATATGTATATATAAACGACCTTCCAAGCAATATAACATCTAGTACATCATTTGTATATGCCGATGACACATCTGTTTTTATAAAAGGCGCAAAGGAAGAAACTCAACACCTTAAAGAAGATGCACTTCGGTCGGCATCAGAATGGTTTAAACAAACTAAAACTTAACATCACAAAAAATACTTAATAAACATTCGTTCGGCATATGTAGGGTATCAAAATAAAGGTACTTCAATGCTCTTTCGTGATTATTTAGTGAGCCACCCTGCTTCCATTTGGAAAAATTATATTAAAACAAATAAACTAAATTTTGGACCTACAAATGCGCTTAAAAATCTGGGCATACAGTAAAAATGAAAAAAATTGTTCGTATCATGTTTATACAGTAACACCTGAGCATATTAAGAACTTCAAAGCACTTTCGATGATAAAAAAAAATTGTATCAAAAAATAACTTTTGCTGCTGTTGTACTCAAAATGATATCCCGAATCAAAATATCGAAACATATTTAGGTAGTCCCATTTAAAAATCGAAAATCAAAGTCATTTCCGGTAAAAGCGGAAGTGATAAGAATGTATCGACTATGTCAAGAAATGTAAATTAAAGCCCCGTACATAATTCCCAAATTTCGTTTTTCTATCGCAAATATTTTAGAAATTATAGGGGTGAGCCACCTCCCAGAAACACCTGGTATATTTATTTGTTGACATTATTGTGACCTGTCATGTATATTTTGATGACCAACAAACATTCATTCATTCATTCAATATAGTTAACTTCAACATTGTGTTCTGACTTGCGTTATTGATATTTTTTTGTGTAGTTTAACAATGTTATTATTATCATCACCATTCAAGAATTGGCCCCATTGCCGGTATCACTTTTATACAATTTGCAAAACAAATTTATATAGATAGAACTTACTTTAGAACTAACAGCTCCAAAAAAGACCACCTCAATCAACGACAATGAGTTACATATCACTAATCTTGTCGGTGACACTTGTGTAAGCGTCCTGATAGATCATTTCCTCGCTTCTGTAAAATACAGATGTCGGTCAAGGTCTGGTTAGAAAGTGAATTTTCAATTAACCATGTTTTTTTTTTAAATTAGGACGATACATCTTTTATCAATTTATTTTTCGATAGAGAGTAATCTATATTGAAATAAAAGCGACTTATTTTTGTAAAATTTAGTTTTCTTCGAAAATACTGCAATTTATGGCAAAGGCAAAGGGTACCTACCATCCGATCTTTCTCGGTTTCAATAGTGAGTTTAAGATTGACGTTAAAATTGTTAAAAATATTAAGAACATTGAACGTATTGAAATACGAATGGAAACTGAAAGTCAACATTACAAACCCGCTACTTCTGGAAAACTCCTTCACTTTATTTCAAACACTTTTTGAAGTATAAAATTAATTTGATTGTTCTTCTTAAATATAGAATTCTTAATATTTCACACCCAGGTTTTCACTCGAACAATCTCAACCGCCTAAGAAAGATACTTAAATCTAATTCCTGTCCTAATTCTCTTCCTGACAAAGTTCTCTTTCGAGAGACCAAATCTACTCCCCTCAACAGGCAACCCACTAATCTTATCCCCAATAACATATGTATTAGTAACAACAACAACAACCCCAAGCCTGACATTAAAATTTATACAAAATTACAATACATTCCAGGGCTTACTGACAAAATTGTGACTCTGTGTCGTCACTATGAAAACATAAAAATTTGCACATACTCCATTAAGAAAATTCAGAGATTTTTTCACAACTCAAAGACAAGTCTCCAAGGTTACAATAGTTCAACCTCATCTATTGAATTAACTGCCGAGATTGTGATGGTTGTTACATAGGTCGGACCGGGCAGACACTTAGACACTTGACGCATCTCAAACCACAAGAGTGACCTTAGACTCAATCGCGCACCCATCGCCCTTTGCGTACATACAGAAGAGGTGGGCCACACTTTTGATTTTGATGTTGTTGAAGTCCTGAATTTTGAATGTAATAGATTAAAACGTAACTTCTTAGAAATGACTACTATACTTGGTAAGTATTAAATTGGATTGAATTATTTCCTAAAATATAATTTTAGATATCCCGAGCAAACTTGAATAATTTTTTTAAAAGCCCTTATTTTTTAATTACATCATACAGGGTTAGTCTAAAAGTTCGTCTTTATAATTGAAAACAATTGTTTTTTTCTTGTCTTTGGCTTTTTCTCTATGCATTGACAGGTTTCAACTGAAGAGGTATCAGGAAAAGTCTGCCCCATCACGCCATCAGCGAGGACTTGCTTGCATCTACCATTGCTGTTACGTCACTGAAAACTGTCGCCATTTATAGGGTTGCACCTTTTCTTTTGAATTTGCCTAGAAAGTAATGTTTTGATCTCCTGTATCTATCTATCTATAAAGTTCATTTTAGCTCATCTCACATATTTTCACAGGACGCGGTCAAAAATATTCCTAAACACTAGATTTAGGTTAGATTTAATTGAGGATGATATTACACAAACTATTGATATATTGTGCTCCTTTAGCTGCTGGGATTTGCCTGCTCTCAAAATTCCACATTCAGTTTAAGAGCTTTAATAAACTGCAATAGCTGTGCTTGCAGCTGTGATTTTCATCTTCCGTCACGCAGAACATGCAGTCGCCATTCTGTTTCAGACCTATCCTTTCAAGTGTTTCCAATGGTAAGAATGCTTTGTAAAAAAACCTATGAGGATACGTAGTGTATTTGTACCTAGTTCTAAGAAGGTCTTTGCTCTATGCTTGTTGTAGTTTCCAAGGAATATCTTGGAATGTTTCAAATCAGGGAGATTCTCCCAAAGACATGCTCTGAGCCTCTCCTCTCTACCTTTGAGTTCTTTTTTTTAGATCAAGTCAATACATTGTACATTGTACCCCGTTCGATCCTCTCAATTTATTTAAAGTATATGTTGTAGATGGACAAGAAAATAGATTCACACTTTTGACAAAAAGAAGACCAATTGATGAGTGATTTCCAAAATTCTTCAGAAACAAAACATTTGTAAAAAACAGGCAGTTGGTTACACAATTTTGGGCGACCAAGAATTTACAGATTGTTGTGATTTTAACAACTTGTAAAATGGTGGTTTAAAATTTTTTGTGACAATAGTGGCATGTTTGTATTCATTTCTCATAAATCATTTAATAACCAAGAAGTACATTGATTGCAAAGCCAGAACATTTTTCTCTGTCCAAACTAAAATATAATCAAATTGTAACACAGCCAAACTCTACTTGATATTATTGAATCATTTGATATGCGCGTATATGCTTCCCCACATATTACCCGAGTGCTTCCGAAGTATTGTTGTATATTGGGATTACAAATGCTACTCTCAATTGATATGGAAAGCTCCCTTCTTTTATAAAATTATTTACCCCTGTGAGTGTATACTGAATGACTTTATTTTCTGCACAAAGTTTTTGTGTTTCTCTTTCGAGTTAGCAGTTGTTGTTAATACGAGGGAGCGTTTTTATATTCGCGGAATGAGCGGGTTGTAAAGGGATGATTAGGCGCATTGGGGGCGTGGCCTGTGCAGCGACTCATAATTAGTACAAATACGAAGTTTCATTGTTATTAGACAGTTAGTCTTTGAGCTATCGTCAACCAAGTAACATAATCAGGAGTGAAAAGTGAAATATGGAAAAAATCGAATATCGTGCCGTTATAAAGTTCCTTACCAGGCAAGGAAAATCAGTCGCAACTATAATGAATGAGATGTCATTGGTTTACGGCGACTCTTGTGCAGGAAAAACCATGGTGTACAAGTGGCATAGTTTATTTAAACAAGGAATGGAATCCCTTGAAGACGACCCGAGCCCGGGCAGGAGTATTGAGGTGACCACGCCAGCACTTATCCAAAAAGTTGAAAAAATTGTACTCGAAGATGCTCGACTAAAGAAGAAACAACTCGCAGAAATGGTTGGAGTATCCGATACAACAATTCTTAAAATCCTACACGATCATCTCGGCATGTCTAAGGTCAGCGCAAGATGGGTGCCGGGAATGCTCACGCCGCCGCAAAAACAACAGCACGTAGAGTGTTCGCGTGCATTTTTAGACCTCTGTAATGAAGACAAGGATGGTGTATTGAGTCGAATTGTTACTGGAGACGAAAGTTGGGTTCATCATTATGAACCTGAGTCCAAACAAGACTCCATGCAGTGGCATAAAAATTTAAAGTGTCACAATCAGCTGGGAAACTCATGGCAATGGTATTTTGGGACTCGGAAGGAATATTGTTGATTGATTATAAAGATAAAGGTGTTTCTATAACCGGAGAATATTACGCTTCAATATAAGAGCGACTAAAAGAAGCCATTAAAGAGAAAAGACGGGGAAAATTGACGAAAGGTGTGCTGCTTTTGCACGACAACGCGCCGGTCCAGAAGAGCCGCGTTGCGTTAGCTGCCCTGCATAAGGTGGGCTTCGAAATTGTGAATCACCCACCCTACAGCCCAGACCTGGCCCCGAGTGATTATTACCTGTTTCCGAAAATAAAGAGCAATCATTTTTTTTGAGGGTATAAATAAATTAATTGAAAGATGTGAAAAATGTATCCGTCTTGCAGGTGAATATATTGAAAAGGAAAAATAATTTGGTTTTTTATTTCCACCCCTTATCCCCCATTCCGCGAATATAAAAACTCTCCCTCGTATCTGAGTGGGTCTTATACTAGGTTTTGAATAAAATCTTGCCATTTAACTAGACGGATTGCATACATTTTGCCAAGTAGGTATTGATGCGACAAATAGACTTGATACCATTTTGTTTTCAAGTTACAGTACCTCTTGCATAAAGATTTGAAACAGATTCTGAATCATTTATCATACAATAGTGAAAGAGATTGAAATTCTAGCAAAATTGTTATAGAATTTGAATGGCGATTGTAGCCAGTGTTCAGTTTTTAATTCTTCGGCATTTTAACTTTGTGGTTTACTGTAAACTTTTTAAGTGTCAATAACCCAATACAAACACTCGGTGATAGTTGTGTATTATTTCCTAAAATGGAGTACTTTTTTTCGAAAGAATAGATTTTGTAGCTCCAAAAGCTATTACATAAAAAACTAGATTGAAGTTACTCAGGGAAAATGGGATGCTCCAATATTGCAAAAAAAACACATTTTACATAAACGATTTAAACTAAACAGACTTTTATTCAGCACTTCACCTTTACACGCTCAATATAATTTCAGTAAAGGGAACCCCTCCTTTTGTCCTCGCCCATTCCATCCTTCTAGCGTTCACGGCAAGATATCCCGAGTACGGTGGTGGTGGTGCTGGTGTCGGAGAGCATATCTGAAAAATTAATCGTTCGCCAATATGTTAGAGCGACGTTCGACGACAAGGCACGCCATAAAATTTTATTACGCGCCCCTCACATCCCAATTCGTTTTTGGCCCTGCCGTCGAAACAGCCTCGTGTAGAACGGGACCGACTTCGTCGAAGGGATGTCATTCGGTATAAACCGAAACGTCAATCTGCAGTTCCCGCGTTATGCCGACCTAATGGTAAAATATGAGCCAATAAGCGGTGCGGTTTAGAGGTACGCGCGTTACATATATAGCCCTACTAGTATGATGGCAGGATAGCGTTGGGTAGATAAAGTGAGATGGGTTGAATGAGATGCCGGAGGGAGAACTAACCTGTATCGATGGTATGGTATTACGGTATTCGCTATACGTGTCTTACTACACAGGATACAGTTTGTCAAATAAGTCTTAGAACAGGTACAGAATAAAGATGTTACATGTAAAATTTTATATTCTTTTATAAGAAACAAGTGAATTAATTACAGGGCTAATAGTTGAACAAATTAGGAACTATAGATTTTAAGTGGAAATATTTATTCATATCTGTTGAAATAGTACCTAACCAAATTTTTGAAGCAATATATGGTCCACCGCCATTTTAAAGAAATCGAGACATAATTCCAATAGTAATATGCAAAGATCAATTGGCCGAAAGAGGCAAAAACGTTTCGATTAAGATTTGTTTGCTTTCTCAGGATTACTGTTTCTTCGGTTTTATGCTCATCTTCAACAGGATTATTTTTCGATGATTGTCAACATTCTAGGATAAGGGGATCGTATTTCGGAATCATATGGCAATTAAGGAAACACGGGCCCATGTTATAGATTGAAGCAAATGGAGCCAGTTCAATTAAACTAATACTAGTGGCGACATCTGATCATAGAGATAGGTGTGTATACATATTTGTAATTCTGTGGGAAAAATGCTTGGAATTGTTATTTTGAAGATTTTGAAGAATGAAGATTGAATGGAGACTGCAACGCTAGCTTGTAGAAATAGTGGATACTCACCACGAAAGGCTACAAACAATTAAATTGCCTCAAGAGCGTATGAATAAATACCATTTGGGTCCAAGCTTCATTTACAATTGTGAAGAGAGAGGCACCATCACCGTCCTCAATAAACCTACAAGGATGCTGTTAATGCATGCAGGAAAATATATGTGAGCTTTCTTAGTTCCGAAGAGAAGGTCTCAACAACATTAATAATTTTCGCAAGACTTAGAAGAAACTGGATTACCACCCGAGAGCAAAACAACATGCCACTCACAGAAGTGTTTGCTACTGAGTAGAACAACCATTTCATGCAGTACGTAAAATCTTCCGAGGATTATTCCATGTTGCTGATACTAGATGGTTAAGTAACCAATGTAAAAAATCATCTCACACTTCATTCCAACTACAGCCATGGGATATATTCATTACGTTTGCCTCTTGTAAACAGATTGTGACGAGCTGGGTCAGAAACAATCCACGAAAGATACTGACAATTCAGGGTGTGGTGAAATTATTTGGACGGGCTTATGGCAAGGTTACTGCTACGTTTCAAAATGGGATAGGTGGGTTGGTGTAAACGGGAGTTGGTCCCCTAAATCTTAAAGAAGCTCTTCTTCGACTTAACAGAAAGAATAAATAGAGAATGATCAAAAGAAGTTGGTGGCATCATATTACATAGTTGTATTAGACTTTATTGTAGAAACAGATATTCAGTTAGATACCGAAGCGTCTGACAGATGCCTTGGCTCTATATTAATCGAAGTTACATCGCCATAGCAAAACATATTAATCAGGAAGATGTTATATGAAAGTTGGCCTCAAAGAAGTAGAAACTAAAAAGACGTATGTTACATGTGGTAAAATATCTATTATGACTTTATCTCCTGATTTGGAAGAACTTACAAACGCTGTATAAATATCCATACCCAGAAAGAGACGCGGTGGAGAAAAAGAATTGATAATTTTATAACAAGGAACGGTGTAGAGAAAAAGTTAAAAGAAACGAGGAACTAAAGCCAAAAATCCATTTATTCCGTTCGCAATTCCCCCAATTTAGATTTCGTGCGGTGGTGCAATTGCTGACCGAAAATAACAAGATAAAGAAAGAATTTGTTGCCGCAGTACAAAATGTGTATAAGGAGTTCGAGAGTACGATAAGGACATATTTATTTTTTAGTTTTGTAGACAGAGAAGAAGTAAGTTTCCTTAATAAAAATGTAACCTTTCAGGACTGAACATTTTTAAAACTATGTAACCACTTTTACTAGGGTGACCAAAAAGTTACAGTGCTTTTGAATCATGTTTTAAACATTAAGTGTTGTTTTGCTTTGCCCTAACTTCTCTACTTTCAGTTTTCTTCCTCAATGATATCACAAATTCCTTGTTAGGTATTTTCTTACCACAAAGATTCCGTTGTTACTCACAAATTTGTTGGTTCTGCTTACCTTTAAACGATTTAAGGACTAAAAGGTCTATTAGGTGCAATAAATAGAATCTGTGTGGTGGAAGTTCTAAAATATATATATCATATTCTATTGAAAAACCGGTTAATTTTATCTGTAACATGGGGTACACATCCAATGCAGATAATGGAGTATTTTACCTGAAAAGCTTTATTTTCGCTCTGCAAACCAGCTTGTTCTATCATTGAATATCTAAAAAACAAGCATTGCTATGATCTTCGATCTAGTTGCATTAGATTCTCTCGAAAATGTAGTGTTCTCTTTGGTACTGTCAGTTGTTATTCGTATGCAAGATTTTTTCCTTAGCACCAATAGCTCTGATTGAGTTAATTGGTTGATTGAGTCAGAGCTAATCTCTAGATTCATCCAGATTTCAAATTTGTTTTGGTTTATTAGTTAGTATTTTACGACTGTATTAGTTTGGTTTATTACTTTTGGAATTATGAAATTGTTTTTTGAAGCTAATATGTGCATACAATGACATTTCACTTTTCTTCTGAAGCCGAAAATTCTTGAAAGTTAAGATTCTAACTCAATGGTTAACATAAAACTGCAGGCTAGACAGAAGTATACTGAATTTTTATTTCGGTTTGATCAGTATATGTACGACCCCCTTCTCATATCAGTTGGCCTATCATCTTTCAAATTTTGCCGTTTTTTTTTTCGTCCATCAAGTTGCTCTTATTTTGATGCTAACATCTTAAATGAGCAGGTGGCTTTGAAAAAAAATGACGCCGAAACTACTGTCACTTAGTGTCAAACGCATTTTATACATTTAGTGGCTATTTTTAATACATATTTGTTGTTGTTGACGAGAAAATTCAATCACTCATTGTTAAATTTTTTAGTTTTGGAAAACCTAATTCTGAAATTGAAAATTGATTCGAATTATCTTGATGCAGTGTCAGAAATATAGTTAGAATATATAAGACTACAAATTCAATAGCTCCAAAGGCTAAAGACGTAGGAAAAGTAAGATAACTGAAGGTGATAGACGAGCGTTGAGAAGAATTATTGAAAATAGAATCGCCGTGCAAATTATCTGGAGTTGAGTGTTATGTGGAGTGAAGCTGTTGAAAGACGAATTTCCAGGGCTAGGCGTCAGGCCCATAAATAGGGATATGAAACTTACAAAGTAAGTTATATGAATAAAAATGTGTGAACAAACTTTACTAAAATTTGAATGTTCATGCCAGGCAAAGGAAAAGCCACTTTTGACATTACAGCAAAAGAAAAATAGAATAAAATGGACATAAGAACATAAGAATTGACCTCCAGCAATGAGATGCAGTAAAATGGAGTGATGAGTCCAGAATGGAAGTTTGTGTTGGGGACAGCAGAAGTCATGTTATCCGCAGAATATACGAAGCATTTCGTTCGGACAGTTTTAAAAGAAAAGTAAAATTTTCTGCATCAGTCATGGTCTGGAGCAGTATGTCATCTAAAGGTGTAGGAAATCTTCACTTTATTGAGGGAATAGTGAACACAGAGAAATATTAAGCGATTTTAGAAGAATTTTTTGACCGATTATGGAAAATCCCTGACATCAGGGCAAGATTTTGTCTTCCAAGAAGACGGCGCAGGGTGGGATGGGTTGCAAGCAGTCCTGATTTGTTTCCAATAGAAACTTTGTGGCGTGAGATGAAGAAGGCTCTCCGAAAACATTCCGCAAGATCAATCCCTGCATTGAAACAAAAACTTCAAGAAATATGGGATTCTTTTACGCCAGTGTTTTGCAAAAGTTTAGTCCACACAATGTCACAAAGACTTTCAGATGTTGTTAGAAGAAAAAGTGATGTTACCCAGTGGTGATGTGTAACGAAGTTTTAGTCTCATTTTGTGCCATGTTTTGTTTGTTTTAGTTAATTAGTTTGGAGAAATCTGACGTTGGACCAACTGACATGAGAAGGAGCTCGCATATCAGATGTGAATCAAGTTTGACTGACTAATGTCACGTATATTGAAATGTTATAAATAAATTTATTTTGTCTTATATTCGACGTTATTCATTTCGCGTAATACATATAACGTTCTTAAAATAGCATCACATAGCCGGTAAATCTACTGGCATTCTTAAAAATTTATTTCGTATGTATACGGAACGGTGTGAAGCGATATTTCACTGAATTTACATTCGACATTTATCAGGGCGCATTGAATGTTTTCCAGTATTCTATGTGTTATGTATATTCCTTAGCATCCAGTTTCCGTCGCCTATCCGGGTGATTTATGTATATTTTAAGTGACTCACGTTTCCCATTGTCGTAAGAGATCGCGCACAGCATCTAATAGATTGCCGATACAGATACTACCAGCCGTATCGCTCCAGGGGAATCGCCGAACAATTACAAAAATTTCCCAAGCTACAACTTCCATGAATACAAAAACGAATACGAATTCACATGGAATGTATATTGAAGCGATATTAAAATATTGTGAAGAATGATTTACCTGTTGGATCGCTTAAGAAATTTTATAAGTTAACTGTATTTTCACATAAACTTCCGTTGCTTGCTCACAAAATACTACTGATGATCAACAATGGTCTATAATTTGTGGAGATGTTAATGCTGCTGGCGTAAATATATTATAAAATTATTACAGCTGTGTAAATTCTAAAAAGTTAATACTATTTTAGTTACCAGTACTCTGTTACTGTCTTCCACTTAAATTTTAAATTAAAAAGAAATTATCGTAAGACTAAATGAAATTCTTGTAGTCACAGATCTTAAACCCATACAATTTTGCACTCATACTGCTCATACTGGGAATACATTTAGCAACTTTCTAAATTGTGAACAACTAATTCAAACTTGTAAAGGTATTTTAGAAAAATTATTATATGGTTGATTATAAAATATAAGTTAATCTTTAAGTATTGATCATATAGATATAAAAGCTCACTGAAATATGGTCGGAGAGTTCTCTCATTATAAAATAAACATTTATATTTACAGTTCGATACCCACAGAGGTAAGAGCGGTTGACTATATGTAGGGCAGTACTGACAGTCCTGGGTTCGAATTTAGAACACTTGTGACAGCGTCTCGTTAGATCGGCACTCCAGTTGAGCTTCCAGTTGCTCTTGGGGCATAATTAACGATGCAACATCATTTATGATGAGGTAATATTGTAACAAAGTCATGGAAGCATATTTAGGCACATAACACAGAGCAAGAGCCGCAGTAGGTAGTCTTGATAAGTCATACAGGTTGGGAAGCCAGTACTCATCACAAAAAAAGATTGCAATTAGCTATGTTGGGTTTACTCTCCGACTAGTGCTGTAACATCATGCACTGAGTTTACAGTAGAGTTTTACTTATGGCGAAAAAAATTTGGCAAACCAACGCCCTCACCGCCCTTTTTGGTAAACTGAAATTTTGAAAGGTGCTGAAGATTATTCTGATAAATGTTTTTATCTTTTAATTCCTGATTTATTCCCACTTAGAGGTCAATAAAACAATAAATAATTAAATACCAATTTATTCCATAACATATAATAATATGTTTTCGTTAAATAACTTCTTCAGTGGAAGAAATTGACATTTAATATGTGTCAAATTACTAATAATATAAATATAAATTGCCATGCCTATCGACAAAATTATCTAAAAAACAAACAATTCATTGATATATCGAAATTTAATTATATTCACAAGTAATAATGAAGGAATAGTGATTTACACAACATTAGAAATTGACAAAAAATAGATTGATATACGAATAATTCAAATTATTTCAATTTCTAATGTTGTATTAAATCACTATTCCTTCATTATTACTTGTGAATATAATTAAAATTCGATATATCAATGAATTGTTTGTTTTTTAGATAATTTTGTTGATAGGCATGGCAATTTATATTTATATTATTAGTAATTTGACACATATTAAATGTCAATTTCTTCCACTGAAGAAGTTATTTAACGAAAACATATTATTATATGTTATGGAATAAATTGGTATTTAATTATTTATTGTTTTATTGACCTCTAAGTGGGAATAAATCAGGAATTAAAAGATAAGTACACAAAGGTCAAAAAATACATATATTAATTGATAAATGTTTTAAAATTTTGGCAATCTACCACGAAATGTTTGAGGAAAATGAGAGTTCTTCTTGCCCTCACTCCCTTCCCCAGTTGAAGTTTGATATCTAAGGCTGATGAGAACTTTAACGGCGTCATAGTGGTGTAAGTATATTGTAATGTGAAATTTTATTTTATAATAAAATAAAAAAAAATTGAGTTTTACTCTTTAAATTGAAATTTGGGATTTAGAAAAAATTAATCTCAGGGGTTCGCGAATTCTTAGCTCTACAGCAGGTGTAGAGAACAGAATACGAGAGCTTATCGTACGTTGAACAAAAATTTCCAATTAAAAAAAAATTCTAAGTAAAAAAAAAAAAAATTACAAGACAGAAAGAGGTTTGACAAAAAAAAAATAATTTTATTTTTTTCAATAAAACCTATAAAAATTTGTTTACACTGTGCAGAATGGCGTGGCAATCACCACAACTAAATTATTATTTATAAAGACCCTTTTTGGTAGTTTTTGAAATTTTGTCCAACATTTAGTTAAAAAAAAATTAACTTTGAAATTGTTTTTTTTTTGTTTAATTAAAATAAATAAATTTTACTTTTTTAACTCAATTTACTGAAATTTATTATTTCTAAAAAAAAATTTTACTAAAAAAAAATTTTTAATTTTTAAATTTTTCAAATATTATTTTCGGACTTAGAAAACTACTCTAAAATTTAATTTTCATAAAAAGAAATTATTTTTCTTAACTTTTCAAACTTAAAATTACTTAAAATTGAATTATCTTATATCTTACGTGTGTGAGTGTGTGATTTTGGGAGCTTCCGTCTTCGCGCGCCTAGACGGATGTTGGATGGACGACGTCCTCTTCGTAGGGGTAATTAAGAGAAAATTAGGTGAAAATTTTGATGTTTTAAAGTACTTTTTAGAAGATAATCGTTGATTTGCGCTCACGGTGCACCGGGGTAATTGTAGTAAAATTTACGTAGAAAATAAACGCTCTGTTCGACGATCTATGCAAAAAGCGGAAGTTTGTTGCTCTCGCACGGCTTCTTATAGGTGATTCGCAATTGTCTCGAAATTTCTTCAGAAATACCATTTGATAGTCATCTGTCAATCACGGCAATCAACGATCGTTGATGGATTAATTTATGCACGTCCGGTCGAAAATTTGTTGTATACAGGGTCACCGAAAAGTTATAGATTTTTTTACCACGTACTTTTTCTTCTTAAAATGCCCCTAACTGGCTGGTGTTTCTTCTTTTGAGGGTGGAATTTAATTTTGTGATTTTGTTATAATATTTATATGTGTTTGTGTACAAATTAAATGATATAAAATTGATTAACTACCTTAAACATATGATTGAAAATATTGTGGTGTATTTAACATCTTTCTGTCTTTGTCGTTGGCTGGAGTTATAATAAGACCTCTGCTGAGCAACACCCCCCTTCTGCGTCAGATGGCTACTGAGCCAAAACATGACATCGACTCGCACATATGCGAAGAAAATCCAGATGGTGCCAACTTGAAGAGTTGCGCATCCTCTATCATTGGATAGTGTTGAATTAGATTTACTTTAATGAATTCTAAACAAGTGCCTCGCATGTGTGCAATCATGTTAATGTTACATATTTTATAAAATAGAATTAAATTGAATTAAAGAAATACACAGATCGGATAGTTGGTTATAGTTTCATGAATATTAAATTAATTTAGTGTTTTTTTTTAATCTTTTTAGATTACCTACAGCTGGATGATCATCTGTCAAGTGACAATTGGAATTGTAAACATTGAATAAAATGTAATATAACATTACAATATACAGGGTGTTTCTGAATTGATACGAAAGATTTCAAAGGGTGATTCTTGAGCAAAAATAAGGGGGGCCTTTCATATAACTTTTTGCTCAACACCCTTTTCCCTCCAAGTTACAGCCCTTTAAAATTAGGTAAAAAAATTTGCTTTTATTTAATATATCCACTTTGGAAAAGTTTAGAAGAATGAAATTTGGCAGATAACTGATGCTAATAAAATGGCAGTTTGTGAGTATTTTTGTAACCCTAAAATGTAATCACAAGGGACTGAAAAAAACAACCCCTATAATATTTTGCATCAGAACTTTTTAATGCGCCTATATTTTCCCATTTAAAAAATTGATTTAAAAAGACAGACTCAATCTGCAACTTTTTTATGTCTTGACTTTTTATCATCAAATTGTTAGTTTGATCACAAAAAAATGAAATACTGCTCAGACTCTTTTCCCATAGATTCACAAAGAGGTTATTATTTATTAAAAAAGACTCAAGTAAGCTGCTGTCAAATGAAGTCATATGACAAATAGTTTTATTGTTTCATTCTTCTAAATTTTTCCAAAGTGGATAAATTAAATAAAAACATTTTTTTTTTAGCTAATTTTAAAGGGCTGTAATTTGGAAGGAAAAGGACGTTGAACAATAAGTTATATGAAAGATCCCCCTTAATTTTTGCTAAAGAATCACCCTTTGAAATCTTTCGTATCAATTCAGAAACACCCTGTACAATACGAAAACAAACAAAAAAATAAAAAGGTATAAAAAGACAAAATCTACTAAACTCGAAGTTTTGCCACTAATGAAAGCGGTTTCTTCAGAAACAAAAGTGGGTGGAAACCACGCTGCATGTCGACTTACCGTGACCTTCTAGCGCCTCTTCACTGCTTTTCTTTTTGGTTTTCTTTTTTATTGTGATTGAAAGTAACTTTTTACTACACCTCGTACAGCGTTACTGTCAAAATATTTGCAACTATTTACCACCGACTGTATTCTTAACTTTAGAATCAGCTACATCACGTTATATCACGTTTGTTGAAGTCAGAGCAACTATGGCGGGACTACCTACCTTAACACCACGAATTGGAGACAATACTTTACTCAAAAATCCTGCGGATTCATGCTCTATTAATCCTACAAAACTTCTTCTTCAAGGCTAACACTTATTTTACTATCTTGGAAGACTCAGGCTATTTATCCACTGAGAAAACCTGATAAAGATGTTCGTGAAAAGTCAGATTGAAGATTAATTTCGTTGTCAAAACAACTGGGAAATTATACGAGGAGAACCTACCCAGAGGGTAGAATGGCACAGTCATTCAAACGATATTTTGTACAATTCACAGTGGAGTTTCAGAAAGACAAAGACACAATAGTAGCAGGAAGTACTCTTACTACAAAAATTAGCACAACATTCCTTGGTTAGCGTCAGCTATTAGCAAATGTTAACAATCTCCATAAAAGGCATAAATCTGCTAAGCATGGTCAGAGTAGTGCATGTAGCAATGTGAGCAATTGACAGTTCAAAAGCATTTATGTGTTATTTAAGCCAAGTGTTATTTAAGCCAAGGTTGCAACTGAATCGGATATTGAAAATTTTTATGAATTAACGTTTTTGCGAAGTTAGAGATGGATCATATCATAAACAAGGTGGAAAAACCAATATCATAAAATGTTAAGCAAAGAGAAAATGCATTGGCTATGACCCCAAGATTATTACAGAAGGATATCACGCCATGGCCTCATTAGAACAATTTTGAAGGAATCGAGCTGAATATTACGTATTTATAATAATTTGTCACTTCACCTTTAATTAACGCTAATAGATGGGCACGAGGCTACAATACTGTGTTCTATACACTCAACCCAATGGATACACTAACCTTAGAGGTGTCAATTACGGATTATGTTGTCTGTAGCAACCTTTCTTCAGTTTCGGCGTACGTTGTTTTGGAGCATTTTGTATTTAAAAAAGTAGCCTTAGTTGTGTTGAACACAACTAAGGCTGCAACTCTTCAACAAAATATCATTTAACACCATAAAATTTATTTTTATTTAGAAATAAAGACGGTCAGACATTCCGGTACCAACCACCACAACCTCGATTTCAATATTATTCACCCTATACGGACAACGACCGTAATGAATCTTAGTTGCAATTAATCTAACGGCGAAAAGAGAAAGACAGAGAGAATTCCACTTTCACGACATGTTCGGGTAATAATGTTAAGAATTTAAATTTACGTGCTTTGGAGAAAAACGCACGGGTTAAAATTAAATTAAGACGTAGAAGGATAAATTGGAAGACTGGCGTGATGCTAAGAAAGCAAGAAGAAACTAAAAAAGAAAAGGCGGAAAAGAAAAATCAAGTGGGAACGTACAGCACGAAAGTTAAGGGGGAAAGAAAAAAAGGTTTAAAGCGTTATATTAGGCGAGTCGGTTGCAAGAAGCGAAGGTAGTGGTAGCTATAGTATAAGTGCTACTACAGCTGGAGCTATCTTTATCTCATTACAGTTTGCGTTAGGCTTTCCTTAGAGAGTCTGCATCAGCTTTCTTTTGGTGCGTTGCCGTACTTCGGTATCCCTTTGAGTCGGGAGTCAACTAGATTACTACCTTTTCTATGAAAGTGCCCCAAAAGAGTTAGTATCATGTAGACGTGAGGTCATAGCGATCACACTTGTATCTAGGTTTTATTTTGTTTACTTGTAGAAGTATGTGCTTGCATCAGACGTCTAAATAAATTATAGATACCCCTATAATCTTTTTGTCTTGTAATAAATTTGCAAAAGACACGTGATTTTGTTTTCTAGAACTTCCCTAGAAGTTGATTAATTCTTACATATTGTTTTTATTAACCTATATAATGTCAAATCACTCCGAGGTTTTTAAAATTCACAAATAACTAAATTCAAAAAGCAGTTGTGAATAAAAACTCTTACTGATACTAATAACTACTTATTTGGTTGTGTGTAAATAAATTGATTGATTGCAATTTGCGGTCGGATCAAATGTAAGAAAAACTAATACAAAAAAAGACATCAGTTCAGCTTCAATGAAAATCCTAATTAGCTTGACAATAACGTGAGAGTTGCTGCTATAATTTTCTTTTATCACTTGTCATTGTAATTTTTAAAGAATCTTGGAATTAAAAAAAATGTTCATTGCAACATATGGAGAGACCAACCGTCGAATCAACTACGATGTTACAACATATTGTACAACCGATTGTATCGTCTTGTAGAGTTTTGTGTAGCAAGTCAGGCAATTTCGCAAAAATGGATAAAATCGAATTTCGTGCAGTGATAAAAGACTTTTGGATGTTTGGGTAAACGAAAAACGGACACGGAAGCTCTAATAATTTGCTAGCGGTTCATGGCGGATCTACTCCATAATTTTCGACCACCAGCTTCTGGGGGAGCTAGTTCAAACATGGTCGCACAAGCACAAGTGACGAACCACACAGTGGACGCCTAAAAACCGCTACTAATGATGAAATGGTCGACAAAATTCATGATGTCGTGTTAGCCGATTGCCGATTGAAGCTGAAAGAAATAACAGAAACAGCAGGCATCTCAGAGGGACGCGTTGACCATATCCTACACGCAATTTTGGGCATGAGAAAGTTTTCGTCGCGATGACTATCGCATTTGCCCACACCGGAGCAAAAACGAAATCGGGTGACTGTTTCGGAGGAGTGTCTGGCCGGAATTCAACGCAATCCAAGAGATTTCTTTATGCGTTTCGAATCCGTGGATGAGACATGGATTCACCACTACATACCGGAGACCAAGGAACAGTCGAAGCAGTAGACTTTTCCGGATGAATCAGCTCCGAAGAAAGCAAAGACCGTTCCATCGGTCGGAAAGGTCATGGTGACCATTTTTTGGGATTCCCAAGGTGTGATCCTCATCGACTATCTGCAGAAAGGAGGATTATTTTGTAGACCTCGAAACATCATACTTTTCCGACAGGTTGAACAGACTGGAGCACCGTTTGAAAAAGTGTATTGATCTTCGAGGAAACTACATCGAAAAATAGAAATAAAAAACCACACCAATACCATGTTTTTCTTGTTGATACCGCAAATATTTCAGGTCGCCCTTGTACAAACCGAGATCTTTGATCATGATATGATTTAATATCATATTCGTAGCACATGTGGGTACCGATAACAGTGGAATTAATATGTATTATTTGATTTTGTCTTACACTAGCAACAAAATAGATATGTTGAATGGGAGTTTAAAGAGAAAACAAGATTGCCTGTGTCTGCGTTACAGAGCAGTGGCTTTTGGAACTGTGTTTTGGATTTATACAAAGTAATGATTTAATGACTTTGTTAGCAGAAACATAAATAGAAATAACACCAAATTGAACTAAAGACACACAACACAAACATAATCTCGGTATGCAGATCATCGTTTTGGAAAACCTTAAATTATGACCAAACATTCTTTACAATATTGGGCGACATCCTAGCAATAATAACGAGATTTTAATATGGATATTATATGGATGGATCAAAATATAAAGAAAAAAACAATCTTTCTTCTTCAGGGAGATATCAAACAGTAGAGAAACAATTTAAATGATCTATTATCCAAATCATACAGCAAGGAATGCCACAGGGATCTATTCCAGCTCACCTTTTCTTTATAATATACATTAACAATTTATTTTGTTGTTTTATTTTCGTCATATGTTGTAAGCGTAATTCGTTCTTATCTGTTTCTTTTATTATTAGAGCTACTAAATCAAATCTCCACATCGCTTCCTATTATCCGAGGAGTTCCACAGGGTTCAATTTAAAGACCATTATTATTTACGGTTTACATTAGTTCCTTGCCTATATGTCTTAATTCCTGTAACGTTCAAAAGTATGCTGATTATGTATTACGTTTATCATTTTAACAAATCATCATTAACATCGCTGAAGCAAATTCCGGCTTACAATTTTCTGTCAAGCATGCGTTGACGATCAATTCCCCTAGAAATACTGTTACTTGGAGGGGAGGGTGATGTAGCAAGATATGGAAATAGTTTGGATGTTAGAATTAATAACGTTAGTATTTCTCTACCATCTAAGGCAAGAAGCCCTGGAAATAGCATATTTATCAAAATTACATTTGTGTAACAATTAGTCATTCACCTGAAGTTTTTATTTGCAGTTGGTATCTTTTCGTTCTTGTAATTATATTGCTTCTATATAATGTGTTTCTTTTGCATACATAACTTTTATAGGCACGTTAGTTAGATTTCCCCCTCTGCACTTGATGGTTGTTGTTTCTGTTTTTAATCGAAGTTGCTTCCTGTGAGCTTGGTTTAGGCAGGAGATACAAAACATTCCAACAATTGCTGTTACACATGTGAATATTGCTTTCTTTGGAACCACACTAATTTATAAATATGAAAATATGTGAGCTAAAAAAAATTAATTAAAGATTATTCTTATATGGGTATATATTTTTGTCAAGGACTAAATTCTTCTACAAAGGTGCTGATTTTCGCTAGCATCTTTTCCTCTTTTAAGGGGTTCAACTCGTAATTAACGAACCGGCAAAATGTCATCATCATTGTCTCGAGTCGACTCTTTATAACCTCATGTATATTTCCATTAGGGCGAGCCCGTTTAGTATTCGTATCGTGTTCGAGGTTCGTAGCGGAGCCTGTTAGTTGTTCTATAAAAGTAAATCCTGCGAAGACGTGCTAGGCTTCCTGTCCTGCTGCTTTCGCTCTTTTCGGTATTCCGTTCCTGATCCGTCCTGATACCCCGTCACCCATACACTTACTTTAAAATTACATTTGATTTTGATGCGATTGAGGAAGGGACTTTATGCTGTTGTCGTGTGAGTATATATATATGTGGAAGTGTGAGTTTAGGACTATGCGAGGCGACCTCTACTAGACAAATTGTCGATTGTCGAGATAAAAATTTCCGTCGCTATTGACGACGAGAAGAATGGAAATTCGGTGAAATGTGAAGTGATGGTGAAACATATTTTGATACGATTTCATGATCTATTAAAAGGAATAATGTATTCTGAAACATGAATCCTGAAAGTTGTAACAATCAATTGTATTTGAAATGCAAATTCATACACGTAAATATCTAACTATAATGCAATATATTCGTAAGCCGAGCACTATTCTAACTATTTATCCGGTTATCTGACCGCAGTTTCCAAACATATTCGCGTCATTACAGCCGATACAATATAACGCTCCTATTTCGGACGAACCTCTACTATATATTTTTTGTTGTTGTTGTTAGCCATACGTACCAGCGTCAAAATACCCTTCGCCGAACATCCGACAATTCTGAATAAATTTAATTAATAACAGAGATAGTAGGAGATACGCGATGGGCTGACGAATACAATAAAACTGACCGGGATAGATATGTGGGAGAGAATACTATGTATGTAGTATGTGTATATGGAGAGAACGAAGCGCGACCGGCCGCAATGTTAGTACTTTGACAACGTAATAAAGCATCCGTGGCAGCGAATGAATGTGAGGTTAGTCTAGCATAGACCGATTCAGCTGATTGTGCGAAACCGGAACATTCATTATCACTGTGTCTGTTCTACATTCCATTTTAACTGACACTGACAACGTATTTTGTATATAATGTTTCCCAATTATTACTTATCAAGTGCACGGATTACTATACTTTATTATATACCGCTAGTTTGTAAAATTGTTACCAGGTGTAACTATCCTGCCATCTATCGATTGTTATAAATTTGTTATACTACAATGATGAAAAAGGAGCTATGAAAAATATAAACATGGATTACACCGAAAGAATTCAAACATTTATTTGGCGTATAGATACCAAAAATAATACATTATTCATAATCATATAGAAATCGGGACAATTACGCTGTTGGATTGTAATTAAATATATTTCACAGATGACTAACGATCCTGTAAGGATTATGAAACTATAAAAACTAACCATGCACAATTTATAGGGTACAAAATACATCAAAGCTTATTCGAACTTCCACTTCTTATGAACTAATGAGCATAAGCTTTTGGTTTGGTGTATTGGAACCAACTGGTTTCAAATCCATGAAACATATATACACTAGCGTCAGAAAATTTGGAAACACCTACCAATTTGATAATAGTACCTAGTTAATATATAAGATTTTGTAAATGTTTAATAAAAGCATGACATTGTAAATGCAATAAAACACCCCTTAGAAATTAATACACATTTATTAAGATTATTCTAAGTAATCCGAAAAGATTTGTTGTCAGCCTTCCTGCAAGTGCAACCAGTTGTTTACTATTTTGAGGTAGGCGCTGTTTCACTTTTCGATCTAATTCGTCCCACAAATATTCGATCGGTGACAGATCGGGAGATTGAGGTGGCCACACCATCCTTACCAGCTTACCAGAAGCTTCTTTTTCGTGTAAAAGTTCTTTGCATATCTTAGCGGTATACTTCGGGCCGTTATCTTGCTCCACAACAAAAGTTGGGCCAATAATGCGACGTCCCGAAGATATTGCGTGTTCCTACAATATTCTCAAATAATTTTCTTTTCTCATGGTACCCTCAATTTTTACTAAATCACTAACTGCAAATCCTTCAGAGGAACCCTAGACCATGACGTTTCTACCTCCATACTTAATACTAGGCACAATACATTCTTCTTTTATGCGTTCGTCTGGTCGACGGTGGACGAACACTCTGCGGTTTCTACGAATCAATACAAATTTCGACTTGTCGTTCCACAACATATTTTTTCCAGTCACAATGGACCAATTTTCATGTTCTCGGGCCCAAGACGTTTTTGTCTGTGTGTTTAAGAAACGGCTTTTTACTGCAACACAACCCCTTAGTCCAGCAGCCTTCAACCGATCTTTAACAGTGGTGGCACAAATTCTTGTTACTCTGTCCGTACTCCCTTGATGGGCGATATCCACGGCTGTAAGGCGACATTTTTGTTTGAACGTTTAACGTGTATTGAACACCTTTGAGAGTAGTTTTTTAGCAACTGTCCGCATTGAATGTCCAGCATCATTAACAAGGAAACACAGGCAAGTGGTGGTGACCGATTTAAATGAAATTTGGTGAGTTTACTGATGCAGTGTAAGAACAACGGTAACTTCCATAGATGCTAAATCACTCGTTTTCGGGGGTGGGGGCGACCAAGAGCGAACGCTACCTTCCGCTATTTGCTTTAATATCTCCAAAACTATAAGACATATCAAAAAAAAGTTAAGACAAATACATAACTGATTTATGAGTACTAAAAGATAGCGACAATAGTTTGCCTGTCATAGTTCTTGTTTTTTCATTTAAATCGGTCATCACCACTTGAATGTGTTTCCTTGTAAGTGTACATATGCAACACGCTGTTCGATTGTTAACTGTTGCCTTTTGGGCATTTTTTAAATTTTAAACGTTACATTTACAGCACGATTTGTAAAACTGTAAAATGAATTCCCAACATCAACTCCTTACATTTCAACTTGACATGCTCGTAAGTGTGTTCTGAAATGAATAAGTATTTAAAATAGAATGAACAAATCTTCACATAAACGTTCATTCGCCGATGTTTGTATAAAAGCGGTAGCCGTTTCCAAATTTTTCGACGGTAGTGTACTGGGTGTCCAATTTTCGATGGTTTTGGGGGGTATCTCACTTATTCGTAAAGATAGAGAGTTGCGGTTTTCGTATTACTACTTGTTAGTGTTATATATTTTTGAAAAGCTTGTAAAAAGCTTAACCAAACAATCAAAAAATATATAGGGTGTCCCATTTAAAAAAACATAACTTTGATTAATATCTAAAAAATTACAGTCTTCAGCGGAAATCTATCTACGCCACTGGAGTCTACGTAAAAAACTGCATAAAAAACATTTTTTACCTTTTTGATAAGTTAAACGATAACTGAGATACGAGGGGGGTTCCAAAATGCAATATATTCAAAATCACCCTGTATCTCGAAAACGAAATGAGCTATGAAAATTTTGTTCACGGCATCTTTCGTTTCACAAAAAAGTAGCAAAGTAATGCGAAAACCGCAACTCTCTATCTTTACGAATAAGTGAGATAGCCCCCAAAACCAT
Organism: Holotrichia oblita; assembly: GCA_023690525.1. NCBI lineage: Eukaryota > Metazoa > Arthropoda > Insecta > Coleoptera > Scarabaeidae > Holotrichia > Holotrichia oblita. Next base: position 152,007,288 of record CM043017.1, on the reverse strand, counting down.
CGAAAATTGGACACCCTGTACGTTCAAAGGAAGTTATTTTCTGGATTTTAGTAGAATATACAAAATAATATAATACAATAACAAATACAATATATGGTTTAATTTGCCAAAACATAAATTATTATATTTTCGTTTAAAATACTTCTTTAGATTTTATATATATTTGTTGATAGGCATGGCTGTATGTTTTAATATTATTTGACATATATTAATATTCCTAAAGGAAAGCATAACAATTTCTGTTCTGAAATAAATTGATTTTTAATTTATGCTTAAATGCTTTTAATTATGCTTTATTCAACATACAAGTCAAAATATATCTAGCATTAAAGGTAGAACTATACATTAAAGAAATAACGTCACATAACCTGTGACGATTATTTAACCTAAAAAAATAAGACTTGTTTATTGCTCAAACTTTCTAATTTTAGTTGATTCTCAGCAGGAAAATCTGCAACTGGAGTACAATAGCTACTATAAGAGCAGAAGCAAAGCAGAAAGCACCGGAGAGGAGACGCGTTTTTCACGGAGGATTCTGAGATAATAAAGTTGAACAAACTATTACTGACATACCATCTTTTATTAAAAAAACCTCAATGAGTTAATCTTCGATTCTAGTATGCAGGTATGAATCCAAAAGAATCATTTTAAGAATTCTGCAAGCAAGAGTGTCAAGGAGCGCCATAGATCCGTCGTTTCCTTTCTTTTTATTTTAAATCGTATGTCAGGATTGCATTGCAAAATATTTACATTGAAAAGCAGTTGGAAGGGCAAGGCAGATAAGACTTCTTCGAGTACATAGTCCGTACATATAATTGCCAAGGTAGGGTTCTCTCTGATGCTCCGAAATTTTACTTAAAAATGTTTTCATTAAAGGAAAAAGAACAGGTGTTAGCCCTTTCGGTCATACAAATTTTTTTTTAGAGGAAAAATTCAGCCTTTACTAATCGGTGCTTTGAATTAAATGATTATTTTTGACTAGTCTACAATATCTCCAATACAACCTTTAATGGGGTTCTAGCACGTCTCCAAATGCAGAATTGTGAACAGAAAGGGACAGTAAAAGTTGAAAATTCAAAATTTCAAGGCTGCTATTCGGTTCTCGGGTTCTCTGTCGTGTAGAAAGGTTGTCGTACTTGACATTTCGATCATCTTGTCGTGATCTTGTCATGATCGAAACGTCAAGTACCACAACCTTTCTACACGGCAGAGGACCCGAGAACCGAAGAGCAGCCATCAACAGCGGCCGTGAAAGCCTGAAGACTACTTCAAAATTTCAAGTTCAGTTTATTTCAGAAATATTAAAAAAAAACGCTATTAGTGTGCCGTTTAAAAGTTTATATATTGATAGCACATAAAATATAGTGACAGATCTTGGGAAGACTTATGATAATCAGCAAAACAATTTTCGTTTGTATCAGGACATGAATGAATATTATATTTTATAAAAAAACAGCTGGTTTTTCGTTTGCAACCTGGTTTCTTACGTCTTTAACTACATCTCCTTTCTTGTCACTAATCATTGGTGCTGACAAGCTGGTTGACAAACTTACAATACATTTTTACATAAATGTACCATAAATTGTTATCGGAAAGTCTATCTTCACGGCACCCAGCTCAAGTTCAACATGCCTCGTGAATTTCTTTTTATTTTATTTCATATTTTGCATATATATTTCCAATTCCTATAAAAGTGGACGCAAGTATCATTAATTTGTTTTCATGTCATTTTCTAGAGCTTATACAAAACTTTCTTATGTCTTTGACAATGTAAAATGGTGGTTTATTGAAGCAATTTTGACGCTAAATGCATATTGCGTATATGTTCTACGTTTCAAGAACTGTAGGAGATTATAATTAGAGAAATAATTGTCGAAACTCAAGAGCAAATTGTTATCATGGATTCTTTTTGTTAATTTCAAAATGATTAATGTTACGTGAGTTTTTAACATAACCAGACCGATTCCTTTCACAAAACATACTGTTTTACCTTTAATGATCAATAAGGAAATACATCATTTGCTCATCGGTAGTAAGATTTTCTTCTATTGCTAAGCTTAGTAAGTAATTTCTGATGGAATTATATAGTCGCCAGACTTTCCAAAATCCACCATTTTTATCAGGTTTGCCCGTTACAGAGTGAATATATTGCCTGAATGTTAGAAAGCAGAAAGGACTTATTTATATGAGCTATTCCTTGAATATGCAAATATCTTTCTTAGCTGTTAGGTCTCCAAAATTCTCTTCATAGTCAAAAAACTTTCACAAACACGTCAACTTGTATAAAACATTTGTTCCATTATTCATTTGTTCGAAATTATCACTAGGATTATCAAATATATCTTCAACTTAAAATTACTATTACCAAATTGTAAACGTTCATCCATTGAAAGTGAATTTGTCGGTTTTGCACTGGAGGCATGTCCAAATTACTATAAAGACAACCTAAAAGGACAGTAAAATAATTGACTAAACTTCATTGCCACAACAACCCTCTATGCTCAATTTTTACATTATAAGAATATAATTAAACTTATTTAACTAGCGAGATTCAAAGTCATTGATAAGATGTTGTTGAATTGAAGATGTAGAGTGCGACCAGGTGAAGAGGACCCTTCCATATTTTCCGATCGTGTAGGTAAGTTAATTGAGTTTTGGGATAATTAAATGTATTTAAGAGCAGTTGAATTGTTAAAAACTGGATTATCTCTTATGCTACACAGCATTTAGTAGTAACCTACAAGAATTAAAGCATTTGATCGCCCTTTATCTTCCCTAGATTTCTCCAATATCTCGGTAATACCTTCTCTCTTGCTCCTCACTTATTGGCCCTAATTGTCAGGAAATAGGTCCAACTATGAAACCAGAAAGTGTAATTTGGTACCACTACTACCTTCCCAAAGTGTTGAACAGAATCCAGTTCATGATGAATGAAATGTTATCGTACTAAATTAATTTTTCTCCACACGTTTTATAGTCTGCAACCGAATACTCAGCCGATTTGGTTTGGAATATTCCATGTGACATTTTCGTTGTTTTAAGAACGAATTCATTATCAGATACAAGTGATGGTGAATCACTATTACCCGCTGTGTCTATATTAAGTTCACTACTATAAGTGGCTTAACAGAGCCATAGGTCATAGCAGATAACTTTGGAATAGATAATTCATTTTCAGTTTTTGCATTAAAATCCTAAAAACAGACACTGCTATGATTTTGAGGTTCACATAACATCATTAGTATCCCGAAATGGAGCCATGAGCAATTTTTGCTTCTTCTGTGTCGATTTCTTCAACACAAACAGCAAAAACCAATTTGGATTATTTTTGCAGCACCTCCTTTTCCCAACGAATTATATATGATAATAATAAAAGAAAAGTATTTATAAGTTTATATCTTGCTGTAGAACAACTATTAATTCCTGTGGTATTGAGTATTCTTATTCAGTATCAGGATTCACTTACCAAAAGTCATCTGTTAAAGGACAGATAAAGTACATAGGCTGGTAAAATAGTCCAACTTTGTCCACAATGTAAAATATAGGTTTTTTTATTTCAATTCTACCAATCTTAATGTTTTGTTTTCAAAATTAATATCTACACTGAATATATACAGGTATAGAAAAAATAATATCAGTGGCATTCCAGCATGCACACAGAGAACGGCATTGAATAAGAAAAAGCACTTTGCATACAGAAATTTGAATATCTCGCCCATCTAATTTCATAGGCGAGAGAGTTCGCATCACACACATGATTAAATGCAATCGGAAAGTCGATCCGCGTTCTCCGCGACGAATCGAATGTCTTTGACAGAATGATTTACCATCTAATTGAAGTTACACGTGACAATACAACGATTCCGGAAATTCAATTAAGTTTTTTCTCATCTTTTTGTCTCTTTTTTCGGTACGTTTTCACCCTTCGCTATTTCTTTCTCATTCAGCGATTACATCGACGAACAACTAGCTACCTATAAAGCGAATGAATGAGAATGAAATAAGTGGATATGCTTACCGAGAAGGGGAATAGGTTTTTTTTTCAATTTCGTCTAGGATGTCTAGTCCGAAAATTGTGTAGACTTTCTAGTACTTCCATGAGGTAACTACTGTCATGTTATGTCATTTCGATCATTTCCAACAAAATTCGTTAGTCATAATATGTTAAACTATGTTCAAATTTGGGTTGAATTGAATTGTCAAAATTACACGTACACACAAGCTACTGCTATTTAGAAAAACTTAAAAAAAGAAGATCAAGAAAAACAAGAAAAAGAAAAGAACGGTTTTTTGAAAGTTGATTCAAAAAATAAAGAAGTCAGGTAAAGGAAAAAGTTCTTTTTAAAAGAAGAAAATAAAATAGAAAGTCAAAAGTTTGGAAAGAAGATTGAAAATTAGAGAGACAGGAGAAAGAGAAACGTTTTTGAGAATTGAAAGGAAAAAGATTTGGATTGATTTTGAAAAAAATGACGAATGGGAGAATATAAAAACGAAAGGATTTTGGATAAGATTGAAGAGTGAGAAAAGGAAAAGAAGAAAGAAAAGGGTAGACGAAGAAGAAAAGATTCAAGGAAAAGGAAAAGAAGTAGAAGCAGGAACAAGGTATTTTGGGGATAAAAATATTTACATATGGGTTTCAAAATTATTATTGTAAAGTGTTTAATATATGTTTTTCTTTTTATTTTTTTTTGACTTTAATATTGAACACTGCACTACCTTAAAAAATATCTTTACTTGCTATAACATACATTGTATGTACCAGAATAATTCGATAAGTTGATCCAACAAGAATATATAGAAAATAAAAATAAAGAAAAGTATAAAGAACTGCGTTGGTGTTGGTGGTGCTAATCGTGCGATTAGGTTCTTCAGAAGGTCTTTTGAAACATTCTGAAGAAGCTGACTGCATGATTTCGCAAAATGTCTATCTTTCGTTTTCTTTATGGTCTAAAAGAAGTACAAAAAGTTGAGAACAGCTTAAATAAATGCTAGCTCCCACTTTTTCGTCAATGACCCTTAAAACCAAGCGCCATATATGTAGTACATAGATAGCTAGCACCACCTAACTTCATCCATTTTAGGGCTAGCACTAAAATGCTTTTTTCAAAAAAAAATTAAACTGCTTACTTACTACTTAACTAATATACACTTTCATATTCATATCAAAACCTAGCACCCTCTTTTCAACTTTCCTAATACACACACTCTTCTTGGAGAGAACTAAGGCAATGCTGGCCTCCACTTTTCTTGCGACGTTGAAAACCTAGCACCATATACATAGTACATATCTAATGCCACCCAACTCTAACCTAATACTTAAAAAGCATTATTGATCGTAACTAGTTTATAGGAATATCCATTAACTTACCAAAAACTACTACTCATACTCATAATGCCTTCATTTTCGAACAGTATCTCAACAAAGCAAGCGGTTAATTACTATCGATAATCAAGCGGAATGGTCATCAAGATCGATACGCTTACAAAACTTGAAAAAATTGACCTTCCTTGGATCTGCGAATAATTAGATCTCTTTTACGTCGAATTACACAAATCAATAAATCCAATCGATCACCTAAATGCCATAGCCAACTACGAAAAAGCCATGAATAGACGGCAGTCCTTCAAGGACAAACCTAAAGATACACACGACCAATAACTCGTCAACTGAGGCAGAACCGACGCCAACCACAGCGACATCGCTGCTAGCCAAACGCAGCATGGCATCATTTAGATCAAACGGACTGGACGAGGAAAAGTCACTGGTCCCAGCAAGAGACCTACCCGAAACTGAATTTGACGACGACTTCATCTTCATTACCAAATCGAGTAGACACTAAGACGCTTGGTTCCACTGCAACACCACTTTATGCTATGTTGTAGCTAAAAGTGGGCTCAAAGAAAAGACACAGCAGCGATTAAAGCGGTGTTAATCCTACTCTTAAAAAATCAAGGGACATTCAACAAGAAGTTAAGTACATCTAGTCATTAGAACGTAAGGAAAAAGACATTAATAAACACTCATACTCACAAGCTCTTTTTTATCCATGACAACTTTTTTCACATGATACCGTGATAAATGTAAAAGTTACAGATGAAACATCGGTAAAACCAACACTACAATGTTTGATTACTCAGGACACGTGTTTCGAGAGCGCATGGGGTCTCATCAGCAACCGAATACCGAATAATAAAAGGTTTGATTCGCTTCAAAATCTCCAGGAATTAAAAACCAAAATCATACTGGCTGCTAGCGTGCCAGTATGATTTTAGTTTTTAATGGAGGGGATATCCTGCTAGAGATGAATTTTCAAGACCACAAACAAGAGGTTACATTTTGAATTCTCTTTTAATGGTCAGTATGCTTGAAGCCCGGTCGATATTCCATTTTGTTCTCTATATCCATATTTGATGAAAAAATCAATTGGCTGTATTTTAAATGAAATTGTCCAGAATGCGGATTGGTTGTGGTTCTCTTCTTTGTCCAATTTTGGATAATTTTGCTGTTATTTTTGGCAAAACTGTATACAAATATGTATTTTGGTTTGAATAATAATAAGACCATAATTAAGATGAAGAACTTGTTTCAAATTAACCTCCTATTGCAAATATTTTTAATTTTTATTTATGCTCGTGGCAAACAGAGATAAATCCGTTTTAATAGATACGGTTGAATGAAATTTTTGAATAGCAAATCATGAGTTTGAGGATTCATCAAATATTTATAACAACCTGTAATCAAATTCGAATAATATATAAAATGGTAATGTCAGCAACTACCATGATCAATAAATGTATGAAGCACCGAGTAAAGCTATAAATTTGTCGAAATTTTTGTTCTCATTAATCATTTATTTCAAACATTTACGCTTCTTGGCTGCAATTGCTTTTTTAATTTAAAGTTTTATTATGACTTTATTTTGGTTCCACCCCCACTTGTCTGCAGGAGCTTCGTGGTAAATAAGGTGAAATGTTGCCTGAACATCAGTTTGTTGTGCCATGTCATCAGGCGCATTTGACTCTGGGCTTCATGTATTTTTGATGGTTTTTGGTTTTAATGTGATGTGATACGTAAAACAATACACCTAGAACTGGAAAACAGATTAGAGGCGTGTGTTGCATAAAATACTGGAAATTTTGACCAATTTCTTTATTAGCGCATTTGTTTTTTTAAATACATGTGAAAATGAGCTTTGTTACAACTTGGCTGTGACATTGTGCAATGAATTTATATCGGGTCTATTTATTTCCGATGCCATTTTGTTTTAATGACAAGTAGTTTGCTATTTATGATTAGTGAAGATTTTTTATTGTTGCACATAATGCAATAAAATTATTGGGAAAACGTACTCTGTATATAAGCAAGTGTTATTATAAGAATACCTTGCGGCAAGCATGTTAAAAAGAAATAGTAGATGCTTAATATGGAACGGAATATCTGTTTGGTTCTCAGTCTAAGCTAAAGCTGAAAAGTACCCGTAAGATTTTTCTACCAACCTACGAATGCGACGCAGGACAGTAGGATAATATTGTTTACATGATTTTTTTTGTTTGCTAAATACATAGGAATGTGTATTCGAGAAATATCCTATGTGTACTAAAGTTTACTTTGGAATACGGTGGAAGAAACTTCGTAATCTTTAACTTAAAGATTTTTCACAAAGCTATTATAATCATTATAAAGACTACAAAAAGATTCTTTTTCGCTAACAACCCTGGAAAAGTATTTTTTGTGGTTGTCCTTCCGAAATCTTTTACATACTTAGCCGCATGTTGATGGCGATGTTATGTCTTTATCGGGAGAAACGATTTTATCCCTTTTTAGTTTATTTCATTGTTTTTTCTTCTTTTACTTCCTGTTGTCCGCCAACCATTTTCACATCTTCTATGTACTGAATAACTTACGTATTCAGCGGAAGAAGAGCTATGTACGAAATTGCCTTCAGTTGCTGCGTATTTTCTTATTTTACAACGTGCCCTGGAACTCAAGCGGCCGCGACTGTACCACAGCACTACTACTACCATTCGCTTAATCTATTTTGTATGTGCTTGAAGTCTCTAATTTACAGATTACCGAAACATGTCTTACATGTTGAGAACGACGCTAGCGAAAAAAGATGTATGCGAAAGACTAGTACATCTATGTATAGTACATTTCGTAAAATTTGTAAAAGGATCATTCAAACTATGATATAATAATTTAGCAATATTTTATTCAGATGAAAGATGCATACAATGAAACAACTTTATTCGGAATAAAATCCGTTCTCCATTTTAAGCAGTTCCGAGGGGGTTTCCAATCCATGGATAAGTTGATGGACAAACCACGCAAGATTTCATGTATCTGTATTCTTCATCCTTCCTCAATTCACACGTACGACTTACACAGCTCTGACTTCTATAGTATTCGTCAGTAACGAATGAAGAAACTGGAACAGGATTTTTCATCCAATCAGTGACTTGTCTGTGAGATACTAAGAAGACATCGTCATAACTTGCGAGGTCATCCAAGAATTGAATTAGACCAGCTAAGTTATCAGCGGAGAACCAACCGCTGTTGACTACTATGGTCATGGGAGCTTTATTATCGTTGTATACACGGTCAAATTGTTCCTTCAACCATTCGTTGACTTCATCAGAGGTACCACTGTAATAAATAATTTATTAAATTTTATTCAATAAATTTGATTGATTTCATAAATTTTGTTCGATAGTTACCTTACACTGCATCCTTGAAGGGAGTTGCATTCCAAACCAGTTGAACTGACAAAATCTACCAAAGGTACTACCCATGTACCAGGGAAGGCGTCATCTGGGCAGGTACCAACTTCGCATGGTTGAGTACTCAAGTAATCCAAAGTGTATGGGTAGTATTTGGTTGTGCTTCTAGCGACCCAAGAGTTATCGTATTCGATACCAGATTCTGCATAGGCTTCGAACAAAGTATTTCCAACCATTTCTAAATTGGGAATCTTAGCACCGACGATATCTTCGATTGGGATGTTGGCAAAACGGGAGAGAATTTGTCTTTGTCCATAGAATTCTTCGACTAAAGTTTCTAAGCTAGCTTCTTGCCAATAACTGCTGAGGGAGTTACGGCTATGGAAAAAGGTAGGTTTTACAGAACTTCGGTGATTGGTATGATGCGATTAACTTACCTGATGGTGTGTACAGCGACTTCCAAACCTAAATTGTACAAATTATTGACTCTTTCGTAATCAGTGTATTCATGAGGAACGTAAAGAGTAGCACCAATTTGAGCACCATCAGGGTTGGTACGTCCTTCAAATAATGGTTGCAAATATGAGGTGTAGAGGGCATCGGTAACAGCATCGGTGTAAACCAAAGTGATCAACTGTCACAGATGAAACAAAATATGTGAATACTGTTGATTTCTTTCGTGTTTTATTGTAATTATTACCTGTGGCGTTTCCGATAAATCGATAGGTGAAGTTTCGCCACTGCAGTAGCAACTTCCTCCTGAACAAACGCTTTCACTGCAGTCCTCAGCTTCTCTAGCAACACTGCGTTTATTGATGGATAAAGCTACAGATGTAGCAACTAAACACAACACTGCAATAGCTAACTTCATGTTGAATTGAGGTAGCACAACCAACTGATATCCTAGCATAAATCAATGAAGTATTTATATGATTCCCCTCTTCTAGTTAAATATCTATTTCTTAATTTTTTTTCTGGCAGTGATAAGTATTTTTTGGAAAATATAAGTATCTAAAATAGTTGAATAAGTACATTGAGAGGAAAAAATATTTCCATATCCTGTTGTGTATCAAATTATGCTTCAATTTGACGTGACAATTACATGCTTGGTTCGATTACTTTTAGAACAGTCCCTTTTTTGGTTACATTAAAAGAATTTAATTGCATGATAAATAGAATTGAGTTTTTTATTTTAGTTTTGCATTATTGTAGTTCCTTTTTATCTTATCAAGCGCTACAAAAAATTTCATTGATTAGTTACTACACTATATTATTTATCGCATATTCATACATACATTTCGGTTTAAAAAACGCAATTTAAAGCATACAGAGATTAATATAGTAAAACAAATACCATTAAACGAAAAAGCATTTCATAGTATGAGTTTATATTGCAAACATAAACAACACTGGTTATATGTATGTATATACATATTTTGTTAAAAAAAAAACAGAAATAGATCAATCATCGCCAAAAGATTATGACATAAACTTATATAAAATAGTGCTTAGATTTATGGTAAAGGATCAGTTACGTTGCAAAATAGATAAGTATGTAAGAACTTCATATACTTATAAAGTTATTTAAGTAGTTTAGTAAATTATACGCCTAATTTTTAATTTTTTATTATTGTACGAACTTGTCATTCATTATGTTTAGTAACCCATAGAATTCAATGATATATTTGTTATAATAATAAGGCTTTGATTCAATAAATGCCAACTTGGAAAAACTTTCTCTGATAATAATATACTTACACAATTTATACGTTGTGTGCATTTTTACAAAGTTAAACAATACGTTTGATTTTGGTTATCAAACCAAGTACAATGTAAATTTTTTTGGTAAAGATTGTAAAACATTAATTGTTAGACATTTTTACATCCGAATAAGTTTGATAAAACAAAATGGTTTTCACAAAATTTTTCATATAAGTTCCCTCAATTTTCTCTGACTTGAAAGAGAGTAGTTGTCTGTCTGCAGTCCTCCAATATTTATTATTTCAGTAACTGTCAATCAACGTCAATTGAAATTCAACTATGCAGAAGCATATTTGAGAACTAAATTTCTCTAAATTTTCGTAGTTTTTCTATTTAATTACGTCGAGAACTGCTACAATATAAAATATCAAAAAAATGCCTATAAGGCCTGCAAGTGAGTGCAATAAAGATAGATGAAGCATTAGAAGCAGACCACGTGGTTTAAACTTTTTAGCTCTCTTCAATGCTCCGACGAAAATAAAATTTGATCGCAGTTCGCTATTCAACCTCTATTGTACAATACCTGCGACAATGGAATAATTTCCTCTGGTGGACAAGCTTGGAAGCAGGAGTGCCAAGTGTCAAGAAGCCTAGGTCGGTACAACAGATACCAGATTTTTTGTTTGTAGTGTTGTTGTGCTTTTTGGTTAATTTTTGTGGCGTTTGAAACTTTCTAATTTGTTCTTTGCTAATTTAGATTAGTCTTTATCAACATTTGCTTTTTATTTTTGACTACCGTTCTTATGTACTTGTTCATGTATGTCATGTGTTTCGTTAATGTAATAAAACTATCAATGTGACCAAGGCCGTCATCTTGAGCAGGCTGAAGGAAGAACTTTTTGTCCAGGACATATTTCAAGATCTGGATTGAACAATTTTGATTTCAGCTACTCAGGTTGATTGAGGCAATTCTAAACTCTCTGAAGACCCGCGAAACAATGGGAGCAGTATTAATACAGTTGGGCACTATGATCTGATTCATAAGATAGTGGTTTCGGGTATCAACCCGGTTATGATTCGATTCGTGCTCTCTTATTTCTCCAATCGGTCTTTCTCAATCAGACATGAAGCCTCGATCTCCACAGCAATGAAAATTGCAGCAGGTGTCCGTCAAGGCTCTCTCCTTGTTCCTACTTCATTCTTAATATACATGTCACACCTACTATACTACTTACGCAGCTAACACTGCTATTTACACCGCCTCTGAAAATGAGAAAATTTTGTACCGTAGGTGTACGCTGTAAGGACAAATAGTTGCCATTCTCCGATGACTTGCCAGGCACGGCTGCCAGAAGTCGACGTCGACTAAACTCTAGCGTTTACCTAGTTGTTTTATTAGGCTAGTTAAACGATCATACCACGTCTTTTATCGAATGGGTTGCCATTACTTTTGATAGTTTTCTAATTTTTTTACAATATATAATTTACTTATGTTGCTTTTTGGAATTTATTGTACATTTTTACAAATTTTTGTGAATTTTGTAGTCTAGGTTAACATTCTGTATTCCATCATATCCGGTCAGTGTTTGTAATTTTTTGTCAATTTCTATAAATTTTTGATTTTAGTTTGTAGTAAATTTTTGTCATTTTGTCAATTGATAATAAATTAATGAACAATGTTGTAGACTGTAATAAATTAGTGTAAATTGTTGTAACTTCAATTCTTGTAAATTATTCTAAATTCTTGTAGACTGTTGTAAGTTACAAATCGTCATTACTAAAATTTTAAATTTTTGGAAATTTTTGTAATTTAATTTTGTGGGTTTTTGTAAATTTCTGTAATTTTAGAATATTTTGAATTGGTGCTAATGTTTATCAATTTTCGTCACTTTTTGTTGTTTTTATTGCTTTTAATTCCTGTTTCAAATCCTGTTTTTCCATTTTGTTATGTTTGCCTCATTTTCGTGCCTTGTTTTAATTTTCGTTAGTTTTAACCATTGTAAACTTGTTAGCTGTTGTAAATTGTTGCTAATCGTTGTAAATTGGTATAATTTGTATTTTTTTCTGTGCCTTTTGTATTCTTTTGTAAATATTTGTAACGTAATAAATCTTGTAAATTTCTGTAATTTTACCAACTAAATTTAAGTAAATAATTTTAAATATTTCATGTAAATTTTTTTAATTTGTGAATTTTTTTTAAATTTACCTCAATTTTCTAAATTTCTGCAAAATTTTTGAATTTATGTATTTTTTTAATTTATGTTTATTTTTAATTTATGGATTTTTTTAATTTATGTAAATTTTCTAAATACATACACATATATATTTTTAAAAATTTTTTTTTAGTATCATGTAAATTTATCGAATTTATGTATTTTTTTTAATTTATGTAAATTTTTTTAATTAATGTATATTTTTAAAATCTATGTATTTTCTGTTAATTTATGTAAGTCTTTCAACTTTATGTAAATTTCCCAAATTTATGTAAATTTTTTTAAGTTTATGTATTGGTATAATATGTATTTTTTTCTGAGCCTTTTGTAATCTTTTGTAAATATTTGTAATGTAATAAATCTTGTAAATTTCTGTAATTTTACCAACTAAATTTAAGTAAATAATTTTAAATTTTGTTTATTCATATAAATTTTTTAAATTTATGTATTTTTTTAATTTATGTACATTTTTTTAATTAATGTATATTGTTAAAATCTATGTATTTTCTGTTAATTTATGGAAGTCTTTCAACTTTATGTAAATTTCCCAAATTTATGTAAATTTTTTTAAGTTTATGTATTGGTATTATGAATGAGTATGAATTTTAATTTTTTTCTGAGCCTTTTGTAATCTTTTGTAAATATTTGTAATGTAATAAATCTTGTAAATTTCTGTAATTTTATCAACTAAATTTAAGTAAATAATTTTAAATTTTGTTTATTCATGTAAATTTTTTAAATTTATGTATTTTTTAAATTTAGCTCAATTTTCTAAATTTATGCAAATTTTTTAAATTTATGTTTTTTTTAAATTTATGTATATTTTTAAAGTATGCATTTTTTTAATTTATGTAAATTTTCTAAATACATTCACATATATTTTTTTAAATTTCTTTTTTAGTATTATGTAAATTTATCAACTTTATGTATTTTTTTAATTTATGTAAATTTTTTAAATTAAAGCATATTTTTTAAATCTATGTATTTTCTGTTATTTTATGTAAGTCTTTCAACTTTATGTAAATTTCCCAAATTTATGTAAATTTTTTAAATTTATGTAAATTTGTAAATTTATGTTAATTTGTTGAATTTATCTATGTAGATTTTTTAAATTTGAATTTATGTAAATTTTGTAATTTTGTTTTTATAAATTTTTTATAGTTTGTATATTTTTGTGTTTTTTGAGTAGGTACTCATTTTCAGTCAGTTTTCATCACATTTTGTATACTTTATTGCTTTTGTCTGTTTTTCCATTTTTTTTTTGTTTTTTGTGATGTTCTCTTGCTTTTTGTTAATTTAAACTATTTTTACTACTGCTGATATGTTAGTTTTGTTTTCTTGTTACTCGTTTTAATCTTTTTTTTATTTTTCGATATCTATTGTACATAAATTGTTGTTTTTTGTTACTTTTTACTTTTTACTTTCTTTTGTTGCCTCATAGGTTTCGTATATTTTTTGTAAAGATTAATAAGAAATACTAAAATAATAATATATAGTAGCTCTTCACTGGATCTCTTGGTACAGAAGTGGAATAGTAAACACTTCACGCTGCCAAACACCAAAAACTTTTAACTAAAAACAGTTTTATTATCGCCTTGAATATGGCAGCTCTGCTGTCGAAACGCGTCAGTTTTTAGTTTAAAGGTTTTGGTGTTTACTGGGTTCAAGTGTTTAGTATATATAATTAGAGAACTACTCCACATTTTTATTTCTTGTATATGGGGTCATATAATAAGTATGACTGCATAAAAATGATACAACAGGAAATGAACAATAAAACAAATAATTCATCGGTATAAATAGCGTTTTATTATATATTTAATAAATTTATTTAATTAGCTTCCAAGGGGATTCCCTAACCATGGATATCTCATTGGGCAAGCGACGCACGACTTCATGTATCTAATTTCTTCATCTTTCAACAATTGGCAAGTTCGAGCTGTACATCTTTCATCTTTATAATAGACATCTGTTGCGAACGAGGAAGTTTCAACCGGATTTAACATCCAATCCATGACTTGCTTATGTGAAACCAAGAAGACATCATCATAACTTTGCAGGTCATCTAAGAAAAGTTGAAGACCTTCTAAATTCGCAGTCGACGTTGCAAACCAACCACTACTTAATACTAAAGTAATTGGAGCTTTATTATCGCTGTAGACACGATTGAATTGTTCTTTCAACCAATCGTTTATTTCGTTAGCAGTACCGCTGTAAATAAAATTTTTATTTAGTATTAATAATATAATCTTTAGAAGTATAGAAAGATTGAATGGTTGATAATTACCTTACGCTGCAAGCTTGTAGCGAACTACATTCCAAATTATTTTGACTAACCAAATCTACAAGTGGAAGTACCCACATACCAGGAAAAGATTCATCGGGACATGTGCCAAGTTCGCATGGTTGCAAACTACGATAATCTAAAGTATACGGAAAGTATCTGTTGGTGCTTCTTGCCGTCCAAGTGTTATCGTATTCGATACCAGATTCAACGTAAGCTTCAAAGAGATCATTGCCCAACATTTCCAAATGAGGTACTTTCGCTCCGATTATGTCTTCGATTGGAATGTTGGCAAAACGCGATATGATTTGTCTTTGGCCGTAAAATTCTTCAACTAAAGTATCTACCGAAACTTCTTTCCAATAGCTTACAAGAGAATTGCGACTGAAATTTAAGATGATTTTAGTATAGATGCTCGTTCAAGAAGAAAATTTAATTGCTTACGTGACGGTATGGACGGCAATTTCTACTCCCAAATTGTAGAGTTGATTCACTCTTTCGTAATCGGTATACTCATGTGGTACGTAAAATGTAGCTCCAATTTGGACACCATCAGGATTCGTCCGTCCTTCGATTATAGGTTGTAAGTAGGAACTGTAGATTGCATCGGTGATAGCATCCACGTAAACCAACGTAATTAACTACAGATGAAACCACAAATAAGAAATAAAGATTTTTAAGAGAATTTTATTTGTTAGTTACCTGTGGTGTTTCTTCTACATCAATTGGTGAATAGGTATAACTACATTGGCAAGAGTTTCCCGGGCAAACACTCGTATTACAAACGTCTGCTGTTCTTACAGTACGATTTCGTATCGCAAAAGCTAAACTCGAGGAAACCAAGTATAGTACGCTTAAAAGTACCACTAACTTCATTTTGAGTGCGTGAATGGGTGATGAAGTAATAATATTAATTCATGATCTAGTATTTATAATACATCAAGTTAGAATGGCGTAATAGGTTGATAATTTTATGATTTTTATTAATGTGTTAATTAAATGACTAGAAGTTCTATTCAGTTTTTGTTGAAGGTATTTAATCGTGATTTTTGAAGTCATCAATCTTACAGTTGTTTGAGGTCATTGGCTTAATAATCATAAGTATCAGTTTAATATAATTATTTTATCTACTTTGTATGACATTGACGAAAATAAAGAGGAGAAAATTTTTACAATTTGGAACTAAAATGAATAATAATGACTGATACACAGAATTAATTTTGCGAATGAACGCGTTGTTGTTAACAGTAAAGACTGGAAAGTCTGTTCAGAATTGTTTTGGAATCGTTACAGAATGTTAATGATTTAGTTACTTAACATAGTATTGTATTGTAGTATTGTATTTGAAAAATTCCTTTACAAAATTAAAATTCAGGTTTCTGCCAATTATCAAGACAGCTTGTTGCACTTGTACTGATCTACAAGACCAGATAGAGAAACTACAGTTGAGAATTTTGAAACCTATAATACTTAAGTCTCTTGGTAAGTATTTCCGTCTGGTCAGTTGCACAGATAGCTGGACCAATATGTAGATAACTACTTCAAATTACTTCTCATTAGTAGAAATAGTTTATCTGCTATTTTTTGTTGGTCGATTACTTGTACTGCATGTTTGGAATTAAATATACAAAATTTAACCAGTTATTGGCGCAGTAAAATAATACACAGTGTCTGCAACATCTATATTGTAGTAGATTTCCTACGATATGTTATTGCCTTCTTGTAGGTCTCCACTTTACTGTCTTTTAGCAAGCCTATCCTATTGCCTTCTATGTTAAGTTAGCTATAAAAGCATTGCCAAATATTTTGATTTCATAGTCTTATATTGATATTTTGAACGCCGTTAAAGAAACGGAAGGTGAATTTAAAGATAACATCGAAAATAAAGCGTTATTTTGTTTTTGAAAAGGAAAAATTAATCACATGACAGTCGGAGTAAAACAACATAAAAATTCTTGTCTGTCTTATTAACAAAAACATAATTTTTTCCACAGTCGGGAGTAGAAATCAGTTTCTATGACATCAAAATTAAAACAGAAGTAGTCGATTATTTCCAAGGGAGTATAATGCTCCCAAGGAAGTTTACATTATGGAGAACGTGTGTGTGATTCATGCAAAAAAAAGATAACATTGAAATTATTTATTGACATTTAAATTAAATGTTACATTTGTACAATTATCAAAATTAATATTAGAAGGAATATTACTTTCGCTTACATTTACAGTTTTTGTGATTGCCCTAGTAGTGGTACCTACTAAAACCTGATTAGCAATTTTGGTCTTATTTTCAATGGAGTTCTCGACATAACCCTCAGCGACTGTCGTAATTTGACAATTCTTTTTGTTTGTTTATTTTGTAGTTATGACAATAACTCAACGACTGCTAAATAAATGCTCAAATCCGAATACAATAATTCTGGTGCTACTTACTTCATAATGACAAAATATGTGTTTTTAAGTTAATGAAACCGTGGAAAAAATAGTATATACCATTCGGGAGAGATGCTATTTTGTCCTCGGTGCATTGTAGCCCTCGGGCTTCAAATTGCACCTCTGCCAAAATAACGCATTTTTCTCCCTTATAGTATACTATACTATTATATGTTCTGGAATAAATTGGTATTTAATTAATTTGCTGTTTTATTGATCTACAAAAGTGGAAATACTTCAGGAATTGAAAGATAAAAACTAATTAATTGGCGCAAGCTGTTGGGGGAAAGATTATTAAAATTAATGTAAAGAAGCAAATAGAACATCTGATTTATCATTGATTTGTCTTAGGAAACTAACGACTCTATAACATTTCGAAAAGATTCTGGTGGAACACTTATAGATCATGAGGTGTCCAATAAAAACGGATTTTCAGTTTGCCGAAATAATAACAAGAAGACAGTTGCCAGTTGGAAAACTATGGCTTATGGAAAGTGAGAGTGAATCTTCTGACTTTCATTTTCTGAACACAACTTCAACAAGTATGTATATTTGAAAACAGCTTGGAGCCAGAAATAAGCGATGGCTTAGGACATTCTGTTAACGGCATAATTTAAAAAAGTCGTATTACAAATCGTACCAAACCATCTAATCGACCAATTGAATATCTGATATAAAAAATTCCAACTCTATTTGGAAGCATTCGTTAGAATTTATCACAAGACGAATTTATTAAATCAGTTCATTTAATCAAGGAAGTAATTTTATTGGAGAAAAGGGTGTGATACAAATTTGTTTAGATTAACTTCATTATTAGTTTTGTACAGTTATAAAATTACGAATTCCCAGCTTAAATCCTGACGCCTAGAGGATTTCCCAACCACGGAAACAAACTTGGGCAAACAACGCAAGAAACCATATAACGTATTTCATCATCTTTATCAAGAGTACAGTGCCTTGCTGTACAACTTGCAAACTGGTGTCCTGTGTCACTGCTGAAGTCGCGAATAGCTTGTGGTTTAATCATCCGTTGTACAGCTTTACTATTTGAAACAATGAACACGTCATCCATTGTGTCCAAACGATCCAAGAAGAGCTTCATTCCTGCGAAGGAGTTTGGAGTGCCCATGAACCAGGCTAAGCTAAGTATAAGATTCATAGGTGCGCGGTTGGTCTGGTACAATACGTTGAATTGCCCCATTAACCAATCAGCGATTTCTACAGTGGTACCTCTGGGAAAGAAAGAGAAATAGAAAATATTTAAATCTGGAAATGTAAAAGTTATTTTAATAATTACTTACTCGACTCTGCAGGCTTGCACGTTGTTGCATACAACACCATCACCAATCAAATTAATGATTGGTGTAACCCATATTCCAGGATGTGCATTTTCTGGACAGACACCAGAAGCACAGTTAACCTAGTTTTCGTAGTCCATAGTGAATGGGAAGTAATTATATCCATTCATAACGTTCAAGGTAGCATCGTATTGCATAGAGAGTAAGTTCAATGCGTCAAAGAGGGTATCGCCAGTAAGCGCCATATTAGGAACGCGTGTACCGGTTATGTCTTCGCTTGGAATATTAGCGAAATGAGTTATAATTTGCCTTTGGCCATCGAATTCAGCGACTAAGGTATCAACATCGGCTTCAGCCAATATTCAATGGTCAATGGATCTTTTCTGTAAAAGAACATTTTATTTAATCTAAGTACTATCTCACTGACTTCATCATAGGAAGCTGCGATGATAACTGCAAATTTTGCACAAGAAAGTATTTGAGGTGGTTATTTATATAAATAATTATATCAAAAATGGGAGTACTGTGATTTTGAGATAAAACATTCTACGGACTATTTATTACCTTGACAACATGTAATAACTTGAAAGTTTTTACTCTCCAAGAGAGTATTGTGTATATTAAATTCCTTCTAAAATAGGTTTAAATATGAATTGTAATACTCACGTGATTGAATGTACGCCGATTTCGTGGCCACTTCTGTACAAGTCGTTGACTCTGGAATAGTCAGTGTATTCGTGGGCTACAAAGAATGTAGCGCTAATAGGAAACCCATCAGGGTTCATACGACCAGCGAATAGAGGTTGGTAGTAGGCCAGCATCGTTGAAGGACAAGACAACCAACTGCAAAGGAAATCATTTGGAAGAACTATGTAAATTTTGGTATTATTTGACTTACTTGTGGGGTATCGGCTACTGGAAGCGGTGAGTCGGTTGTAGCGCAATGACAGTCGTTAGCTATCATATAATTTACTTTTTGTTCACATGCTTGGCTCGCAGTTAAAGCGACGAAAGCCAGAAGAATTGTTAGACTAAGAAACAATTTCATGTTGTTTTTTTTTACAAATTTATACTGTGAAACTGGTCTAATTCTGGGTGATATTTGTTATATACTCGTATGTAGCACCACTTAAATCTCGATATCAGAATAGAGAGTAATTTGAAAGTCCAAGATTTGTATCTTGTTGGCAACGGTAATTTTCCTAATCTAATAATAATAATAAGAATAATAATGATAATAATAACAAGTTTGTTGGTTCCTTTGGACAAAATAAGTATGGAACAAGTCAGTTTACAGTGGCTAGCAGAATGGGCATGTCTGAACAGGATTTAACATGTTTGGGCTTAATTTGTACCTCATAGTAGTTAAACCACTCCCTTTTTTTTTTTCTAGAACCAATAAAATCAAGGAATTAATAGATCTGTTCATATGTGAGTATATACATATCTATAAGACTCTACAAACACGTTATTCGACTCAAATTAACTCAATGTATGGTAGTAACATTAGTTAAACGTCTTTTGAATTCCCAATGTCCCGTAGGTGTGTAAACAATCCTAACAGTTTTTGCTATGTGTGTGGAGAAATCACCGTTCAACAGCATAGACGAAATATTACACCGTTAATAGAAAAATCCTATAACCTTCATTTTAAATTAAAAATTACAAATCAAGACAAGTTGTGGACCTCTCACAATGTCTGTGCACGATGTGCTGTTACTTGGAGGAGCTGGTTAAAAGGTAAGAGCATAGCTATGCCATTTGGTAGGCCTATGATTTGGCGAGAACAAAAGGATCATTCGACAGACTGCTACTTTTGCTGTACAAAGACCTTCGGATTTTCCAGTAAAAATAAGGATAAAATTACCTATAAATTTATCTTCTACCACTCGTCCAGCTTCTCATTCGGAAGCTTTGCCAGTGCCAAGTCCTATGGATGTTTCGAACCAAGAACATGTTGAAACCGAGATAGAAGAATACATACATTTCAGAGTTCTCGAACGCAGATGAAGAATATTTGCCGCCTCATTTAATAAATCAATTGGAATTAAATGACCTAGTTGGAGATCTTAATTTATCAAAAAATTATAGGAAATATTAGGATCAAGACTGCAAGGATAGAAATTGTTAGCTTCGGATACGCGTATTTCTGTATATCGAAATCTCCAGAAAGAACTGTCACAGTATTTTTCAACTGAAGAATGTCTTTCATTTTGCAAAAATGTTGACGGTTTAATGCGAGAATTAGGTTACAAACACCAACCGGAAGAATGGCGTCTTTTTAGAGATGCTTCTAAAGTGAGTTTGAAAGCTGTCCTTCTACATATAGGAAACATCTACCCCTGCGTTCCTGTTGGTCATGCCGTGCATATGAAGGAAACATATGATAACATGACACGTCTTCTTGATAAAATCAGTTACCAAACCTATAAATGGTACATCAGTGCTGATCTCAAAGTAGTTGCAATTCTACTTGGTCTACAACTTGGATTCACAAAGTATTGCTCTTTGCTTTGTGAATGGGATAGTCGAGCGAGACATTTGCTCTATACTGTTAAGTAATGGCCAACCAGAATACAATATACTCCTGGAGAAAAAAACGTAGTCCATAATTCATTAGTGGCCATTACACATAAAATTAGGTCTGATAAAGAATGTCGTCAAACCATTGGACAAAAAGGGACCAGGATTTCGATACCTTAAGCAAAAATTTCCTAATATATCTGAGGCAAAACTTAAAGAAGGGACTTTTATAGGACCCCAGATTAATCTGTTACAACAGGATGCTTGGGATGCATCTAAAAGTGTGACAAAGAATTTCTTAGGAAATAAAAAATCTGAAGATTTCGAGGAAGTTATTAGTGAACTTCTTAGAAGTTATCATGTATTAGGCTGTAATATGAGTCTTAAAATACATTTCTTGCATTCGCACCTGAACTTCTTTCCCCCGAATCTTGGCGATGTTAGTGACGAGCATGGGGAAAGATTTCATCAGGATATTTACACTATTGAAAAACGCTATCAGGGCAGGTGGAATAGCGAGATGCTTGCTGACTACTGTTGGACTTTAATATCATTAAATATGCGCTTCTTTGCGCCTGCGCTGTTTGTAATGATATTTTGTCCCTTTCTTTCAACTGAAAAGCTAATTTGTTGGGCAAAATGATCCGACAGCCCCGAAACAATTATTTTGCTTTCAAACTCCGTTTTGTTGGAAAATATATTATCTATGATTGTGCCTGATTTTTTCTGAATTCTGGTAGGTTGATATATCGTTTCCTTGTAGTTGAAACTGCTAAAAATGTCCTTCAGTTGTATAACTGAATTGTCGGTTGTTGTGACTCCTTTCGAAGTCGTGTGTTGCAATCTGTATGCTCCCATCCTTGCCTACCTCTGTATAACTAGATGCAACGGTGGTAAGTCCAAGAATGCCTCCATAGCTGCAGTCGGTGTCCACCGCATTGCTCCTGTTATTCCTAAGCAGGAAAGTCTTTGCACCTTGCTCAGCTTCTGAATGACGTTTCTTTGATGCGTTTTTTTTCCACCATACCAAAGCCGCATGCCGTAAACTTATTAGCATTTGATAAGGGAACTTGAATAAATTTACGCGGTAGACAACCGCTTCGTTACAATCTCATCATCACCTTCTCTGATGTGATTGTCTTGGATTGTTTGAGAATTCGGAATTTCATAAGCGTCCCAATCAAACCACCGAATTTTGGCAATAGAGTTGTTTCCTGTTAACTTTGCCATGAAACGGTGTCATCTGTTTGGTCTTTGAAACATTCATATATGTTTCATTTTGACAACAAGCTCTTGTTATTTGGCTTAGTTGCACTCAAATCTTCTATAAATGCATCTTGTCAAGATACAAGACTATCGTCCACAACCTTCAAACTCAATAAATTTATTTATTTTATGAACGGTAGGTTCCAAAGAGGTTAATAATTTTTCACAGCTTTTTTGAATAAGCCTGGTTCAAATTTGCGCAAGGTTTCATGCTTAATGTTTGAAAAAATACAAAAAACAAATGAAACTTCAATTCGTGCATGGCAATAGCATGATATATTTTTTATGAGATTTTTAAATCGCGCTTGCAATTCTACATCAAAACTTACAAAGATACCCTACATATACAGAAAACTAACCGTTTTTGAGTTATTCACTTTTTTTTTAATATCTTACTCAATTCTATATTTCTAAAAGCATTGGAGCTGCAGGCGGCATATTTGGCGTGATGCGATTTAGAAAATTCTAAGGTTTGGTGAATTTTCTAACAATATATTGAACCTTTAAATGTTTGTCCTCTATTTGATGAAAGCATTAACGAGGATTAAATAACACTTATGTCACAATAGTTTGACTCCTAATCTACTCTGTTTCAGTATAGGAGTTATTTATTACACGTCTATAAGTGATCTACTCCTGTATTCGACTCTTCAGGTCTATACACAACCATTAATGATCAGTTCTCTTAAGGAAGTAATTATGGAAAACGGAAACGAAAAAGTCATATATGATACAAATTTTTTCATATTTATTTCATTATTAGTTATACATAATTTCAAAATTACGAATTCCCAGCTTAATTAGTACCTAGCGGATTTCCCAACCATGGGAACACACTGGGGCAAGCAACACAGGAAACCATGTAACGTGTTTCGTCGTCTTTCGGAAGAGCGCAGGATCTTGCTGTACAAGGGGTATTATTATCTCCTGTATCACTGGTGAACCCACTTGGGTTTTTCATCCACTCAACGGCCTTCCTATTAGAGACAATGTATACGTCATTCATAGCCTGCAAATTGTCCAAGAACATCGTCAGTCCCTCGAAAGTGTTTGCAGTACCCATAAACCAGGCTGAGCTAATTACTAGATTCAGAGGTGCACGGTTATCCTCATACACTGCATTGAATTCTCGCATTAACCAATCAGCGATTTGTGCAGCGGTTCCTCTAGAAAAAAAAAGAGAAAACAGAAAACGTTTGGTTCTCGAAATGCAGAAATTATTTTAATAATTACTTACTCGACTCTGCAAGCTTGCAAGTTGTTGCATTCAACACCATCACCCATCAAATTAATGATTGGTGTAACCCATATGCCGGGATGTGCAGCTTCTGGACAGATGCCGGAAGCGCAGTTAACCTGGTTTACGAAGTCCAAAGTGAATGGGAAGTAGTTGAATCCATTCATTACGTTCAATGTAGCATCGTATTCTATACCCACTGAATTTAATGCGTTAAAGAGGTTATCTCCAGCAAGAGCCATGTTAGGAACACGAGCACCGGTTATGTCTTCCACTGGAATGTTAGCAAAACGGGATATGATTTGTCTTTGGCCATCAAATTCCTGGACCAAAGTATCAACACTAGCTTCTAGCCAATATTCTGTCAATGGGTTTTTCCTGTAAAAGAAAATGTTACTGTGTGATTTGCCCTCTCGGAAGAAGGTGGCATTGGAACAGCCAATTTTGCTTAAGAAGATAATTAACGGGGTTATGTTTATAAATAATTAATTTAAAAAAATGATATGCTATTTTAAGAGTACAGTAATTGTGAAATAAAATATAATAAAAATCATTTTATTTTGATATCATGTAATGACTAATGAAACTATCAAAGAGAAAACGTATCTAGTAGTACACATTAATCATTCACAATATTATATTTGTTAAATTCCTTCTAAAATGAGTTCAAATATAAATTGTAATACTCACGTGATTGAATGTATAGCGATTTCGTGCCCATTTCTGTACAAGGCGTTGACTTTGGAGTAGTCAGTGTATTCATGAGGTACAAAGAATGTAGCACTAACAGGATAAAAATCAGGATTCAGACGACCATCGAAGAGTGGTGCGTAGTAATTGTCGTAAGCCAATTCACTAATAGCATCGTTGATGGAAATTACAACCAACTGCAAAAAAAAATATATCATTTCTACCCAGAAAATTGATTGCGGCTTTAACTTACTTGTGGGTTATTTGGTACCGGTGATTGGGTTGAAGCACAACGGCAGCCACTGGCTGCCATGCAGTTGACTTCCTGTTCACACCCTTGGCTCGTGGCTAAAGCTACGAAAGCCAGAAGAGCTGTTACACTAAGAAACAATTTCATGTTGTATTTCAGAAGTTTGCACTGTACGTATGTTTTTGGTATCGTACCTCGAAACTGTTTGAATTCTGGACGATTTTTTTCAATATATATACTTCAGTAGCGTTGTTATCAGAATACCACTTCAATCGCGATATCACAATAGAGAATAACTTGAAATTTCAAGATTCTTATCTTCTTGATGACGGTAATTTTCGTAATGTACAACGCATGTTCTAGTTTTCAAGAAAGTTGACTACTATTACGCTTTGTTTATTTAATTTGATAAAGGAATAATATATTGGTAGCTAATTTTATTGCGTGTATTTTTTCATATCAGTATCGTGTGTATTGCTTACAATACACACATTTTTTTGTAATATATTTTTCTATAACAACAAGAGGATCCTATTTATGCACCAAAAAAATTTGTTTTCGGGGTCAGCTAAATAGTTAGTCTTCAAGGAAGCTAATTTGTTATCCAACAACATCAGGAACATTCCTCGCCTTTTAAAGGACTTTGATTAATCATCATTTGATTTAGGATTAGCCGCGTATTTACTAACTTTTGGCCAGCGTGCCCTTTTTACTGTAATTATCTTTACAATTTGAAGCCAAAACTTGAACCATTCACCGGTCATCGTCACTCAAAATCAATAAAATGATAAATAGCTCGAATTCTTCAGGTGTGCGGTCGGTTTTCTATAGACACCCTCCAGAAGAAGAGAGCAGTCGAGTCAGTTGGTTGTCGCTAACGTGTATACCTGGTGTTCCAGAAAAATTTCCAAAGGCGGTAATATCTTTATTTTTCATCTGATTTTAATGATCTATATATGAAACTGTAGAGTTTCGTAAAGACTACAAACTACAATGCACATTATCTGTTTGTCAGATGTAATTCGCGAGAAACGTAATTCAACTTTTTTTTTCAAATTGATATTGATTTTTGATATGCTGTGAGCGTCAATAGGTACTTAGGTCTCTCAACCTTTATTTTATGAGAGGTACTTTCTCAAACAATTTATAAGTCTTTGATAAATAAAATTGATTCATACCTACACAAGTCTTGCTGCTTAATTTTCGAAAAAAGAGCGCAGTAACTAAGATATAAATGAAAGTTGGAAGCATCTGCTCTCCCTCGAACTCCTTGATTAAAAAATACAAATGTTAACAGATTACTGATTTTATAGTTGGTATTTGTAAAGTATCACCTAGTTCATGCTTTGGATTTCTATCGAAGAAGAGTCTTATTTATTCCATGTACGCTTAGGCTAGGCAAGGCTGGAACTTCTGACATATCCACAATTTCTTGAGCACGAAACCTTTCTCCTGCCACCTGTATGCAGTTAAAGCTGATATACTAAGTTCCAAGCTGTGACATGTATAAAAGACAACAATGTTCTAAAAGTTCATCGCATGCGTCATTTCAATCAAAGACTAGTATTTCATTGAAATTATGCATAATCATTTTTCCAGATCGCTTTAATAATTTACCCATAATTGCAATATATTCCTCACACTCTCTTTCTTCATTATTACTTTGCAGAACCACAATTTTGTTTGAAAGGTAATTGTGTATGATTCTCAGTGGAGTACCTTTCTGCCTAATTAAACACATTTTCTTTTTCTTCTTCCTTTCTACACATGACAAGTAGGCTATTGCATGTCTTCTTCCTTATACATTTTGGGATGTAGATGTGAAACAGTCTTTCCAGGGTTTTGACGGCCTGCCCCTGATTTCTTGTTTCGACAGAATTATTTATTTTAGCACTTTTTACCGATCTATCATCACTCATTCTGCTTACGTACTTGTTTCAGTATTCTCTTTGTTTTCTCATCGATTTTTTCATGTCTTGTAATTTGGTTTGTTGTCAAAATTAATTCAGAGATTGCAGATTGCTCGTATGCTGCTCTTCTAGAAGGACGCATTTGTGGGTTTAGCTATTATCAGAACTTGCTCAACTACGATTAGCGAGGAACCATGTAGGTGGCTATGTTTCTGAAACTATGTGTGTAGCTTGAAGATTATATTATACTAGATAGTTGCTTTGATTGTAATTGTCAGCATTTTCTCCATTATCTTCCACAGTGTATTAATGAGATAGATAAACTAGTAAGTATTTCTGTAGCATTCTCGCAAGAACTGGCTTCTTTCCATTTTTTTTAATTTAACTGGAGTATAATGTGGTTATCATATCCAAGTTTTCGGCTACCATTGCCATGTGCAAGAGTGTAGCTGCCTCTGATGAATTAAATTATTTGTGCTTGGACAATGACAGTTCCACTCTCCTCTCTTCAGGTCTTGGAGTACTTTCCCCCAGGTTGCGTTTTCGGCTTTCTAACTAGAAGTCTCAGCTGCTTTGTTTTTCGATGGGTTTTGCTGAATTGGGTCTTCTGCGCGGAGATTTCTTCATTACACCAGTATACCATTTGTTAAATGGGACCGTCCCGGATTTTATTTATAAGTTTCTTTCTTAAAGCGTACATTAAATTATAGTGTCTACGTATTTTCTTTTTTTTTATATTATTAATAAATATACCGAGAAAAAATATCAATGTTTGAATTTTGAATTTACTGCATTACGCGGTGATAATGGTCAATTGACAGAGAAGCTTGTCAAGAGTATGATATGGAAAGAGATAGAAATAACACACCGATGTTTTCTTAATCAGAAATGTAATAATTTTTTGTTATGCTCTGTTTTTTAATAAGAGGGACAAAACGATTCAGCCCGCATCACATTAGGTGAATGAAATACGTATGAGTATATATGAACTTAATACTTAAATATATATTTAACAGTTAACTTCATGAACAGATCACATTTATGAAAAAGTAATGGTAATCGTTTATGGCTCTATGTTATGTTATTGATATTTAAGCAAAGAAATACAATAATAGTAAAGACAGTATGTTTTTATGTTCATGCTATTTTTTCTTTCTTCCTGCTGATGATAGGATGCATTATGCATAAAAATAGCTGCATCCATTTCATCGTGGTAATCAGCTGTTTTTCTTCCCTCAAATACCAACAAGCCATCGTCAACAAAACCATTTTTCGCACCAATATTTAAAATAATTAGGGTGGGTTATCAATGTGCACTTATGCAATATGTATATAATATGATATGTAATACTGAAAATACTTTTAGTGGTAGAAATTTCATTATTGTGGAAACGATAGATAGACGATGACGAAATATCTAAAATTTTGAATGAAGTTGTCCAAAGAACATGAAGTAAAAGTAAAACTACAAAATTTGTGTAAATGAACAGACGCAAACTTCCATATTACCACAGCTAAAACAGAAGACGATTAACAACAAGAAATCAGCAATGAAATGTTTTCAAATAGCAAAATAGCAGTTTTACAGAACTAAAAGATGCTCACTAAAGGAAAAATTTCAACTTTAATCATTTATATTTTACAATATAGTACAACATTACAGAATATCCATGTTAGGCAAAAATTGTCATAAAAAAAATCAATTTTTTAAATTTATCAACCGGATATGAAGCTACCTTGTCAATATTAACATCTAGCATGTATCTTATCTACCATCATTGTGGAACTTCCCTTTAAAATGTGTATGTAACATAAAGATAACATTTCCTAAATTGTAAATCGCAAATGCCCATAAAGCTTCCTAGAATGATCAATTAAAAAACGGAAACACACACTTCAATTATGTATATTTTTAAAACAAACCTGATTATTCGTGTGCAGCATCTTCTGTAATTAGTTACCGCCATTTACAATCGATGCCTTCATTGATAATTATTTACGGGGAATACTCTAGATTATCGTACGTTTTTATAATGTCCACTTAATTTAAACAAACATGATAGTATTCGAACACATTCATTAATTAGATTATCTACGCTTATTATATTTTTATTCAAGTAGTCATGTCTAACCGTTTTCTATTTTTAACGCAAGCCGTGAATTCATTTTAATAGACACCATCGTTGCTTAAGTAAAGTTTGTAATTAGTTTATCAATATGATTGCACCTTATGCCATGATTCAGATCTACTTATGATTTCTGACTATATCGCTCGTATATTGACACATGTCAATCAAAGCAATCACTGATTTGTTGTCTTCGACCAGATAATGAATTGGCAAAATGCTATCAATAAGGAAATCGATTGGAGGTAGGAGAAATCGAGTTGTAGCAGGTTGTCGATTTCTGCATATCTACATATCTATACAGCATAAACGTGTTCGAATTGGATAGAGTATGATTTAGTATAAATTATAAATATTTATATGATCTTATTGTCACTTTATCATTGCCAACTGCTGGTTTAAAAAAACAGGCTACTGGAACCCCATCCAGATAAAACACCTTTTAATGTATTTAACATAAATGCAACATCTTGGGCTGCGTTCAAATATTGCCCCCAGTAATCGCCAGATTCTTCAGCTCTATCAGTTTAAACAGCACGACACAGAACACGGAACTCATGATATCCAACGTTTACATGAATTGCGGTGAAATAGAGCAGTATTTGCAACGCAGTACTAGCAACAACTGAATGAAAAAACAAACAAATTGCAAGAAATCTATAACGATGATACATTTTCAGCTACTTTTTTCACTGCAACTGGTCTTTCTATTTTTATTTCTTAACTGTTACTATAGTCAAATGTTAAATACTAGTGTTGCCGTCGAGACGAGAGATTCTCGTCTCTCGTCTCGTTTCACCCTCTCTCGACGAGACGAGAGAGATATTCTCTCTCGAATGAAAGCTCGAGACGAGAAGAGAGAAAGACCCTCTCTCGTCGAGAAATTCTCGTCTCTCTCGATTTCTCTCGAGCAGAAGATGTTGGTTTTATAATTTTTATGATTTATTGTGAGTTTTTGCATTGACATATTAAACAGTTAAACCCTTATTCATGTTTCTTATATATTTTTTTTTGTTAAAAATATGCAAAAATTGTTATATATATATTTTTCTAGAAAATAAGTACTTACATTGCAAACTCTGCATAAGTATTTGCGGGAAGAGTAAAATTAGCATATAAATTAGCATTTTAAATTAATAGAAGTTATATAAAATACTAAAAGTTTCATTTTTTTATTTTTAAAATTTAAAACCATAAACTTATATAATTTTATGTAGCGTGACGTCACCAAGTGGACATTTACACAGAGGATGTAAGAAAAAAATGTTTTTTTTAATTTTAGTTATTTCGGACCAAGTTATGAAATACTGCATATTGAGCTAGCAATGCAGGGCAATTATATAACGATAATTTAAATCCAAAATTCAATTATTTTTACAAAAAAAATCAATTATTATTACAAATGTCTCACTAAAGTGGTGTATATTATTACAATATATTTCTTTCAATGTAGGGATTTTTTATATTTTTAAAATAAATATAAATAAATAAATAAGCCTTTATTTATTTATTTATATTTATTTTAAAAATTTGAAAAATTATTACATTAAAAAAAATTTATAGATAAACGCGAAATCAGAGTATTGTGAAAAATGCGTCTCATCTTTCTATAAAGAAAAATAATAAAACGTCAATTTTAGACATTAATTTTTATTCTGAAGGCACAGAAAAATAATAGTAACATTTAACATAAAAATTTACTAATGAACTAAAAAATATAATATAGGTAAATACAAAAAAAAAAGGCAAAGAAAGTAAATTAAAAAAAGTCACATTAGAAACTCAAATTAATCATTTACGAGCAAATAGATATTTATTAAGACTACACGAATACCAAGAGTTTAAACATAACAATGTTCTCGCTGACTCTGCATTCAGACGGTTCCTATGTTTTCTTATTATGAGTCCTGCTTTTGAGAACAGTCTTTCAGCAGGAACACTGGTAGCAGGTATGGCTAGTATATCCCTAGTCATTCCAGCAAGGTTTGGAAATTTTTCCTCATGGTCACCCCACCATTTTAAAATATTGGTATCTCGACTAACTCTCTCTCCACCTCCGTCTCTCTCTCTACCTTTGATATTCAGCTCTTGCTACCTCTGTATTGTTGAATTTGTTGATGATCGTTTTTTTATATAAGCCAGTCATAAATTCATCACTACTTGTTGATGATAAATCTGTCTCTTGTTCTGTTTCCAACTCAGTGGCAGTAGGTTTTATGTAAAATGAGTAGAAGATTTCGTCAAATTTTTTCAAAGAACCTTTCTAAATTTCTCTTCCCCAAGATGTCAAATTAAATGTCTCTACTTTGTGCCTCAGATCTAATACTAATACCGCACAATAAACCCAGTTCGTCTTATAATAATACTTCAACATTATATAATTTTACTCCGTAAACGTGCATATGTATAATTTACAGCATGTATTAGTTAAGGTTTGAATTGGTTCTTCTAAAATTTGGATTTTGATCGAATGTTTTGCGTCAACAACAAACGGCATTTTTATTAATCATGGTGAATTTTTATAGTTTTATTTTCTTCACCCCCGATATTATGCAATTAAATAAATAATAAAATAATAGCTTTTTGTTGGTTGAAAAATAAATCTCTGCCTATGTCACTACTTATTAATTAAATCAGCAAATATAACAAAATATTTGTTTACTAGTATGCACATCGTGTTTTTACCTTTTTCATATTTGATATTTGGTTTAAGTCACGAGAGAGACGAGAGACGAGACGAGAGATGGCATCTCTCGACCGAGAGAAGCGTCCTCTCGTCGAGACGAGAGACCCATTTTATCTCGCCTGACGAGACGAGACGAGAAAAGGCCTTTTCTCGTCTCGTTTCGTCTCGCGGCAACACTATTAAATACACCTAATTACATAAACCTCTGTGTATTAATTTCATAACAGCATGTACTGAGAAATACCTACATATTTTATAATTTTAATACGATCTATATCAAAATTCGAGGAAATAAAAATAAAAACATTGTGATAAGCACAAAAAATAAAAAATTACTCTGTATTTACCAACGATTTCCGAGTCCAATTTAATACACCAGTAAACAGAGTACCTTTCCAGTGATGGCCTTATCGATTACTTGATTAATCGAAACATTTTTTATAAAAAAACTGAATAAAATTTCAATCTCAGAGTCATACCAAGCAAACACTATCAATTATCGTCCTTAATAAAGTAGTAAATAGAAAATATTTTATTATTTTTTTAATAATCCCCTAAAACGTTGACTTTTGAAAAGAAGACAGCAAGATAAGTGCGATAAGACGTATCCCAGGATATAAAACTCGTATGGAAGAACCAGAGGTCGGAAATAAATCCTTTTTCAAAAGTTGAATTAGTCAATACATTTACGTATTATTAGAATCGTAAACATCTTCATGCATCCCGATCCGTTCCATTTACCTCTTCCCACATTACCCCATTAAGATGTCTGTTTTAGTATAGTACATATATTATAGTGTTTTAGTATAGTATTTAGTATACATATAGATTTAGAGCATTGCATCATATTATTATTTAATATTGTCCTTTTAGTGGATGTATGTCTGTTGGGCAATAAAGACGTTATTATTATTATTATTATTATTATTATTATCTTCAGAATGTTCATTAAAACATTGGAATCTACGTTGGTTTATATTACAATTTTATTATTTGAGGTTAGGATACTACAATATTAATATTATCGTAAATGATGTCTAGTTTATAATCATTCTTAATTAAAACTATCGTAAGGGGAAATTGCTTATTTCCAATATGTTGGTATGGTATTTTCCTGAACTATGCCTGCTATAAGTCTAAAACAGACATCCATAAGACGTTGTAAAACGATGTCTTATAAAGTTTGACATAAAAACTATCGTAAGGAGAAATTGCTTATTTCCAATACCTACCAATAAGTAATAGTAATGCATTAAGAGGTGTTTTCCTGAACTATGCCTGCTATAAGTCTGAAACAGACATCCATAAGACATTGTAAAACGATATCTTATAAACTTTGACATTCGTAACATCCGACATCTTGTAAGACGTCCCGCCATCTTATAAACGTCTGGAAGATGTCTTTGTGCTGTCTGGCTACTGAGCTTATACATAATAGAATGCATTAATTTATGCATATGGGTCATTCCATTTATTTTTGCAAGAAGTATATTTGTTTTAAAACGATTTACCATTTAATGAAATATATCTTCGACCATTTAAAAAAGCGTCTATTGTTTCAAAGTCCTCCATTATTAATACTAAATAATTATTATAATGCAATAATATATCACCTAAACAGTATTTTGAAAAATGGAGCAACCACAAAATAAAAGTAACTTGTGGGTAGACTAAGTACTTTATAAAGTATATACCAAATTACCCTTCATAAATTATATTGCTAAAAGATATTGTTGAAAAATGGGATTGAACAATAGATTTTTCATTAGAGTGTAATGTTATTAAGAGACCAATTGTAGAAATTTCAAATTTCTAAGGTAATCATTTCAATTGACATACAGATTGATGCGAGCCAATGTGGAATAGACATGGAATTTAAAGTTTAATATCCGCACATCTCTAAGAAATTGCTAAGCATACCATAATTTTATTTATTGCCGCAAATAACTAAAATTAAACTTATTTAAGTATAATTTCAACATTTATATCTATATTGAACACGTCAAGCATTAGAAGCGGACTAGGTGGCTTTGACCTCCCAGGTCTTGTCAGCGCAATTACAAATGCAAGATCTTATTCCATCGCACTTCCATTTCAACCTTAATTATATAATACCTGTGTGTAGTGGGCAAGATTGGAAGTAGCATGCCGCGAGGCACTACACAACACAAACCGATACAGCAGATACCCATCTAGCTTAGACCACTCGTAAATTGTCATTCTCACTAGATGTCTACCATGACGTATGTAACATGAAAACGCCGAGAAATATCGCTCATGATATATTGTTGGGTCATTTCCAAAGATATAGGTTTTTTTGTTTTTATATTGTGGCATTTCGCGACCTTTTCATATGTTGCAGTCCATTGTTTAAATCTGATGTAAAGGCGTATGAAATATTAAAAAAAATCGCGGATAACAGGAAAAGTATAATACACAACCAAGATAAACGTTAACATATTTTTATTCAAACTGTTATTCTACATCGAATGATATAATCAAAAATATTCTAAGCTTAGTTCTCAATAGTTTCTCAAATAGAGAAGTTTTGAAACTGATTTTATTTTGAACATTCTATATAACATTACATTTCTATTCAAGTATGCGTTTTAAACTATGCTTGTATGCTTTCTTTTAGTCCATTGTTACATTGCATCAGCCTGAGAGATATGACATTTTATTTCCTGGCTTGCAAAATTAATTCCGATTCTGTAAACTGTTAAGAAGAATGCTTTCAGGTTATGTTCGTAACAGAACAAAACAAACACAATGACTGCTGCGTATGCAAGTCGTTTTGAAGCAGTGTTTCTTTGCGCACATCCCGAAGGACCCAAAATCTCCCCGGCAGCCACTACATGAAAACGTCAAAGGGATTCGTTAGAAAGTGGATGAAACATTATAAAGAAAAAAAAATGTTGATGACCTATCGGAACGTGGTACCCAGCACTCAACAACGAAAAAGTATGATAAAACCATAATAAAAATTTTTGACGAAAATTCATGAACGACCACGGAATTGTTCATTACGACGAGCAAAGAATATTTTACTAAAAAAAGGTATCGAAGGGAACCTGAATACAATTAGACGACGATTGTTTGAGTCTGAATACCGCTGGCGGTCCACAAAATCAAAACCTTTTCTCAGTGAAAAACACGTCGAAAAAAGGCAAAGAGTTATATTGAGCATGATTTTTCGAATGTAATCTTCACCGATGAATCGTCTTTTCGGGCTTGGACTCACAGAAGACATACGTGGTCACCTCGTAAAAGTACACGTGTGGAATGCTTTTGCAAACAGGGATTGGGTACTCTATATCTTTTCACGGACAATTTGAATGTACAGAAAATGAACATTATTTACCAGAAGTGTTTATTGAAATGTGCTCAAAGATGGTTTGGGTCAGATAATAGTTCGTAGGTTCTTCAAGAGGACAACTACCCAAAGCACCGAAGTCGTGCATGTACCGCGTGGAAAAGGGAAAATGGCATCATTATAATGGATTGGCCTTTCCAGTCGTCGACACCGATCCCATCGAAACCGTGTGAGCGCAGTTATGACAATCAAACCTTAGGAAAAGAAAAAGGAGGAGGAGGAGAAAGAAGGAATCTAAAACAGCTCGTTCGCCAAATACGCGAAATAGGGAGACCTTTGCACGACACAATGACGGATATCTTGTAAAAAGTGTGCCTCGATGCTGTCAAGCCATACTCGCTGTCAAAGGATATTGGACAATATATTAAGTAAACGTATTTTAGTGTATGGAATTTACTAATATATCCAAATCAAATTTTTAACAATTTGGCATTTTTTTAGGAGAAACAACCCCGTACGCTCTTGTGGAACAGATTGTAACTGGCAATTCTGTATAGGTTTTCTTAATAATTTTTTCTTTTAAATGATCTAACCAATCCAAATTTAAAAGAAAAATATTACTATTCCAATTAAAATAACAAAATTCATTAGTATATCCAGTACTAGAGAACGTCATTTCCATTTAGAAATATTTTGCCTGAAAGGAGGAGTGTTGCGTTTTATATAAACGCTGAAAGTTTGAAGTTTTTGCAATGATAAGAACTTCAAAAACTTCTAATGGGTATCTTCGGTGAATAAATAAGCGAATTATTATTGTATATATTATTTCTGTGAGTACTCTACAAGTGACTCGAATTACATTCATCATTTATGTGATTACTTCGTCAAAACAAGGAAGAGACTTTTGCAACATCATTCAAAATGCACAAAAATTTCAAACAAAAGTGTATGTAATCTAAACTTTCGTTTGAAATTTCTGTGACATGTTCAGCATTATTTACTGATGCTTGTTTGATGGTGAACACAAAATATTGATTTAAACATTACAAGATTAACACGTTGGCTGCCCACATAAGAAGAAAATGTGTTCCACCGTGTGCCAAGATAGAAATAAATAAATAAATATAAGGAAATTGAACTTTTATTATACTTTAGGTTTACAAGGAACGAAATCATACATTTTTTTTACAAAAAAAGTCGAGATCACCGGTGATACTCATGGCACCTAAGTGAAGCAACATTCTCAGGAAGCCATGAGCATCACCGGTGATATTAATAAATAGAAATAAACATAACCTAATGTATTTCCGTAAAACAACTCAAACATAAAAATTTTACGCACTTATCGCACATTGTATACACCAATTTCGCTGTTTTCTGTGCTATGTCACGACCTTGCGTTTTTTTAATTTTGTGGTAGCATCCTGAGCACCTATTCCGTTTTTTCCTATTTTGTGTCTTATTCTGTTCCTCTACCAGTTTATGTTTTTCGGTATCCCTTGTACATTGGATACGGCTAGGAACTCCTACTAATCCAAGAATCAATTTTTACCTGAATTCTGTTATTTGCATAGTTTTCTTTGATAAATTTTTCCATATTATCCAAGCGTTGACTACACTCGTATTTAGTAAGAGTTCGAAAACTGCTTTGTGGTACCACCTTATTGTCTTCCTGAGAGGTGAAAAATAACTGGCTATTTGATCAGAAATATCCACACCTTCTTTTCACAATTATAGTCAATAATGGCATTAGGCTTCAAAATTTCCTCATTATTTCGATTTTTCTTACCAGTACTTTTCATCTCAATTCCATGTTTTGTAGATAAGAAACATACTTCTCTCTTATCCATCCATTTCCCAACAACAAATCCTGCTTCACTTTCTTTACCGACAATTTCTCCCTTTTTTAATTTTGCCATTGTGACTTCTACCGGTAATCCTTTACGATTTTTTCGCAATGTACCAAGAAAGTGAGTGCCACGATCTAATAATTTTATAGCTAATGGCACACCTGTATAATAATTGCCGGTAACTACAGTTCTTCCCGCACCTAGATATTTGTCGCAAAGTTCCATTACGACTTTTTCCTCCTAAACCTTGGGAAGTGTCCTGGAAATTTTTACCTGAATACAATAACATTCTAAAAGTGTAACCTGTGGTATCACAAAGTTTGAATATTTTCAAGCCGTATTTATGCCTCTTGCTTGGGATATATTGTCGGAACAGTAGACGTCCACGAAAGGGAACCATCGATTCGTCTACCACTAAAACTTCACCTGGAACACAGTTATCAGCAAACCTTGCTTCCATCATTGTAAAGATATCTTGAATCTTATGCAAACGATCATTTGGCTGTGCTGTTTCATTATCAAAGAAGTGGACATATCGCAATAGTAGTTGAAACCTATTTCTTCCCATAAGACCCGGTACAAACGCGTTTTTATATAGATTGATTTATTCCAGTAATCGGCAATTTTTGGGTACTTCACCAGTCCCATATAAAGAATGACTGCTAAAAACTTACGCATTTCTTCTTTATTCGTAGGTTTCCATTGTTGGATCCTAGCATGCCGCGTATGAATCTTGTTGATTTTTTCTTGTTCTGCATTTTTATTAGTTTCGCGAACTAGTAATTCAAATATTTCATCATCAAGTAAGGCACTGTATACTTGAACGGGAGTTAGCTCGTGTTTATTTTTGGGATAATCTTTAACTTCGTCATTATAACCACGAACCTCGGAAAAAGTTATATCCCATCTAAGATGCGAGCAATCGACTTCAAACCAATCGTTAACTGCCCCAGCAAGCATATAATTGTTGGTTGTCACTTCCATTACAGTGTTATATTCTTCCACTTCGCTCAAATCATCTTCACTGTGGCTCGATTCTTCACTGTCACCGTCCCATTCAGAACCTGAGTCGTTCAAATAATCTATTGAACCATCGCTGTCTCCCTCCATATAACTTATAGCTTTCTCCTCAATTTCACTTGTTGTCAACGGTCTATATGTTTCAGTACTTTGATTTTTATTTCTATGGTCATTTGTTCTCTTTCTTTTATTAGTCTTGCTGGTTGACGGTAAAGAGTCCATTTTTATTGAATGTCAACAGTATAATGAATGATGAAACAAAACAGAAGAGAAAAACTTAATGCGCGTGTACACTTTCATAAAACAAAATAAATGAATGGTCAAAGGAAACGATTCAAATGATTCTTATATTATCGACAGCAGCCACTGAACGTCTATATTCAAATTTGTAATACACCCTAGTAGATGTCGCTAGTGGGCTGATCTATATAGGAATTTAAAATTTGTTTATTCTTCGCAGGCCACATATTATTTTATAGCCATCAGTTACAGGCCGCGGTTACTGTGTTTAATAAAAGAGAGAACCGACCGTGCAATACGGGTGATGCTCACGGCACCAAGAGAATCGTGGGTGAGCATCACCAGTGATGCTCACGGCAGCCAACATGTTAAGCAAATACATATATCAATGGTTTAGTACGAATTCCTCAAAAAACTTTATTAAAATAAGATTTTGCGATTGAACCATTGCAGCTGCTTAAAAACTCTCAACTGTCTACAAAAATATGTAATTGTATCTATATGCATC
The DNA here is from genome assembly GCA_023690525.1 of Holotrichia oblita. Classification (NCBI taxonomy): domain Eukaryota; kingdom Metazoa; phylum Arthropoda; class Insecta; order Coleoptera; family Scarabaeidae; genus Holotrichia; species Holotrichia oblita. The sequence goes on along the minus strand of CM043017.1, from coordinate 151,969,022 downwards.
CTCCAAAAACTTTTGTAACGTCATTGGCTTTAGAAATTCATTGAATCTTAATTTACTTAATCAATAATATGTTATTGTTAACACATTTTTAACCCGGTACCACCACCTAGGACTAGCCTTTCGTTTGCAATAATAATGAGATGTTATTAATATTCTATAATATCAGTTCCTTTTTGTTATAAATTTTCAAAGAAAATGCTGGTTGAATTTAAAGCAATTTTAGATAGAGGTTTAAATTGCGAAAATAACCGCATTTCAAACATCCCCAACAGTATTCTGCATAGTAGTTGCGAATAATTCAGTTCCTAACACTGTTCTGGTGTATCGGTGTTATTTTGCGGATTCTCGGCGAAACTCGACCGCGCAGCAACCGGCTAGATAGGATCAATTTAGCCGCATCACCGGTTTTCATTAAAGTCTGATTACCGTCATTGAAGGGTCGATAAGACAACTATGGCCGGTCAAATGCTGAGGCGGCACAATGAATTTATGTGCAACGGTTGTTGTTAATGCGATTTGCTACTACTGTATTGTGGTAATTGACTAAGCTATTAAATTGAAATTTTCGACAGGAATGTTATTTTCAATTATTCAGCATGTGTGCTTTTAAGTAGGACGAATGAAAGATTGACATAGTTCATATTTCTCGTTCATGCGTTAGTATCGGATGACTGTGAGTTATTAATAATAATAATAATAATAATAATTTATTCAGTATGTTGACACGAAGTGTATATAAATTGTCAAATAACCCATCACCAAAAATAAAAATAAAAGGAAAATAATGTATCTATGCTTCCTAATCCAAAACTAATTAGATTAAATTAGATTAAATGATAAGAGGAAAAAAAACATTCAATTTAATGAAAGCAAAAAGAAATCATCTATACTGTAAAATATATAATTTAACAGTAACGCCTTAAGAGCCTTTCTCAAACCTTTATAAGTTGCTGTATCTTTAATGATTAAATATACGGATCCCCAATTTGTCAGCAGAGAGGCTAGTTATTGTCATTGTAGAAGGTGGTACATGGAAATCATCTTTGGTTCTCGTGTTATAACTATGTATTTCTGCATTTGTGATAATATTGCCTTTATGCTGGTAGATGTAGGATGCTGCTTCTAAAATATATATACAGGCTAATGGTAGTAGTTGAAGTCTCTGAAACAGTGGTCGGCAAGATTCTGTGAACACCAATAGTTCTAATGACAGCTTTTTGAGAAATAAACACTTTTTGCGCTCCGGAGGAAGTTCCCCAGATTAGTATTCCATATTGTATTCTGGAGTATATTTCAGCATAATATAAAGAAATTAAACATGATTCTGATATCTGCGCTCTAAGACATCTGAATGCGTAACAGCTACTACATAACTTTTTCGTCGCAGTGCTCGTTCCAACGTAAAACAGATTCCAAATGTACACCAAGGAACTTAGTTGAATTACATGCCGTTAATGGATAAGCACCAATTCTCAAATGTGACAACGAAATATTTCTCTGCCGAGTATGGAATACCATATATTTAGTTTTTTCTAAACTTAGTGATAGTTTATTTTCACTAAACCATGCTAACAAAGTATCAAGTAGGTCGTTCGTTATAGTTTCAGCGGTGTCACTATTGGCGCTGTCAGTAATGAGCATAGAAATGTCATCTGCATATATTGTGAGGTAAACTTGTGTGTCATTAATATACAGAGAAAATAAGACAGGTCCAAGTACTGAACCCTGAAATACAGCGTTTTCTATCGGTAGCCAATATGATCTTATTAGTTGCAACACTCCAGATGTATCCAAAACTCTCAATCTGACCAATTGAATTCGGTCTTTTAGATAGGATGTGAACCAGTCTGCAGAAGTCCTCTAATCCCGTACATCTCAAGCTTGGTTAGTAGCTTTGAGTGTTGCACGCAATCGAAAGCCTTCGTTAAATCGCAGAATATACCCACCACCGATTTATGTTCATCGATGTTTTATAACAAGGTGTTGTAAAAAGCAATTATAGCAGTATTGGTAGATCTGTCTTTGCGAAAACCGTGCTGACAGTCAGTAAGAATTTTATGCTTGTGAAGAAAAGAGTTTAACCTTTCAAGCATACAATATTTCAGAATTTTAGAGAAAATTGAGGTTAAAGCGATAGGGCGGTAGTTACTCAAATCTGCAGTATTTCCTTTCTTGTAACGGAGTAATCTCTGATCGTTTTAGAACATCGGGCAAAACTCCCTCGGCAAAAGAACAATTAACCAAATGTGTCATAATGTCAGTAAAATATTCGCTATAATCTTTAACGACTGTTGTTGCTATATCATCAGATCCTGTAGATTTATTATTTCTTAATCGATGTATGACGTTGTGAACTTCAGTATTCGTAAACGGGAAAACGAAAATCGATTTAGAGTTAGACTGTATTTTGCTTTCTAATTTCACATTAGGGATATCAGTGATGACCTTTTGAGCGGCTGATTGGAAACATATGTTGAATTTATTTGCCACCGCTAACGGATCGGTAATAATTGCACCGTCATCATTGATAGAAATGTTTTTCTTTGTATAAGTGTTGTTGCTGGAACCCTTAATTACTTTCCACATAGCAGAGGATTTGTTAGTTGAAGAATGAATAAAGTTGTTATTAAAGCTAATTTTGGTATTATTTATTAGACTTTTGTGCTGATTCTTAGCTTCCTTATAAATGCCCGAAAGTTGCGGGAAAGCTTTTTGAAGTACAAACAGATCTTTCAGATGTCGACCAGAAGATCGAACATTTGAATTCACCCAGAGTTTCGGTTGCTTATTGGTAATAACCTTATGGTATGGAAAAGCATTATCATAGTGATATCTTACAGAATCAATAACCGTAGAGAACTTTGTATTGATATCAACACAACTATACACATTTAACCAATCCTCATTCCTAAACGAGCATTCAAAGCGAGTTTTATTGCTACTACTAAAAAAACGTTGGTACTTGTACTGTCTCAACTGTCTGTTTCTACTTAGCAATAAACATTCGTCGCATATATCAATGCTGATGTAGCGGTGATCTGATAAGTATGTATCGTTAACAGCAACATTTAAATAATCTAGTGCCATGTTTGTGAAAACATTATCTATCATTGTTGTGTGAAGCTACTTTAAGATCAATATTGAAATCTTTACGCGTGAGTCTATATACTGGCTAAAGATTATAGAATCTAATATAATTTTTCTTCAGTAAAATAGTGGAAACTTATATGCACTTTTAACTCGTATAACAGTTTGTAAATAGATGGTGCTTCAGAGATAAATATCAATTTTGCCACTTTTCAGAGACACTTCGAATATTAAAATAGCTAATTATTTAACAAACTGGAAATTTCATAGTTCTGAAATTATTTCAGTCAAGTCGACGTGAACTACGACGACTCGAAAGTTCACGCAACGTCGTTATTCCAGAGAAATTCTGCCACCGTAATGGAGGACGCGATAGGAACAGTCGGCCTTCTGATATGCCATGACATCCTCATTTGCATTGAAATGTTTCGCAATTCTCGCAGTCTGCTCTCATCTCGTATGTTATGGCTGCTCCATCCTCCTTAAACTTATATTATATACAGGACACATTTCTTCTTGTCTGTCGCCAATTATCGTGTGTAACGACGGAAAAGCAGACCTCTTCTACAGGACTATACTGTGTGAGTGTTGATGGAGTTTATACAAGATTAAGTTTGTTTAAAGGATGCATTTAAATTGTACTGTACAGCGATTTATGGTACGATCTAGTATAATTAATTTTCTTCATTCGTTTTATTTTTGTGGTGGTTATTCAAGAAATTAAGATATTATTCAATTAATTAGAGAATTGATCACAACTTATACTAGAACGTTGTTTCCAATCGTATTATTTGAATATCACGAAACAACTATAGCAGCATACAGATTATGTATATATAACTACACAAATTTAATATACAAGTATCTCAGTTTGCCAAGGAAGGGCGACGTCAGTTTGACCCCGACGTATTATCGAACGTGGTATAACGTCAGTTCTGCGGAGGAATTATCCCAGAATTGACAAATTATCTCCGGATTGCTCAGTTTCCTACTACTGCCGAACTTCGTGAATTTGTGCGAGTCGTTTGGTGCAAAATCCACTCGACAGCACCGCTCGTAGCGCCACATCTCTCAGCTAGGACTGTCGGAGAGTTACGGTACTATATTTGTCTAGTTTTGTCCTAGTGCACTTCAACCGAACAGTCCTGACTACTACACTCGTTTTACACTTATAACTTCGATGATAACGTGAAACTTCGTCAAGAGGAATAAATGTTTAATTTTAGGAAAACCTGGGAGAGAGGAAAGTGTACTAATATTAATGTACACATTGAAATCTCTGTTAAAAACATCCCCCTCCTTCACGTCCCCCGTTTTGTACTTTTATTTTGTGTTCTCATTAAACAGCTTGAAATACTTTTCTCTGACTTGTTCAAAATTTCCAAAATAACCAGCATAATACTTTAAATACCTATCCACCTACCAACCTACTAACAAAAAAAAGGAAAATTATAAATACAGAATGTGGGAAAACGAGAAGGTCTATTACCAACAATACTTTAATCAAGTTGGAAATACTGTTCAAAGCCAAATAGATAGTAGTAACATAAATCCACTTACCTTATTAAACAATTCGGAAAAATCTCCATTAAATTCCATGTATATGAAACTAGTAGATTTGGAAGAAATAAATAATATTATTCGCAACATTAAAGGCAAAGAAGCAAGAGACGCATACGGTATGACTGTGGGTTTACGTAAAGGCATTTTTGCTGAGATAGCTGAACCTCTGGTTGACATAATTAATTGCTGCATGGATGAAGGAATCGTTCCAAACGAAATGAAATTAGCCAGAGTGGTACCAAGCTATAAGAAGGGAGACATAAATCAAGAAGAAAACTATAGGCCAATATCAGTGCTGCCAATACTTTGATAGTTTCTTTCTTTGAAAGTCAAAATATTTTTACTCTACTACTAGATTTGGTAAATCCACAATCACAGCTATGTCTGAAGCAATGGAGGAAATAATGTGCGTACGTGACCATCAGTAATCCGTAGAAATGATGCTCTGCAACAAGAGTAAAGCCTTTGATACGGTATCGCATAATTTACTTCTAGCTAAACTGGATTACTATGGAGTAAGAGGCAAAGCATCAAACAAACTGTTGAAACCTTACCTTGCAGATAGAACACAAGTAGTACATTGGAAGGATTCTCTGTCGGCAAAAAAATCAGTGAGTTGTGGTGTCCCGCAAGGATCAATTCTGGGTCCAATCTTTTTTATTATATACAGTATGTCCACGCATAGAGGCCCAAAGAGGAAAAACTTTTTTATTTTGCATTTTACAAGAAAAATGTATTCTTGATAAAAGTTTTTGCATGTCTCGAAACGGCCAAGTCAGTAGATTTCAATTTCATAAACTCAAAAATAAAAATGATATAACTAATAACTATTTTACTCAATTCATTCACCACCCTCTTCAACGCACAATTCTAGACGTCGGCGCAATTATTTATAACTTCTTCGAATTTCTTAAAAACGTCACAGCGTCTCTAATCCTCTCCTTTAAATCTTCTACGTTCGGAGGAAGATTATTTGCATAAACTATTTGCTTCAAACGACCCCAAAGATAAAAATCAGCCATTGTTAAATCAGGGCTCCTTGGTGGACATATCACGGGACCATTTCGACCTATCCAATTCTGTCCATTCAACAACAATCCTAGCATAAGGAGCCGGACAACCATCTTGTTGAAAATAATACCTTGCGAGGTAATTAATCAGTCGATCGTCCAAACGTTCATCAGTACGCATGCTGATTGACAGTATTATCAAAAAAATATGGTCCAATGATACCATAGTAAGAAATTGCACACCACACATTAACTTTTGCCGAATATTGTCGATTGCGAGGGAGGTTCAATTCTCTGGAGGGACGGTGACATTTTTTCAGAGAGTTTAATCCCGGATCGACTTGCCATTCGCTGTTGGGAGCAAAGTGATTAACAGCGCGGCATCATAAAAGGCGATATCATGCTGTCACAAAGCCAATTGAACACAACATACACACACAAAAACTACACCGCGAGTGTTGCAGTGATAGCCAGACAAGCGATACAGTTTACGGAGTCACTGCAACTAAGCACCCACCACATAAAAAAAAATCCATGATTTGAGCGCCCATCCACAGACAAAAATACAAACGTTTCGCAGGATCTCCGGGTTCTAATGCATGATTAAAAATGGGCTTGTAGGGATGGAACTTCCTTTATTTCGAAATCTTTTGAATGAGCGATTTACTAATTCCCAGATAGACTGATCTGCGCCCCAAAGAAAGTTTGATAGTTGCGTACTGAATCCATTACAAGAAGAGTGGCGGCGTCGTCTTCATCGCGTGCTTTATTTTTTTTTACATCCAGTATGGAATTTCTTTGACCAAGGCTCGTGCACCTCTATTTGAGCTGTAAATATCCGGGAACTTTTGATTAAATTCTTCGACAACTCGACGGATCGCTTTATTACCTTTGCCATAGCATTGAATTAGGTAAATTCGTTGGTCTTTTGACAACATTTTCAACAATTATGGTTGATTTTTCTAACCGACAGTTAATTAGATAAATAAATATCGATAATTACAATAATTTCTGGGACTTTAAAAAATGTTCAAATAAAACGACCAATTTTTCAATTTTTATCTTAAACTAAAAGATATTTTGAAAAGGTTAAAACTGACTTGGCCGTTTCGACACATGCAAAAACTTTTATCAAGAATAGATTTTTCTTGTAAAATGCAAAATAAAAAAGTTTTTCCTCTTTGGAACTCGATCCGTGGGCATACTGTATATCAACGAACTTCCAGAAAATATATTACATGCCAAGGTATGGTAATGTTCTGACGACACCTCTTTCGTAATAAAAAATGACAGGGCAAAACAAACTTATCGCATTAGGGAAAATGCTTTTGCAGCCACGAAGACCTGGTGTGATGCAAATAAATTAAAAATAAATGAAAATAAAACGGAAATACTTACCTTTGCAGCACCTACCAAAGGTGAAGTAGTCAATATTTTAGGGGTGACAGTCGACGGACGACTCAATTAGTCTGAACATATATCTCCTATTGCACAAAAGCTTGGCTCTGCAGTATTCACTATGCGAAGAATAAAGTAACTGGTAAAACAGGAAGCTGCAAAATTAGTACACTGTGCTAATTTCCATAGTACTGCATCGTACGGCATTATGGTTTGGGAAACATCACCAGAATTGCAAAGATTACTTGTGCTACAAAAACGCGCAATTCGGGCCTTATGTGGGTTGCATTCTCAGGACAGTTGTAGTGATTCTTTTGTTAAAAAAAAATAATGACAATAGTGAATATTTACATATACTTCTGTGTTAAACACTTACAATTCAATAAAATTCAATACAAGAAGAATTCGGATTATCACAGTTACTCAACTCGAAACAAAGACGAATTGGTCTTGCCACTTCATCGCCTGACACGGACCCAAAAATCAGTGACTTATCAGGGTGTAAAACTATATAATAAATTACCAGAACAATTAAAACTGTTAAGTACAAATCAATTTAATGCATCGGTGAAGAGACTATTAACTAGCAATGCTTTTTATAATGTTAACGAATATTTGTTACACGAATTTTAGTCAGCAAGTCTCTGATACTAATTTGTGTTTTTTTATTTATTTTTCTGTGTCTTTATTTACATTTTATTTATACGACTTTTTTTTTAATTTTATCTTTTATAATAGACTTACCATGTTTCTGTAGCATATTTATATATGATGAACTGTGATGAATAAATTACTACTGCTACTACTACTCTCAGATGCTTATTGTTAATGTAAACAACCTGGTTAAAAAACTATTGCCCTTCAACCATAACTTACATCTATAATGCTCTAAATTATCTATTCCAACTTGGCAGATTCTAAAATGGCCTCAATAAAGACTACCATATTTGACATTTTTTGCAAATTTTCCTCGATGTTTTGCACTAATTTATGCAACAAATGAATCTCAAAATATTGTTACCCATCACCTTCTTTATTGATTAAACAATTTTCACCCTTTTGGGTTGGATCTTATCGAGTCACCGTCAATCCATCCAACCATTGCTTCAGCTTCCGTGACTTCAAAGTCAATTTTGGATCGCTTTTAAACATGTTCTGAAATGAGAGCGCACATTCTTCTTCATTACTAATTCTTATCATTACTAATTCTTGCATATTTAAATGGCGATTTTCTAATGCAATTTTTCTAATAATTGATTTTTTTAGCCGTCCCTTCAATTAACCAACAGAGGCGCTCATCATTTTCAAAGGATTTTTGTCTCAAAAAAAGCGCCGCCATCTTCAATTGTTTTTTAATAGCAAAGTAGATCGAGCGATATATCACACAAAAACTTCTATCTTCGTCCTTTTAAAAATATTAACAAATCTCTCTCTTGCCCACCAATTTTATTAAGTACTTTTCCACAAAACTCTAATCTTCGACCAAAATCATCTTCAGCATGTTTCTTGTGGGCTGTGCATTTTTTTATAGATGCGTTTGACTAATAAACCCCAAAGGCTATTGTCTCACATCACTCGTAACGTGAACAGGACAATTATCCAGTTGAAAAATAAAATTGTTTTCAACATAAGTTTGGGGCATAGAAGAAAACATGACCTTTTCTAATATATTCATGTAATTGTGTCTATTAAAACGGTCTTCAACACGCTATAATACACCTGAGCCATTAACACACATCCAAGCCGCCATTTTCATCGAAAAGCGACCAGAACTATTTGATAGATTTATATATCACTCCTCAAATCTACAATTTCTCGGTCGGTTCCATTCGAAAAAACAACTCATTCCCAACAATTCAGCCTTATTTTTGTGTAGCTGTCAAAAATTTTTCTTTTTGTGCTTCCTAAATTTCTAAGCTCCTACTCTTTACTTCTACGTGATACCGTTGGGTGGCATCCAGAAAAATCGATATAAAAAACCGCCAGTGCATTCAAAAGGATTTTGTCTTAAATAATTTCTTAGTTCTTCATCTTGATTGGGAGTAGAAATTCGATCAGAGCCCGTGTTCCTTCGGGTAGAATGTTTCTGTTTATTGGATTTATCAAAGTTGTAAGCCGAAACATGCTACTGTTCAAAATGCAGCGGTAGTTGCTTTGCAAAAATTATTAATTAAGGCGTACTACAAGACGGTGTTTTAGATCCTCTGCTATTCCTAATATGCTTTAGCAGTATACATACTACAGTAGGTATAATGATGATATTAATTTTGGCAAAATATTTCTTACATCAGTTTTCAATAATTTCATTTTTTTAGAAATCTCTCATATTCATCTTTTCTAAGTTTGTCCAAATTTTTGAAGGTATCATAACTAAGTATATGTTTGCTCATGTGAAGGGATTAATTAATGAAAGCCAACATGGATTTTTTAGCGGTAGATTAATAGCTACGAACTTATATTTATTTACACAGCATGTATCTGAAGCTTTGGATTGTGGAAAGTACCAGCAAGCAACATTGGGAGTACCCCAAGGTACTACAATAGGGCCTTTATTATTTAATTTATTTGTGAATGATATTACAAATAACGTAAATAGTTCATCACTTATGTATGCGGATGATTTAAAGTTATACCGTGTGATTAGTTCTGTTTAATTCTTCAGGACGATCTTAATAAAATTGTTAATTGAAGTTAAATTATACTAAGTGCAAGTTTTTGCGGTTTTCAAAAAAGTATTCGACAGTGTATTTTAACTATACTTTAGATGGTATGGATGTTGAACAGATACATACAAACAGAGACTTAGGAGTTATATTTGATGAGAAGTTATATTTCCAGTTTCACATTGTTAAGCAATGTTAGCGCTTAAAATGCTGGGTTCTGTAATCAGAAATACCCGTGACTTCACAAGCCATGACGCTATTAAATCGTTGTATTTTCCTTATGTTAGGAGTCACCTTGAGTATTGTTCTATCCTATGGTCCCTAACTCATAATATACATATTGACAGTCTTGAATATATTCAACGTAAGTTTTTAAAGTTCATTTACTTTAAGCAGCATGATACTTATCCTGTTCAGGGTTATGATTACACTTTGCTGCTGTCTGACTTTGGTGTAAGCGCTCTTATAAATCGTAGAAAGATATTTCAGTTGTTATTTTTATTTAAATTATGTAGCTCGATTATTGAATGTAGTGATCTACTGACACTCTTCTCTATTCGTGTACCCAGATTAAACGCTAGGGATCCAACGTTATTTTCCTATAAGACACCCAGGACCAACAATTTTCTACATGCACCAATATTAGATATGTGTAGATTGTTCAATCATGTTTACATTGCTTATGATGTTGATATTTTTAATATGTCTATTACTGGGTTTTGCGAATTTGTTAAGAATATTTGCAACTAATTTTAATGTAAAGATAAATGACTTTATTTGGTTAGATTTCGGTATTCCTTGCCTCTTTTTTTGTTGCCTTGTTTTGTATTGTATTTTAGTTCCTTTATTTATTTTGATTTGTTTTTTATGAACTATGATTATGTTTTATATATGATAATTTACGAGGTATGTTAAGGTTTATTATATATTATGTTTTATTTAATGGTTCCCTGTAAATGGTTTTGTGCTGCTGGGAATTCAATAAATTATTATTATTATTATATTTTACAAAGACTATGCATTGAATTACCACCAGTTTTCCAATACAATATTCATCAATCGTACCGACACCATACTTATCTTTATAGCCACCGTTCACAATTCAATTTCGCAATAGACCCTCATTCGAAAAATATTTCATTTTCATTACCGTCTATTACCTCTCCGCGGCGCGCAAGTAAGTGCCATTAAACTTGGCGTGTCAAGGCGCAGTGAGAACGCAGACCGTAAAATTATTCAGACGCATATGGAACGTCGAAATGAAACCCTCAATTGTCAAAATTACGAATGCACCCTATCCGCCTTCCTCACCATTATTAACTCGGCTCGTCCAGCTGGCCGTTTCGAATGCGACTCGCACGACACAAAATTTCGCGCAAAACGTCCTGTGATCATGCGAAAGGGGTTGACGTACTGCAGCGGCGGTGCTGGTTGTGTATTTGCACGAATGCGCAAAAGACAGTTATCGCGAGATTTTAGTAGGTTTCCGTGCGAGGATTACGAAAGGGAGTCGATATAGCATGACCTGTACAACTTCCGGTGACGTATGATAGGTGAATTAGGGTGACTAGTGTGAGGACTCAAGAAAATATTCAGCTCTGTAGGTAGGAATATTTTACAAACTCATTGGAGAACGATATTAAGATAATGCAGAAGATTATATTTTCATCGTATATGACTCAGCGCTATATCTTCGTGTTGTGATATAATGCAGCATTCCAGGGTTTCTCCAAAATATCTATAGGCATACCTCTATCAGCTCCACATGATCACACGATAAAAGAAACGTTTGAAATAGCCAGCTCGTTTTTTTTTCTTGAATCCTATTTAAAGCCTGCTATTCTTAACCAAGCGAACGAAGTATTCTTTCTTGGCTTTCAATGGTGTGTTGTCTTTCATCAGGAATGGATACCAAATTCATGATTTACTTTTGTCAGGATAGGAACGTATTCCTTCAATTTTGCAAATGAAGCATGTTTTATCAAATTTGTTCCTTTAGTGGAGTCTCGTTTCACATTTCTGAACTGTCTGACAAGTGTTTGAATTACCCACATCTTTAGTTGTAACTTGTTTCTTCCAAAATTTCAGTTTTCAAATCTTTGCTTTAGTTTTGGCATCCTACCCGAAGGAACACGTGATCTGATCGAAAACGGATTTTTACTCCTAATCAAGATGAAGAACTAAGAAATTGTTTAAGATAAAATTCTTTTGAATGCTCAATACTGGCGGTTTTCTTTCATCAGGAATGGATTTCAAATTCATTATTTACTTTTGTCAGCAAAGGAAGCCATTTCTTAAATTTTACAAATGAAACATGTTTAATCAAATTTGTTCCTTTAATAGAGTCTCCTCCGACATTTTTGAAATCTCTGAAAAGTTTTTGAACTACCTACATTTTTAGTTATAACTTGTTTTTTCCACAATTTCAGTTTTCATATCCTTGCTTTAGTTTTGTCATCTACATTGAAATAATGGTATAAAGATCACTGAGATGGTCTACTATGAATAAACGCAGTTGTCTAATGTTTGCTTGACTTCCACTACAATTCTTCAGGTTACCAATACTTCCGAATATGTCCTCTAGTGACACTCTGCATTACACTTTTCTTGAAAAAAATCCACAGAAAATGATTGTTCATTCACGAATAATGAAATTATTTGTTTGTGAACAAATTGGTTGACAGGTATCAAAGTTTTGAACCGTATATGAAACTACTTTAGCTTGCATTTCGTTAGAGCTACGTGAAACAGGAAACAACACTATTGGAAACATATATTTATTTTTATTTGCTACACAACTGCTTTCAGCTTTTCTGAGCCTACTCCAGATATGGTACAATAGACAGTAATTAAAGACAATACATTTTTAATTAGAAAACAAAAATGAAACGTCTTCTATATCATGGTGACTGTATTCCACGCTTTATTCTTGTAGTTCTACTTACAAAAACTTAAATAATATCTCAATAAGAGAGCAAATTTTGAATTGACAGCCATAATGACACGTGATTATGACGTGGCAGATCGAAAGTTGGCAGACAGGAGTTAGTAAAAATGAAGCATTACACGATATAACAACGCGTACTGATTGTTAAACATTACCATAAAAATGGTGAAAGTTTTATTGCCACCATTCGTAGAGTGTGTCCAATATTCGGTCGACAGAATGTTCCTAATTTATCTACTATGAAAATTATAATCAAAAAATTCGAAAGTACAGCTTTGGTTAGTGATGTGAAACACAAGACACAGGATCGTGCAGATCGTTGGCTCCGTTAATCGACAAAACTGCCGCATTGAAACTCAGAAAATCCACGAACGATTCATCAGAAAGCAATACATCCAAAACGTGTCAGTCTTTGGTGCCCATTGTGATCTGGAGGAATAATCTTCTTTGAAGATGACGAAGGTAATGCATTAACGGTGAATGGCGAACGTTATCGTGCTATGATAACGCAATTTTTTAAGCTTCAATTGGAAGATATTGCTCTTGACGAGATGTGGTTTCAGGAGGATGGTGGACTGACTGTCTTGCACAAGTTTGTTTTTGGTCGTGTTAGTTCATGAGGTTTAACGCCTTTGGACGCCTTTGGCTGTAGAATTATTCGAACGAAATAGATTTAAAATTTTCTGCATAGAAAACACCAATAAGTAGAAGAGGCTTGTGATGTTTGTATTTAGCAATAAAAGTGTGATAGAATTTTATCTGTAAAATATACTTTTTCATCTAACATTTTCATCTACTTTATTATTATTTCTTGTATGAAAACCTCCGATGATAGTAGTAAATCTAAATTCTAAAATAATTATTTGTAGAAGTTTTAAAATTATCTATTTCTGCAACTTGATGCAACTTAGTTCAATGCAATCAGTAAAGTAGTAATTGTAGCCTTTATAAAGGAAAATACAAAATATGCTTAATAAAAATAATAGGAGTATATTCTATTTTTAACCTTGTTGTGTTTATCCTTCAATCTGTGCGAAAATATTTTTATTACATTTCAGTTTGCTTAATGCAAGATTCCACGAAAATAAATGTAATTAATCGGCACACACATTAAATTGTCTCTATATTGGTTTTTTCTGTTTCCATTTAGATAGTGATCATGAGACCATTCTTTATTTATACCAAGCTATTTTCCATACCTATTTTATCGTCTTATCTGCGAAACATCAACAATACATGTGCAGGAATAAGTACACGTATATGGCAAAATTTTTTACTACTACGGCTGTCAAACACGCAAACTATCTGATATCTGATACATTCGTTCGTAATCGGTATGAATCACGTTTTAAAACATTAATGCTGACTGTTTTAATGCGTATACGATACGTTTGCAAGTTGCAGTCTGTTCTGACGAGTATGACTACAAAGTGTAGTCGCCCAAGATAATAGATTGTATCTGAGTTACGTGAGAATTAACATAAATGTAGATAATTTCGTTAGATTACAATTTCCATTAATTATGATTTTTAGATTTATAGAAAACAGGAAATGAATACTCGGATACGAATACAAAAATATAGGAAAAGTATGTCAAGTATACTGCATCTTCAAAGTTTCTTAAGCCTCCTCGAAATATATCCAGGAAATTGTCACTTAACGGTATCTTTCCTACTTATTTATTTTAATAAAACTATATCGAATTTTTAGATGTAAAGATTATTGTACGTTGCACTTTAATTTCAAACATGCTAGAAGACTTACAAATCTAAAATTAACTTTTTATCTGAAACTCATGCGGCAAATAACATTTTTGTTGTTTTATGCCCTTACAGAAGATCACTATTGGATACAAATACGCTATATCTGCAGTATCACGTGATAAATTACAAGATCGAAGCGAAGTCACTTTTCGAACTGTCAGACGTTTTCTCTATCTCCGTTTCGAAACCGAAAATTTATTTCCGATTTAAAAAACAATTTGTCTTCGGTCATTAAATGATGATTCATCAGCGTATTTGAAATTCATGATTCATTGTAACCCTGTTCGTATATAAAAGGGTAGAGATGTTCGACAGGGGCTTTGGTTGTGTGTTGCGATGTTTTTTTTTTTGCAAATATACTGAAATATACTGCTGTAGCGAAATTAGGAGAAAGAATTTTATATATGTAGGTATACGTTAGGTAATTAAGACTTAGCTCATTACAAAATCAACTTTTATTAGAAATAGAAAACATTATTACACACACACACATACACAATTAATGTGGTAAAAAAAAAAAAACAAAAATCTTTTCAACTTTTTATGCACATTTTTTCGTTTAATTCGTTTTTCATTCCTTCAATTCCAAGATCGAATTTAAATGCTGTTTTTTTAATCGTTCTAAATCGTTTCTTATTTGTATGAGGTGAAACTGCATTGGAGATAATTTCAAAATACTTTATATGTGTTTTTCGGTTGATTCTATTGACGGTCCTGCTTTGATTCTTTTCAAGACTATATTGATTATTTTGAATTTGATCTTGTTCACTTAGTTGTCCATCACTGGTTAAGAAGGGATTCTACCCCTTCTTCAGCCAGTCTTCACAAAGTTGTTGTCATCAAATAGATTTATAACAGGTTTTGCAAATGCATTTGTAGCAGTGGTTGTAGTAGCTGCTGATAGTCTTTATTGCATAGTTCTGAGGTTTGAAAATATATCACGGTATTGACTAACTAGAACACTTTTTTTGATATTGTAAAACATCAAAACAGATTTTGTGGCTACTGTGAAAAAGAAAGCAGCAGAACTTTGTTTTCTTGCAAAATCCTCTACTACCAGGAAGAGTTATCTATTACCTAATTTTTTACTATTTTTCTTGGGAAAATAACAAATGTTCACAACAAATTTATGCAATAGACCACAGTCAGTTACAAGTCCTGACCACGCTCAACGCTTGACGACGCCCCAACTAGTCGTTTCGATCGTAGATGTTATAAATATTTTATGATACAAATTTGTACTTTTCTGCCTTATTGCAGGTGTTGATCCGCTTTTGGCAAGTTACCTACTCCTTGTTCTTGATTAAAATATTTTCTCTTTACTTTTTTATTGGCAAATTCAAAAGCCAGTGTTTTAAATTGAAATTATCAAACCAAAAACCCGTCACTAAATTTCTATAACACGTTGAACTATTTTTTGTGTGTGGTGGGTGCTTAATTGCAGTGATTCCATAAACTGTATTACTTGTCTGGCCATCATGCAAGTCTCACGGTGTAGCTTTGTGTTTGTAAATTATGTTCAAATGACTTTATGACATCATGTTGCCTTCTATAATGCCGCGCTGCTAATCACATTGCTCTTAACAGCGAATGGTAAGTCAATCCGGACTTCAACTCTCTGAAAAAATGTCACCGTCCCTCCAGAGAATTGAAACCCGGTTTCTATCGTCCCGCCACAACGATAGTCAGCTGCCTAACCACTGTGGCTATCGACCCGTTTAATTTTTTTCATTAGAACCGGTCTTTGAGATCTTTTTTTGTACAAATGCAACCTTTTTTGAACCTTCTGGGCATTGTAATTGTGTCTACAAATAGTGGTTACCTGTTTATCACTATAATAGTATAGTATTACACTGTATTCCATCAAAGAAATAGTTAAATGTGTGATCATAGAAAAATGTGAATTTGTAATGAAACTATTCAACATAATTTTTTTGTCGTACAATAACCTCAAATTGAACATAGTACCAAGTAGATGGAGGTAGTAAATGTACACTGAATAGATATTTCCAAACTTCTCTTATTAACAATGTGACATAAAGTTTATTGTCTATTTAAAATTACTTCAAAACTTACTTAATTTTAAGTGTTCAGTGCAAATATGACTTTGTCAGCTCACGTGTAACGACATAAATTCTTTCCCTACCAAATCAGTTTATCGCCAAATTCAAATGTAAGAGATTTATTGTCGGTATGCTATTATAAGCAAACAATATTAAACTGTTAAATATTCCCTGATTTTTTTAATAAATGGCAATAAACTAGATTATATGTACATTAAAAATATAAAAATGAAGTTACACCGGGAGGTACCGGTACTTTCGTAAACAGGTAAGAATAAAATATGATTAATAGCCAATTACAGCACCTACACCTAACGTCTAAACTTAACCTAAATGTTTTAAATATTACTTATTTGATTACACAAAAAAAAATAAAGAGAAACTGGCTTTCTTTTAAATAATTTTAATCTACCAAACTTTGACAATTTAACAAATTTATGGACAATTTGATATGCTATTCTGATTATAAAATCTTAGTGAAACAGTCCTTCTTCATCTTAAAATGTCTGGACTTTTGAAACTTATGAAGTTACCTATATGTATAAGATTCAAGAACAGTGATGTTTACCATGTAATATTAAATCTTCTGGTTCCCTAGCAATATTTGAAAAACGCTTGAAAGAATATTTAATATATATGTAAATATTTTTACAATGTTAAAGATTATCTACAGTAGTCACGATTTTTTTTTTCTTTTTGCTGATATATGTATTCGTATAAGCATCTGAGTATATTTTATTTGCTCCTCATTTCTTTCTCTTTCTCTGACAATGCTTAGTGGTGGGTCTAGAGTGTGATGAATCTGCTAGAGTTTCTTTAACTTTCTTGATGTTATGCATACTTCTTTGTTCAATCCCTAGATATCTGTAATAGCTATCGGCCTGTAAGGTGTCTTATGCCAGTTCCATCAACTAGGTTGGTGTCTTCGTCCTCTTCGTTGGCTCTGCCTCGCTTTATATGAATCGTCGCGCATTTGTCCTCTCCAAACTTCATCCCTATATCAGCTGAATATTTGTGAACTGTCTTTATAATTTTTTCTTGTTCATTCGGGCTTTTTGCGTAGAGTTTTAAATCGTCCATGTACAGTAGGTGTGTTATTCTGTGCGTTCGGTTATTTGGCCTCCCAGACGCACATCCCGGGTAGTTACGTAATGCTATGGATAGCGGCCACAAGATCATACAAAACAGCAAAGGACTGAGCAAATCTCCCTGAAAGATTCTCCTTTTGTATGTGATGGTGTTGGTCGTCTTTATATCTCGTCCACGTCCTACTGCGATTGTGGTAGTCCATCTTTGGAATAATAATTGGGCTATTATTTTGATGATATAGGGATGTGTCCGGACGCACTCCAATATCGTTAGAATCAGCGCATGGGAAGATGAATCAAAAGCTTTCCTGAAATCTATCCAACACATTGAGAGGTTCCTTTTATATTGTATTGCGTCCTGGTACACGCACGCATCTATTAATATACTCTCGCGTACTCCTGCGCTACCGCGTTTTGCTCCGCGTTGTTCGTAGATATCTTGCCAGATTGGAGCGCTGGTTTCCAGGATTCGCTCTTGAATTACACTTGTGAATATTTTGTATGTTGTGTTTAGGCAAGTGATTGGTCTATAGTTTTCAGGTCTGCGCTCATCACCTTTTTTTGTATATCAAAATCGTTCGCCCTCTGCATAGCCAATCCGGGATTGTCGACGGATCGTTAGCGTATGAGTTCATTATGCGAGCTAGATGTTTGTGCAGTGGTGCAGCTTTTTTCCACCAGTAAGTATTGATGCAATTAGGTCCTGGTGCAGGGAAGTTGGGTGTTTCTTTCATTGCCGTTTGTATGTCTTCCGTAGTTATTTGTCTGAACTCACTCGGTGCCGGTAGTCCGCTTCTTATGCAATGTTCGCGAAATGGTGCCAGAATCATATTATCTTTGTCGATTTCGGCGGGTGTTTCTAATATTTGTTGCCAGTATCTTTTGATCTCTTGTATGTCGGGGGTTTTGGGTTGATGGTGTTCTGGTTTTAGGAAGTTTGATGGGTTGTTTCTGAATATGTAATTCTGTTCAATCTTGCTTTTAGATCTCAACACTTTCTTCTTTGCCGTGCGTAGTCTTCTGATCTTGTCTAGGGCTTTTTCTTTTAGTAGTAATAAAATGTTCTTGTTTAAAGTGTGATGTTGTGAATGGCCGCCGGGTTTGCAGCGTTTCCAGGAGACTTTGGATTCTCGATGCTTCAATTCTCCATTGCATGATCTTACCCTCCAACTGCTCAAACCTGGTTTGGATCTTTGAAACGTCTGGCTTACTGCTTTTCTTCATCACTGTTATTACCGCTGCATATAGCATGTCGCTGACAGTTTCTAAGTTTGCATTGTCAGTTATATGTTTTTCTAATATATTGTTGACTGCCTTTAATGTTGTTGTAGTGATGTTTTGCTTGTGATGTATTATACTTTTACGTGGTTTTGTTTTTGTTATTTCTAGATTATAGAAATTTTCTCTCCATTTCTTCGTCTATACTTTCCATGTTTAGCTCTTGGCCCTGTCTCGTGTTTTGTCTAGTTTCTTCTTCTTCTTGCGGGATCTGGAAGCCTCTCCGTCTCAACGCAGCAACCTGATCCCGTAAATGCTGCGCTGATGTGTATCGAAGATGGGGTCTTAATTTTACCCACAGTTCATGTAATCTTCTCATGTAGCCCCTTTTACTCGGCTCGTGTAACATTCTAGTAATTGTTTACAAGTTGAGATGTTCCATACTGACCTCGCGGCACTATTATCTGTTTGGGCATTAGTTTCCTGACTGGTCTCAGCTGTCCCATTAGCGCTATCCGAAATATTATTATTATTATTTATTATTATTGTACAAAAAGTCCTAAATAATATCCCACCCTCTATCTTGCCTTATAATTAATGTGTGTTATAAAATCCAAAATGTTGTCCATCCTCCGCTTGAAAATTGTTCGTCCTTGTTAGTGATGGTTCCCTCTTAGGTGGTCTTATTTTTTTCTTCTTTTATGCCTGGACTCTGCCACTAACTTTATTTTCAAATGTGTAGTTTCTAAATCGTTTCTAAATCAATTTTATGTATTTTCTATTAAATTGAAATTTTTTCTTGACAAATTTCTAATTTTCTTGCCAGATATGTTGTAATTTTGTAATTTATGTCTAAATCGAGTCGTCTTGTATTATGTATATGTGTATGTCAAATTTTTTCCAAAATAAGCCGTAACCAGCACCGTTTGAACGTTTTTTTAAGGAATAATAAATATGTGTAACACTATATTCCCTCTTAAAACAAACGATAAAATCCCATAAATTAATAAAATTAATTGAATTAATAGAGTATAATAGAATTTTATTATTTTTTTATTACTAGTTTTATATTGTTTGTAAAAGAATGTTGTTTATCCCATTAAAGTTTTTGAAAGCTCTCTTTTTTTGGTAGAATTTTACCTATTTTTTAAACAAATTTAGCGAGTAGGAATACTTTTTTAATTCTGAAATGACCCATTACACTCATATTAATGTTAAAATGGGTTTTTAGATCAAAATTATGAGACGAATCCTTTTTACCTCGTCTTCACACAATTTGACAAAAAAAATACAGGGCGTAGGCACTTACCTCGCAGACAAAATTATTTTATTTTTATCTTACAAAGGAAGAAATAAATATTTGCTAAGTGTTCTGTAATATGAACAAAGTCATACAATACAAGCTGTCTTTTAAATATAATGACCAATATCTATCCCTACTGGAACGTCGTGGCGTAGAATCTCTTTGATTGATAATCAATTCATTGTAATGCATATTTTTGCACTGACTTGTGAGAGAAATAAAAGTAGTAAAATAACAATCTTCTTCACGCTGCGTTTATGTCTCCTAGCAAATATGTATGTGCATACATTTTTACAATGTGATACCTAGTAAAAAGCACTTGTAAAATAGACAATACAATCGGTGGAAATTAATAACAGACCACCCGTGTTCGAAAATCCTGGAACTGCTAATATAAACTTCGTCTGTCCAAATAATACTACTAAAGAATAAATAAAATCGTTGGTATAGGGTTACAAAAGCCTGCCCATATTTTTCAGAATGGCTTAGTTGAAGTTAAGTTTGTATAAACAAACATGATATGACACAAATAGGCATACTTTTTAAAACTGATAATACTTGTTATCATGGTCTACTAAAAAATTATAATAAATTACATAGTAGTTGCTTAATGTATCGATTTTTCAATGGGAGTCAAACAAATATATCAAATTTTATGCTGACACATTTATATAATAGACAAGAATGCAAACATATGAATAGTTTATGTATAGGTACACAAATTTACTAACTGTGTGAAAGTTATGCAAACATAAATGTATTAAATGTAAACAAGACAACAATCTCCGATAAATATTTACAATGTTACTTCCAATATTGATATTAAGCACTACTAATAAACTATCGATAATATGCAGGATCTAACCTACCATTATCGATAATTTCAGCAAGATTTTCACATAACGTCGTCTTTAATACGAATAGCACGACAGATTATCGGCGCTAAGTTCGTGAGACTTTGGCGAAACTATTTCGCAAACATTGACGTGGAATCACGGGTACCAGGCACCGAAAATATCTTAAAACTGCACCGAGGCGCTTGAACTCCAACTTAAAATTACCTTTTACGATTATTAGATTCTCGTACGTATCTATGTATTTACACAACGTTTATCTGTTTGTTTTATAAGATGTTACTTAATAGACGTAATTTGACCAAAGTTTCTCTAATTTTATAGACATTTTTAATAGTATCAAGTTGAGTGTTGGTTCGTTTTAATTGTGAAAAGATACGATGTGGAACTTGTATGCAATATATTTATATTTCGTAATAATTCTGAGATAAAGATTGCACTAATAAAAATTAGGTACTCCTACAATTTGTATTAGTAGTAATAGATTTGTGCCTGCGTGGGGAAACTGAATTATTAAGACAACGCAATATATTTTATGGCAGGTATTTATTTAAAACAAATATGAATTTGTTTGACCTAAAATGTTTACAATGATATTTTGTCAATAAAAATTATTGAACCAACTTCGTCATCTTTAAAAATTTTTAAATGCTGTTCTCTTTAAAAGCATATTAATAAAGGAATGAATGAAAATTTGACCATTGTAAAGAAGTCATTTTCGTTGCAGATCCATAGCATTTGCAAAACGATTTAAATAACCTACACATGTAAAGTTAATTGAATAAGCTCTATTTCAACATTGACAAATGCGATCTTATTAGCTTCATTAGAAAAAATAATCAAGTAAAGTTTGCTAATCAATTGGTTTTAATTGTTATTTCAGTTTACTGGACGTATACAGCTGGTAACCAACATGGCTTCAGGAATGAGTTTAAAGTCGTTATTATTTTGATTTTCTGAGTCAATACAGTGTAGGAAATGTTCAACAAATTTTTCGAAACATGTTTTATACTCATTGACTGCAATGGCCTTTAGCATGGCGGTCGGATGACCGGGAATTGTATCGAAACGATTTCCTTTCATCGCCAATTTCAGTTTAGGAAATAGCCAAAAGTCGTACAGAGCCAAATCAGGTGAATACGGTGGATGATCGATAACAATGATGCCTTTTTTGGTCAAAAATTCGCGTACCATGATGGCTTTGCGCGATGATGCATTATCGTGCAACAAAACCCAACTATCCAGCTCTCGATATTCCGGTCCAACTCGTCGAATTCCGGCCCACAATCGTTGTTAACTCCTAGCTAATACACTGCGTTCGCCGTCTGACCTTCTAGGACAAATTCGCTGTGAATAATTTTCTTTGAATCGAAGAAAACGGTCAGCATTGTCTTGATTTTGTTCTTCTGAAAGAGTAATTTTTTCTCTTTTGGCTCTTATGGTGACTTCCATACCGCTCTCTGACGTTTTGTTTTTGGCTCGTATTGAAAACATCACGTTTCATCATCAGTTACAATGACTGACATACTTGTCGGATTCGTTTGGGACATTTTTAAAATATCTTCGCAATGCTAAACTCTCCAATCTTTTTGGTCGTCTGTCAGAGTGTGTGGCACGAAGCGTGCACAGTCTTTCTGTTTGCCCAACTCTTCGGTCAAAATTCGATAGATTGTGCTTTTCAGTACCATATCATCATTCAGTATCATTCGATGAGCCTCGCAGGCACAATATCTTTGACTTTCTCGATGTTTTCTTCATTCCGAGTGGTTTTTGACGTCGCTGTTCGGTAATCGTCTGCAATAGATAGATAGATTTTATTGTATATGTAAATTCATTTACGCAGTAGATACTGTTATCTATTAGCAGCGATTTTATTTTACTTTTAAATACTTGAAATTTCTAACTTCAAGTGTTTCGGGAGCTTGTTGAACAGCTTGACACCCACTCCATCCGTAGTACTATTTATTTAGATTTAGTCTATTGTTGGGAAAGGCATAATCATGCCTACCCCTTTTATTATAGCTGTGATTGCCGCAGTTTCTCAAGTAGGTATTTCTGTTATTAAAGATATAACATAGTGTTTCCATTATATAGATAGCAGCTAAGGGGAGGATGCAAAATTGCTTAAAGAACAGACGACATGACTCCACAGTATCTATACTTGCGATACATCTTACATCTTTGGGCACACTGAATTTCCCCAAAATCTGACGCCATACAAAAGGTGAGAATGAACCTCTTCATGGTAGAATGCCATTAAGTAGTTAATGCTCAGCATATATTTTAAATTTCTGATTAAATAACACGAACTGTGTAATTTCTTGGTTAAGCTATTTCAATACTCCTTCCACTTAAAATTTTCATTCAATAGAAGTCCAAGAAATTTAACCGAGGGTCGTTGATGCAATGCGAAGGCTATATTTAGATTAGGTACCTTAGTTTGGGACGTTTGAAAAATAAGAGCGCATGTTTTGCTAGCATTTAAACTTAAACCGTTGCGTTGGCAGAGAACTAGACACAATGTTGTGTTCCAATTCGGAACAAAGACCGTCACAAAATCGGCCAAAGCAACAGAAAACCTATTCACGGGACATACATTCATTCCGATACATATTTTTTAGCGTTTCATACGTTTCCATACCACTTTTACCTAACTTAAAATAGAATTTAATATTCGCTTTTTGTTCCATGATGGTTTTTCGACCAACATATATAGACACAAAAAAAATCATAATTAGAGTAGGCTATGTGAATGGATTGTTACTTTAGCCACTTCCACATAATGACATTTATTCCTTGACATTTAATTTTAAAACGTGTGTGTCAAATATTTCTGAGTTTTTTAAATTACATTAAATTGAAAAAAAAGGTATTCAACACAGAGCAGAAAACTAAAATGATCGAATGCTACTTCCGTACAGGTGACAAAGTAAATGGCGAGTGGCAATATTCAGAATATTCCAGAATGTATGGCCGACTTTCGTGAAGAATATCCTGAATTAGTATTTGATTACAATAGTTTTTACAATATTTTGACAAGATCTGTGCAGTTATTCAGGGAGACTGGTGACGTTGGTCGAAAAACTGGTAGTGGACGACCATCTAAATATACATATTGGAGTGATTCAGCATATTATTGATGAAAATCCTATAGCACATGCCAACATATTCTAAAGAAAAGTTTACACTGTCATGCATACAAGCTGCAATGTTTTCATGAGCTTTTTCAAGTGGATTATCCAAGACGAGTGGAATTTTGTCAATGGTTCCAAAATAATCTCAACAATGAGGATATCCTTAACATGGTTTTTTTCTCAGATGAAGCTTGGTTTTATCTTTCCGGATATGTAAATTCACAGAATATGAGGTTGTGGTCATCGATAAACCCTCACTTTTTTGTTGAAAAATCATTGCATCCCCAAAAAATTGGTGTTTGGGTTTGAATATGTCGAAGAAGATTGGCGGCTCCTATTTTTTTTTGAAGGTACACTTACTGCTGCACGATATCGCGATGAAATACTTGGCTCATTTTCTGTTTATATTACAGTATCATTTCGAGGTTATAAACTTTGGTTACAAATGTCAAATAGTCTATGTGGTCGTGGCTAAAGCAACGATCAACCACATTTACATAGCCTACACTAATTATGTTTTTTTTTCGATGGCACGTTACAAAGTGACTTTATATAAAATGTCAAACCACAGTGAAATATCAACCGAATTCCCTCAAATTTTGAGGTTAAGTAGATGAGGGCTAGAGCATTCACCTGCCATCATAGATGTCGCTACACTAAAAACTTTGATGGAATCAGTCTCATCGCATCTGGGACAGACTGTGTAGGTTATATTATATTTTTTAATGATACAATCCTCCATTTGCTTCTTATAATCCTATCAGGTAGGTTCTACAAGTTTTCAATACCTATTTTCATGGTATGTATGTTAATATTACTTTTTACCGGGCCCTCTCATTTACCTTCTCATGGACCCTACCAGGTGATTTCAAGGACTGTGGATCGTAGGATACAGAAAAAGAATCGGTAACACCACCAGCACCACAACATTTAATTAATGAGAGCCCATGAGTCCTCGAAACGCCTGTCCCGAGTTAATTAAACGTTGTAGTGGTGGTGTTATCGATTTTGTATCTGTACAAAGATCTGAATGTTTTATCGCCAATCAATAGGATTTTAGAATTTTACAATACTTTATTATACTGAAAATAGTTTCCTCAATAGTGCCCACAATGTTTAGAAAGTATCTTTATTTCAGCACAAAATCTAATCCTTTTGTTAAACAGTACAACTTAAATACTCAGCTAGTATCTTGCTTAAGCTTTTGATCTGCAGCATTTCTAAAAATGTCTAAATATCTTAAAACTCCCTATTTTATTTCATAAAATTATCAATAACGTATCACCATACCCAATTGAATGTTAGCTATTTCCTTAATAATTCATTTTGTTATCAATTTTGTCGAACTGGATAGTCTCAGAGGTTACAGCGATTGGTCTATGGTCCGGGATTCGAATGAGTACACGAGTATAGCCGCTGCATTAATTACAGAAAAAATCTCTTAAATATGTTTTGATTATCAATAAAACTTCCATTCTTGTAATACTTAGCTTCGATGTTTCCATGCTTGCAAAAGATATCACGCGCAAGCAATCTTTGTAGAGCTTCTAATGCTGATTGTGCGGTATGTGAAGTACTCTAGTTCTCTAGGAAGATGTTTAATCGACTCTTAGGGATCATAAGTGATATAATGTTGATTTTCATAAAAGTAGAGAGATATAATTGTTTAACAGGATGGAATGATCCAACAAGATTACAACAGAGAAAAATTGAAACATTGTCGATACCAGGACGACGACCAATGAATACAATCCAAGTGTCCACTAAACGTGACGCGACTACAGTGCACGCTCTCGTAAAACTCACCATAAAATTCCAATTGGCAAATAATAAGCGTAGTTAAGGAGATGTACTGGGCGCTGAGGTAAGTACACGGTATACCTTTCTTGCATTAGATATACTTTAGCCACCTTACTACTACAACCCGGTAATATAGCGGAGAGTTGGCAAAACGGGGGAAAGGCAAGCGTAGAAGCAGAGGAATCAATTGCAGACGTATATACTACGGTGTGCATGGACCCCGAGTACTCACGCAAACACATAAAGCACACGTCCCGCGTCACATGGGAGGAATTAGAGGTCGCAAGGGCCGTAAGAAAGACCGAATTTACGATCGGGTTCGCCGCCGTGTCTGTTTGAGCGCTATGCTAACCGCACACACGGCCCTTCCACCCACCCATCACCTTCCGGATCCGTGTTCCGCTTCGCCCAGTTCTTCTTCTTCACCTCCACACACACATACAGCATTCCCTCTTCCACGAGCTTTGTTTATTACACCGGCCCCCCTTGGTCTATTCGCATACACGCTCTTCCTTTGTAAATAGATTACCCCCGTTTGTTCCGACCATGTGTATCTCTCTGCCTATTTTAACTCCCTAATTTTCTTTCGTTTACGCTGGTGAAACTTCCAGTCATGTTATAATAACGTATGGGCATTGACGCAGTGTTGGAAGTACTATCTATCGGATTCTTGCTTGGTTTACTGACGATTTTGGTGAAATTTATTGCTAAGAAGGGCATTTTTTTACTAAATAAAGTACACGGTTTATATGTTTTGATCGTAGTCGAGAACGTACACAATAAATATGAGACCTATCCTAAAGTTCGGAAAGTCTGTTCGTTGGTTTCTACTTTGTGTCTAATCGATAAAATAGGTTAAATTAAATTCAATCGACATTAATTTTTTATCTCAAATGAATTAATGTTAATTTGATCCTTATGCTATTACTTTTTAAAATTTTTATCGCTAATTTTGCCAACACGCAGTTAACACAATCGCACCAAATCTTGATTACACGGTTATACACTTATAAATAATTATCATAAGATCTTACGATTAAATATTGCAAAAATAATAAATCGAAGTGATATTATACATACATACATATATATATGAAAAATAATTTTCTTTACACGTTTTAGACTTAATTGAATGTCAATTGTTATTCAAATTACTCTTCTCTCTTTCACTTTATACAAATATGTACAGGATGGGCAAATAAGCGAGGTAAGCGGCTGTATCTCAGAAACTAATAATCGTAGAGAATTATGGTAAAAAATTTTATAGGTAATGTGGGCAAGGGAAAATGATTAGAAATTAGTTTCCAAAATGGCCGCCAGTGGGCGTTTCCACCATCTTGAATTACATAAAGTTACGTTTCTCGAGATTTTCTCCAATGAATATAACAAAAAAGTATTTGCGTTTTAATGTTTAATGTTTAACTTAAAGTCAAACATTTTTTGTAAAAACAATTTTCTTCTATCTTTCGAAATAAAGTTGTGACCTACACGGCCGCCGATAGAGGGCGTTATTCGATATTATAACCAAAATATTGGATTTTCTCAAAAAATTTAAATGCGATGATATGACTTCTTTTAGACTAGAAAATAGCCAAATGACCAACCAATAAGCCTGCACAAGCCGCATCTTAATATATTTTTCCTAACTCAAATTATTTAAAAAAATACTAAACCAGGAAAATTCATATATCCCCATTTAAAAATGCATCGCTTGCTTTCGATAAGAAGGCAAGTAGTAGGCCATGGAAATAAAAGACAAACTCCTCTCTAAAATATTCACAAGAAATGTCAGTTTATTTAGTGCTATGATTTTAAGTCACACGTTTTCGTATTTGTAAGCGATTTTCCTTCTAAATAAAGTTGTGGTCCTGAAAAGGACCGATTTTTAAAAAAGATTAATGTCTTCTGTGTTCAAATTGCCTTCCGTCATATTCCACACATTTTTCCAGTCTTTCTTGAGTCGACAGAACCGCAGCCTCGATTTCTGCCGCTGATAGTTGACGAATTGAGTTTCGAATTCTGTTTTCCATATCCATTCGTGTTGTTGGTGGAGTTTGAAAAACAATGTCTTTTAAGCGTCCCCACAAATAAAAATCAAGACATTTCAAGTCGGGAGATCTTGCCGGCCAAGGAAATAGGCTTCCCCTTCCTATCCAGCTTTCTAGAAAGGTCTCGTTAATATGGTTTCGGACATTAATTGAATAATGTGCCGGACAACCATCTAATTGCAGAAACATAGTTCTCCTAGTAGCGAGTGGCATATCTTCCAACAAAATTGGCAAGTCGTTGATCAAAAACTTTAAGAAGTGGTTACCAGTTAAAGCTTGATCAAAAAAGTCCAATAATTCTGTCCCCACCACACATTTAGACTCCAGCGTCCTTGGTGCTGCACTTCTCTTAACCATTGCGGATTTTGAGCGGACCAATAATGCATGTTATGACGGTTTACTATACCATCACTACTAAAGGTAGCCTCGTCGGTCCAGAGAATTTCCGTTAAGAAATTTCTGTTTTCCTCAAGCATGCCTAGCATCCATTGACAATAATTTAATCTATTATCGAAATCTTGTTCATTTAGCGCCTGGTGCAAGACTATGTGGTAAGGATGTAATCTAAAAGTAAAAAACAACATATGCGTAACAATAATATAATCAGAATAACACTGAATTGTGTATTTGAGAGTATGTGCTAAGATACATACTTGGAATGCCCTCTATCGGCGGCCGTGTAGGTCACAACTGTCATGATTACGAGAAACCTAAAAGCCCAAGAAATGCTCTTTTCGATGATACCAAATTTATCCAAATCCATTAAGCCGTTTCGAAGTTACAGGCATTTATTTAAAACAATATTCAAATACCATCCACCACTTTATTTCGAAAGATGGAGAAAAATTGTTTTTACAAAAAATGTTTGACTTTAAGTTAACATTAAAACGCAAATACTTTTTTTCGTTATATTCATTGAAGAAAATCGCGAGAAACGTAACTTTATGTAATTCAAGATGGTGGAAACGCCAACTGGCCGCCATCTTGGAAACTTTAAAATAATTTCCAGCATTTTCCCTTGCCCACTTTAACTATAAAATTTTTTACCGTAACTCTCTACGATCATTATTTTCTGAGATACAACCGCTTACCTCGCTTATTTGCCCACCCTGTTACTGTACTACATTTTATTCAATAATCTGGTAGATCTATGTTTGCCAAGTAATGCTGTTTGAACGATTTATAAAAACGTATCCAGTTGAGTACCTACAAATATGATAGTATCTTATCAAATGTGTTTACAGATATGCAGTCACTCGAAGACAAAGTTATACAAAATTCAACTGAATCATGCAATTAAGTGAAATTGTTTTGTATGGAATGTTTGTAAAATTAGACCATATCTGACAAGTATTGCAACGGGAAATAAAGTATACCTATTAGACTGTTGTATTTTGTTTTATTATAGCAGCGAAAAATCGTAAAAAACGTCTAAATATATTTTGTAGGCTGTATATGAATTGCAAATTTTGGCATTTTATTTACTATAAAAAAGGGAAAATAGGCGTTCTGTATGTAGGGGGCTCTGTTATCTTTTATTGACAAAATATCATAATGTGCTGAAATGTCGTCCGCTCACTAAAACTATTTTTAGTATGTAAATGTTGGACCTCGGAATAACGTTGTCATGTCAGATATTTACAGTCGCTTGTAGGATTATTAAACCAGCTTATAGATTATTTAACATTTACATCAATTTCATTTAACATGATCCATGTTTGAATGGTGGTAGATAGAAAAAAGTAAATATCTTGTCTGTCTTTGTGGCCCATTTTCCGGCAGACTGTGGACACTACATTGCTTAGGGTGAGTTGATGAAATAAAACCATGAAACTACTTTACACACAGTTAATTACATTTTCATTATAGTAACAACTTGTTTGTTTAGATGCCATTTATGTTTTGACATCAGTGTGTAATGTTTCTATACCTTCCCTTTATTTAATTACTTTCTTTTTAATGTGTGGTGAGTACTTAGTTGCAGTGACTCGGTAAGCTGTATTATATACTTGTCTGGCTATTATGCAACTCTCGCGGTGTAATTTATGTGCGTGTAAATTGTGTTTAAATGGCTTTGTGACAGCACCATATCGCCTTTTAGCATCATATAGCCACTTTGCTCCCAACAGCGAATTGTAAGTCGATCCGGATTTCAACCCTCTGAAAAAATTTCACCGTTTTTTCCAGAAAATTGAAACCCGGCTCCTATCGTCCTGCCACAACGATAGTCAGCCGACATAAATTAATTTTTGTTCGTTTGTTTTGGATAATATCATTGCAATTATGTAACTGAGGTATTCCACTTGTTTCTTATTTTTTATAATCACGAAAACTTACGGTAGAGCCTTGAAATACGATAATCAATCCGCAGAAGCATTTGAAGACTTGATGCCTACTGCTGCAATACTGGATAAATAGTCTTTCCCAGTTTTTTTCTTATTTAGAACACCAATTTTCTTGACAAGTTGGTGATAAAGCTATAAATTAACACCATGGATTTGTTTGTCATTTCAATAGATTTACAATATCTGAATCGATATTACTACTATGGTTACATATGTACGTGATCGATGCAAAAGCTAAATATATAAATTCTTGTATTGCAATATTCTTTTGATTACTAAAAGTTTGTTTACTAAAATTGGCATACCTGGAAAAAAATAACAGTCACATATGTAATAGCAAATTGGTGCTATTTTTCGTAAATAGCTGGTGAGGGCAATTTTGGTCTTCTGCCAGTCATACATTATCACTAGCCAAAAGCAAAAGATCTCGAAGGTTATTGAAAAATTTCGAATGTTCTATAATAGGTTATGTAACCGATAAATTGTACCATTTCAACACATCTCACATATGTATATATACATACAAGAATTTTTATTGCGTCAAGTGGTTCATGGTTCCACTTAATGAAATCAAGTACTTATATAACAATAGTGATGCAATGTTCGTAACGGAATATATTATCAAAACAAACACAAATTAATCAATGTCAATTCTAAATTTACGCCTAAAGTTTTTTTCAAAATTTTATTTTTTTCCCACCCTTTCACACCCGATTTTTGGTTTTCTTTTTTTCAGCCCTCCTAGTATGTACTTTTTATCTTTTGGCCTAAAGTTAAATTGATACTGACTCTTGTCACAATATGACAGTGATGAAATGACAGTATACATGCATATTTTGGACAAACGTGTAGAATTGTGGAAAATCGTTAGAAACAATCCCGACACAATCAACCGATTAACACACTTTTGTTACAGATGAATGTTATTTTAGTTTAATGAACTAGTCAACAGGTCCCAAGAAATCTACTAAAGCACTGTTGGAGTAACTTCCCATTATCAAAGGTGATTCTTCCGAAGATATGTATCTTCATGATTTTTAGGTTCTGGATTTACTAAATACTACACAAATTATAATAGAGCACATTAGCGTTTCAACCTGATGTAGCATCTATTGACAATTTTCGATAACAGATACAGCTTGTCCAATCTCTGGTTTAAATCCACGAAATACAGCCCAATTTGGGCCTCTAAATCGGTACTACGTTCCTAAAAATGGAATGGTAACGAAAGATATACATAGATTCTTCGAAATAAAAGCGCAAGATATTATTAGCATTAATGGTTTTCAGGAGAATTCGAAGATCATTTAAAATATTACAAGTAGAAGTATTTCAGAGAGAAATAGCAAAGAAATTTATATTTATTTTAATATAAAATTCAAGTTTTTTTCTTACAAAATCACTGGAAACTCTTATCAGTGTCGTAACCGTCAAGAGAACGTCGCCTGGATTTAAATCTTTTTCAACAGCCTCCACTTCTAGTTTTGTTATCTAGATCGATAATACTACCACCTGCTGTTATTTTTTTTACTATTAGCGATTCCTCTGCCTGATTATTACCTTCTACTGTTAGCTACATGATCTTAAAAGATTTTTATCTGAAAATGGGATTACACTCAAACTTAGCGCACCTTACCATCTCACAACCAATGGTTTAGCCGAACGGTATGTGCAAACTTTCAAACAGTCTTTGAGGACATTAACAGGGTCGTCTACCAGCTGATTATTTTACAGCGGTGCCGTATCTACATAATTCTATAAATCGTTTGCTTGATTTTATTTCAATATAATTTGAAAATTGGGCTTCATACACATATTTCTACGAATGTTTTACATCTACATATACAATTTTGTCTATTAATATTCGGTATTAACTTCACAATCTCTTTTCCCGTGACAGGCTGTTATCTTGATACGGGAATCGAGATTACTCTATTAATTTTTAGATTTAATTACTGAAATTTGCTCTGAGCATTCAAAATACGTCTACACATGTGTGTATAAAGCCCGATTTTAAAATACGTTTTAAATAAATTATAAAAACATAATATTATGAAAAAACTGAACTGTGGCAACATCGCTAGCTGTCAAAGGGTAGTCGGGCCTCTTAAAAGGAAATGATAGTGAACGAGAAAATCAACTTTCGAAATTTCTATTACAATATAGGAATTTACTTCATACAGTAACCGGTGTAAGTCCATCGTATTTAAAGTTTGGTATGGTGATTAGATCACGATTGGATTTATTCAAGTCAGTTAGTAACACGATAACTGACAAGAGATTCCCAAGCGCAAAAATTCGGACGTTAGCAGTTGGAGAAAGAGTATAAGTCCGAGATTACATTAACTACGATAAGTGAAAATTCGGTCGCGTTGAAAGAAATTACATTATTTAGATAAATTAGACGATTCTCGAATCTGGAGAAGACATATTGACCAAATTAGATCGATACTCCAGTAAGTACAAGCAGTATAATATAATCAATACCTTTCTTGCTAGTTACATTCAATACCGAGGGTAGTGCAAACATTCATCCTACTACTGAAGTTTTAATGCTAGATTTATTGTATAACAATAGAAAATCAGAACAGTCAGCTGATCCAATTCAAATGTCGGCACCTTCTGCACAAGTCCAACATGTGGCACTGCTGAGCTGCGAAGAGGTGTGTGTGTGTGTTAGACTTGTAAAATTGTTAGTTCTCTCTGAGGAGGGGAAGAGAGTTACATATGGGCACGTTACTATATTTACAGATATCATTTGTTTAATAAATAAGTAATAACTTAGTCATCACGGGTCGATGGCCGCAGTGGTTAGGCGGCTGACTATTGTTGTGAGAGGACGATAGGTGCCGGGGTTCAATTCTCGAGGAGGGACGGTGACATTTTTTCAGAGAGTTTAATCCCGGATCGACTTGTCATTCGCTGTTGGGAGCAAAGTGATTAACAGCGCGGCATCATAAAAGGCGATATGATGCTGTCACAAAGCCGTTTAAACACAACTTACACACACTAAACTACACCGCAAGAGTTGCAGTGATAGCCAGACAAGTAATACAGCTTACGGAGTCACTGCAACTAAGCACCCACCACACATTAAAAAAAAATACGTGGCATTATTTCGTAAACTCTTTCTCCCAATTCGTTACGTAGATAACAGTTGTACTTTCTGCCAGTTGGTTGTTTTCGTTTGCTGTCATTTTGTTGTTAACTATTTATTGTATTTATTACCGTATATATTATCATTTACTTGTGGTTTTAGATGACTCACTCTTTACTTGACTTTGTTCATCCTGTATTATATAGAGATTATGTCCTCTAATAAATTAAAAATGTGTTAATTTATCTGTTAACAATTCTATTAACAATTAGCAGACACCCATGAAACAAACACGGAAGTGCATATGTTTCAGTTTGACAATGATTGACGTTCTCGTGGTGTGTCAGTAGAGCACCAGAAACTTTAAAGATGTATGGAATGTAATGCACGCACATTGAACACTTAATTTAATTCAATGTACTTTTAGAGATTTTGTTTTTATATTTGTCTTTTAAGTTTTGTACAACGTGATCAATTTGGCTTTAAAGTATGTTTTCCGTTATCATTTGAATTTTTAATAAATTATTTTTTGCATATTATCTCGACACAATACATAGTATGTGCTGTCTGTGCTTTAAATCTTATGTTTTTGAAAATCATGATTTTTCTTCAAAGTGCGACAGTCAGGTTGGCAACTGTTACGAAAAAGGTTATCAGAAATATGGTTTAAATTGGAAAAAGGAACAAAAAGTAAAATATTCCATTAAAAAAAAATCCAATATAATTACTAAGATGCATGAACTGCAACATTTGCAACATAGCATATGCTCGTATATGTAAGTGGATTTGACTAAGATTTTGTGAAGATTTTTAATGAATCCTAATGGGTCTTAATGGATATCCTGAATCTTCTACCATTACCATACATATACTCAGTGATTCATTCTTGCGATGAAATAAATAATAAATAAATAATAAATAAATTTAAACATTCTTCAAGCAAAAAAAGAAATTAGATTATAAAGAAAAATCACATGATCTAACAATATGTTTTGCAATTACATATTCAGCCAACTCTCCAAAATAGTGTGAGCAAGTCAGTGCACAGCTAACTGAAAAGATGGCTTATGAAAAAAACAAACTTCTCAGTTTGTTTTCTGTGTTTTCTAAGAGCGTAAATGTGGATATTGGCAATATGTATTGAACTTAAAGAACTTCCTTTTCTGAAGCTTCTAAAGAACAACTTTTAGAAGAATGTGGTTAATTATACACTATTTATATATTAGTTAACTGAAGATCCGGTAAACTAATAATATAATTTTGCAAAACACACAACAATTTATACAGCAAGGGTTTCAGCGATACTTACACAAGCAATACCAGCTTAAGAGGCCGCTGTAATTAGCACCTACTACAGATTAGAAAAAAATACATAGGTATTAGCTATTAACTGATCATATCTAAGAGTACATTACACCGCAGTGTATCAGTAGTGTTATATTTATTTAAAAAAAAATCAGAGACACTATGTCTTATTTCAACGCTCTGTATAATTTAAGCCACATAATTTGTAATGATTCTTAGGGCTTACTGTATTAAACTGAATAGTTATTATATAAATCTTTCATAGAATAATTAAACCTTTTTCTTCTATTTACTTCTTTGTTTCTCATTTTTTTCTTTCTTGCAACAACGCTAAACCTTATCAAGTCAATGTTATTTAGCACTTATTGAGTTAAGGATTGATAATTCACCTACATACTAAACGTAATAATGAACTTAAACATTTTATTTTTCTAGTCTTCAATATTGACGAAACCAAATTTTTGCAAGCAGCTGTACAATGCGGTCTGGATCGACCGAGTCGTCGTCATCAGTGGAAAACAGGCGCCGGTCGGGCTGGCGTCTCTACCCTCCTACCTGCAAAATCGACGCTCGGTTGGCGTAGTCCTGCGCTCGCCGGAATCAATCGCTAAAACCGACTGAGACAGCATATGTATATACATACACATACACACAAAAATTTAAATCGCAACCCGAATCTACTCGGAACCCAACCATCTTATATAAGTTTCAGTATTTACGTATACCTGTATAAAAGAGTGACCGAAAACGAGCTCTTACTATAGCGAAAATCAGCGAGGGGTATCCTCGTATAGAAAGGAATATTTGCATATCAAATTACCGGGCAATTAGCGCAACTAAACTCTCCTAATGTTGCGCTATTACATTTTTGGGTCATGGATTACTAGGATTATATTGTAGGATATGCTATATGTATATTGCAGATCCGTTATGCAATGTTTTCGACGTAAGAGCTTTAACTGTAATAACTCCGCACGGTAAGCAAAGGAAGTTATGGAAAATCGAGTATTTAAATCATTTGCTATAGCGTTGTGGTGGTTTGACACGAACTCACGTTGGCAATATTAGTAATTCTGTTTTCCGTATCATTTCATCGATGGTCATTTACAAAATTAGTACGGACTAATTTACAATCTGCGTCGGGGAAATATTTTAGCTGACCCCTTTACCCCCTTTGATTGAAAATTTGAGAATGGTTTGCGTAGTGTTAATTGTAATTTAAAATGAGTAGCGTTGAATACTAGCAATGTTTGAATTAACTCTGCGGTTTCTATTCCGCTATGCATTTATTAATTTGTACTGCTGATTTTGTTTGGAAATTACAATTTGATAGTCATTATGGGTTTGAAACAACTAAAATTTTGAAATGAACTATTGAACATATTACCAAAACTTATTATTCACTAGAGAGAGCCAAATCATTAATACCTCTAGAGGTCTTCAGAATTTATATATACAGGGTGTTCCCTGAGGTTACCGACAAAATTATATCATGTGTTCCAGACATCATTCTGATCGTTTTCGATATATCGATAAAAGTATAAATGTTTACCAATAGACATTTTATTAAGAAACTACATAATAACATAAAAAGCTACTGTTGTAATAACTGCTCGAATTGTTCACCTGTGCTTTCCAAACATGCTGTTAGTCTTTGAACGTTAGCCATGTTTTGTTGCCAGTTAATATCTGCCAGTTCTTTCCGCAAAGAATTTACCGCCTCAACTATTCTTGCTATCAATTCTTCCGGAGTGTCTGGCTTACTATTTTTATAAACACGAGATTTAAGGCAACCCCAAAAGAAAAAGTCGAGTGGCGTAATGTCAGGGGAACGTGCAGGCTATGGTATATGGTTATTTATCCTTTGATTTTTGTTTTAATTATTTTATATTAACCTACATTTGTTAGTAACTATTTTTGTGTTTTTCTTTTTGCAAATTTTAACAATGTCTGTGTATTGACAAAACAAAGGAAGGACTGCGCCAAGGAGGAAGTCTGAGCGCAATGCTGTTCATTATTTATATGGACGACATTATCAAACAATGTAAACAAGCAAAAGTAAAAAAGTTCAGAGTTGGACACCTTAACTTGAAGGCGGTCGAAGTTTCGGAAGGGGTATTCGCAGAAGATATAGTAATTATAGCCGACAATGAGGAAGATTTGAAACGTAACCTAGCAACATGGAATATGACACTAAAAGACAGTGGAATGACAATGAATAAGAGCAAAACTAAAGTAATGGTAGAGGGAGATGAGCAGGTAGATACGAAAATCGAAACAGAAGGAATTGAAATAGAACAAGTAAGAACATTTCAGTACTCCAGAATTGATGGAAAAGGGACCAAGGACGCAGAGATTAATCAAAGAATAGAAAAAACAACAAAGCTGTACCATAGCATGAGAAATAATTTTATTAACAAAAAGAGATATCCGAGAAACAAAACTAAAAGTAGGTATATAAGGCAATTTACCGACTGCCACAAATGGCTGTGAATCCTGGATATTAAATAGAAGACAAAAGAATAAATTACAGGCAGATGGATAGAATAAGAAACTCGGAAATACGAAGATTTAGAAATGCAGTCAGTGCTAGAATACATTGAACAAAGACAGCTAGGATGGTGGGGACATTTATATAGAATGGAAAAATACAAGACAAACAAGAAGGAGATGGGAAGCAAGAATAATGAAAAATAATTCATTTCTATCAATTTGTGCCACTCCCCTAGCATAAAAACCTTAAGGTTGACTGAAATTTCAACAGCATTGATAATAAATATGAAAAACGTATATTATGATTAATATGGATCATGTTGGTACCAGAAAATGCTGTATACAAAAGACACAATCTTTAATAAGAGCTAGACTTTTAATCTCATCAACGGGTCGATGGCCGCAGTGGTTAGACGGCTGACTATTGTTGTGAGAGGACGATAGGTGCCGGGGTTCAATTCTCTGGAGGGACGGTGACATTTTTTCAGAGAGTTTAATCCCGGATCGACTTGCCATTCGCTGTTGGGAGCAAAGTGATTAACAGCGCGGCGTCATAAAAGGCGATATGATGCTGTCACAAAGCCATTTAAACACAACTTACACACACTAAACTACACCGCAAGAGTTGCAGTGATAGCCAGATAAGTAATACAGCTTACGGAGTCACGGCAACTAAGCACCCACCACACATTAAAAAAAAAATCAAGTTTAATGGGTGAGTGGTAATAAACACTATTA
The DNA here is from genome assembly GCA_023690525.1 of Holotrichia oblita. Lineage (NCBI taxonomy): Eukaryota > Metazoa > Arthropoda > Insecta > Coleoptera > Scarabaeidae > Holotrichia > Holotrichia oblita. The sequence continues at coordinate 151,931,105 of CM043017.1, read as the reverse complement.
TGCCATTCATGGGCTTTACTAGGATCAAACACAACAGCAGAACTTGTTTGAGAAATATTTTCCCACCCTCCCATTGTTTGAAAAATATTCCTCACATTTAAAAAGTTTAGATCTGTTGTATATAATGTTAGATTGGGCAGGGTGAAAACTTGTTTTGAAGTTGCTTGTTGTCTTTATAAAAATAGATTATGAAAGATGTAAAACTCAACTAAACAGCAGTTGTGTATATAGGGAAAAGAAATGGACCAAGAATCAAACCCTGTGAAACCCCAGGCAGCATTAACCGCAAATTTTGTGCACACATTTGTAGATGTCTATGAAAAAGTTTCGCTCACGATATCTGGTAGCTAGCTTCTTTATTAGCTACGAAATTGGTTAATTGTTTTTCTGTTTCCATTACCTCAATCTGAATAAAAATGTCACCAACTTGCTAATTGAAGCATCTTCGTAGCTGCGATAATAAGGAAGTTAACAATGCTGATCATTTAACTTTGGATACGGTGTATATGCAATAAATTCTCTACAAGTACACAACGCTGCTTAATCGGCTAGTATCAAAAAAAGCATCAATGATGTGTTGGATTGCCACATTCCTCTTTCAATCCTACCGGATATGAAGAGGCTTCTCACCGCTAGTACGGTTGTTCGTAGTTGGCTCCATTACGTCCGCACAGCTTACAGATTTGCGTATCGTGTAATTCACACTCGATCGAAGACCACTATTCAGTTAAGGTTAATCGCGTTTGACAGACCACTGAGTTACCGTCATATGATCCTCGCTCCGGCAATGCCGCTGCTAAAGCTTAAAGCCCTTCCGAAGCGATTCCGTGGAGCTTCCCACCATCGTCACACCATCCCAGAGACTGTTAATCTATAAATTCATGAACGTAATTAGAATTTAGACAGAGCGCGCGACCGTAAATTATTATTACGTTTGGTTCTCTCCCTAGAGAGAGGGGCTGACCATCGCGCAATATGCCAGTCATATTGGTCGCCGTTCGCGCGATAATTCGCTTCATTTCCGAGTACACATAGCCCACCCGTATGCTGCAGGGATGGGGTCAGGATTTATACGTTATTAATACGGAGCAGATCGGCTAGCGTTTGTCGCCGCGATGATAATGATGGTGTAATATAGTACTACAATCGCTAAAGTGAAAATTAACGGCAATAGATGGATAATTTGTAGCTGACGAAATGAATGAAACTGGAATATTACCATTATATTATGCTAATTTTGTATAAACAATTATTTATTTTCTCTAAACATTAACGTTTGTTCTGTCTTTTTGCGATTAATGGAGCTGAAATATAATAGATAACTAATTTGTTGGATTGAAATATTATTTGTAGTAGGTACATTTAAAATCCAATTTTGTAGACTTTAAAATCCATTTCAAAACCAATAAATACAATGGAGAATTATACACCTAAACCTACAATTCCATTGTTAAAAATATTTTTAACACCACAGTCTCATTTAACGGTATCCAAAATGTTTACTAATCAGTATCTGAAATCATCAAAATTGATGAAGTATGGAGTGCAAAAGCACCTGATTCGATTAAAGAAACATACATATATATAAATTAGCATTGCGAGCGTAGCTGGCCCATGGCTTGGTTCATCATCTTCTTCCATAACTCCCTCCTCTTGGCTTATTCCTTCCATCCGGTAATTCTTAACTGCTTTAGATCTTTGTCCACTTCTGTTATACATCTTGTTTTTGGTCGACCTTTTCTTCCAGTTCCTTGTTAGTTCTTCTCATTCATCTATCTCCCATTTTCATTCCTCCAAATGTTTTTCTAAGTACCTTTCGTTCCCAAATCTCCAATGTTGTTTGTATTGTTTTATTTAACGCCCATGTCTCACTCGCATACTACAATTGGTCTAATTATGGTCTTATAGAATTATATTTTGGCTCTCCTGGAGATACTTTTATTTCTAAATATTCTACTGAGTGATCCCAGATTAAAGAAGCATAGAGAAAGAAAAAACAGAGATAGTTATTGCTGCGTTGTTCTATATAACTTTATAGGAGACAGAGTCAACACAATGTGTGGCAACATGAATATACACAGTGAAGAGCACACTCTGGATAATCTGAACACGTAAACATGGAAACTGAACCAAGTAGGAGAAACCGGCCGTTATTATTATAGTGCGAAGGTGTAATATATGTATAGTCGCACTTTGTGCGTAGTGAAAGGTTGCTCGCGTTGCTGCGTGTACAGCAGACAATGACGGGTGGCCGATACGTAGATAAGGTGCAACCGTTGCAGGCACGTAGGGAAGCACAACAGGCCGTTGTCAACAAGTTAAGATAAAAGAAAACACAGTAAAGGTATTTTAGTGGTATTCAACAGGCTAAGATACAAACCTGATTTTATCAAGTATAGTACATGCAGAATAACGCGAGAAAAGGCTTCTGCAGAATATCCCAACAGCAACTTAGGATTGCACACAGCAAGCTTCTAGGAAAATGAAGAGAAAGAAATTAGAAATAGAATGAAGCCTATCAGACAATGTTATCCTGAAGAGAGACTAACTAATCTAGATAAGGTTCGAGTGTCTGATCCATAACCAGGTAACCATCTGCCCATTATTTGAATTATTATCTGATAAGATCTATTAATTACTTTCACTAGAAAGCAACAAGTAGAATCAAGAGAGCAATTTTATTACGTAACTTTCATTGTGACGCCACAGCGCGTGATTGCCACTGTAACTTTGAACTCAAGAAGTGTATAACCGTTTTCCCTTCCTAAATAGACATTTACTCAAGGTTCTAATGATCAGTGTTCTGAGTGTCAAAGAATGTTGTCTGTCGCATAACATATACCTTTTTTTGGACTGCATCAACTCCGTCAGAGTCATTCTCTTTATTTTTCGATGAATATACAATACATACAATTTGCTTCTCAAGTATACAAAAAAGTACATCGCAAAGATTCGTTATAATTTTGGAAGAGAATTAGACGCCAACGATGTAACTCATGAAGAAATTCGTGCATTAATAGGGTTATTTATTTTAAGTGGTGTGTTAAAATCCGCTTATTTGAAATATGAAGAGTTGTGGGCAAAAGAAGGTACAGGTTGTGAAATCTTTCCCATAACTGTCATCAAAACGATTCTTGTTTATTTTGAGATGTTTAAGGATTGACGATCTGGCAACTTGGGAAGAAGGGAAGCAGCTTGGTAAGCAACTGGTCTTCGTATGCAACAGTAGCGTACCTAACAAATATTGCATCAAAGTGTTTGCGATAGGTGATGCCAGAACATTTTATTTAAAAACATTTCAGATATATGCAGGGACTCATCCAGAGGGCCCATATAAAGTCAACAATTCACCATCAGATATAGTAAAGCGATTGGTTGAACACATCAAAAATTCAAATCGCAATGTTACCACTGACAACTGGTATAACACTATCCTTCCTCCTTAGGTCATTGCGTAGTGATTATAAATTGACAATGGTTGGCACGCTTAGAAAAAATAAAAAAAAAAATTCCCAAAGAATTTTTGCCGGAGAAAGATAGATCGGTTAGAACTAGCATTTTTGGTTTCACAGAGGAAATGACAATTGTCATGTGTGCCTAAAACATGAAAAAATTTTATCTTGATTTCAAACATGCACCATGATAACAAAATAGACGAATCCATAGATCTTCAGAAGCCAGAATTAATACCGTTTTATAATTGCACAAAAATTAGTGTTGATGTTTGCGACCAGGTTTCTACTACTTATAATGTTGGAAGACGAACCAAAGGATGGACACTAGCTGTCTTCTTTCACTTTTTAAACGTTGCTGCAAATAATTCTTACCTCATATATATATAACAAACGTAAACAGCACCGCCAACATCCAAAGAAGAATATTTTTAAAATCCCCCAATGTACCTGGACCTTCCCGAGGGAGATGTGGAAGATGCAACAAAGCACACATAAACAAGTCTTTTGGACCGATTGTGTTGATAGCGATTAGAGTATTTTTAGGAATATTTCTGTTATTTTTACTAAAATGTTTATGTTTCGGCCTGCAATGAATGATTTTCTTAAAATAAAGTTTATTCAGTAGTGAATTTAAAAAAGAAATTATCATTTTGGACATTGGATCATAATGATCCCACGTGGCCAGATACGTAATTTTTTATGACGCGACTAACTAAGGGTTAAGTCCACAATGTCAGATATCAAGTAGTAAGAAGATAACGAATGAGTTGATGAAATAATGTTTGGTCTTTAATACTTCAACAATAAACGTAATACACACTTCAAAAACCATTTTCTTCTACAACCTAACCTATACGATTCCGTAATACTCCAATATGTACGGTTATAAACATACACCGGAGAAAATAGGCATTGAATTAGCATATACATAGATATTGTCAACGTAAGATGGTACCAGTAGAAACAGTACGGTCCTGTTTCAGGCTCTGACCTGACCGTTCAAATTGCCTTGTTTGTGTAGTTGATGTCGCGGTGTTCCTCACAATATCACCGTCCGGGGCTTGTTTCTTTGTCCAATCGATTGTGTGACATCTTGTCTTTATGGACCTTCGGTAGAGAGAACGAACGTATATATATATATATACACACTTGGCCCGAATTTCTTGCCATATTGCAGATGCTCTTCTGCTTTACCGGTCTCGTTTCCTTTTCCGTTCAGAACTCGGTGTCGTCTTCTTTGAGGACAGTGTAAGTGGGCGCACCGCCTCCTCCTCCATTGCTAACTCCTACTCTTGTGTCTTTTCTCTCTGCTCTACACAATTTCATTTCACCAAAGAGTAAACATAATTACTTCGTCCCCTTCTAGAGATAAATAACATAAAATCCTACACCGCATACACCCGAAAAAGGATTTTTATATTTCTGTTTGTGCGCTTTCGCCCAAAAACGAGGGGTGGAATGGTAGACCCTTAGAGCGCAAGCTGGTCTTCCGTCATTTTATCTTCTCTGAGGACATTAAGTAAGACAGATGATAATAATTTCGTTATGGTTAGAAATTTTATTGTATAGAAATCTAAGAACGTTTTGCCAGAAATGTAACGTAGGAAATTAATAAGACTGTACTTTGAACTGTACGAGCAAAATGTGTTTTTAATGCTCGATCAAATTGACGGAATAATTGAATTTTATATAATTTAATAATGACAAAAGTAATTATGTTGTTAATGTGCCTGCCTTGCACAATGTCCGGAGTTTATTTTATTAGGAAGCTAATGAACATAAAAAGTTGGAAAATAGCGATGAGACTTGCTTACAACAGATACCTGATCAAAACAAATTTTATGGCCCGTATCAATAAAATGTTCGGCTAAGCCTGAGTGTTGGCTGAGTTTGAATAGAACGTCCAGTTTCGCCAATGTACACTGAGCCACAGTCACAGGGAATTTTATAAATGCCTTTATGGGAGAGAGCAGGGCGAGTGTCCTTGGGCGAAGGAAGAATTTGGGAGATCTTGTTTAAAGGTTTAAAGATGGGTTGGATATTTTGCTTAAGAAGAATTCTACCGATGTGATCTGTAACGCCATGGATGCAGGGGAGAACGATGGTACTTAGCTTATTACTAGATTCTGGTGCTACCTTAGGAGATTGTGGATGTACCTATTTATAACTCTTTGTATGTTGCCGGAGGTATAGCCATTCTGTAGAAGAGCAGTTTTCACATGTTTCAATTCTTTGTCGATGTTGTTGGATTAGGAAATTAAGATCGCGCAATGTACTAGAGAACCGATTACCGATTGCTTTTGTGCTGGGTGATGATGTGAGCTGGCATAAAGATATCGGTCGGTATGTGTGGGTTTCCTGTACATGGTGTGACCTAAACGACCATTTGGTAGACGAGTAACTAACACATCAAGGAAAGGTAGAGAACCGTTATTCTCAATATCCATGGTGAACTTGATGTCGGGGTGTTGGTTATTGAGGAAATCCAAGAAAGTACGCACAGTGTTTTTACAATGTGGCCAGATAATGAAGGTGTCGTCCACGTATCTTAATCAAGTTTTGGGTCTTAAATTCGCATGTTCCAAAGCAGTGGTCTCAAATGCCTCCATGAAGATATTAGCTACAACCGGAGAAAGTGGAGATCCCATAGCGGCGCCAGAGGTTTGATGGTAAAGTACGTTGAAGTAAGGCATTTCTCGACTAACTTGGCTAAGTCTGGGGATTGGTTGTCCTGGATCAATAATCGGCGACAGGCACTTTTGTGCAGAGTGAGGTAACATCAAAACTGACAAGAAGATCTTCGGGTTCGATAGAGATTTCAGAAATGAGCTTAACAAAGTGCGATGAATTTAGAATGTGAGAAGGAGCATTGCCTGTGTATTTGTTAATAGGATGAGCGAGGTGTTTGGCCAAGCTATAGGTGGGCGAATCTATAGTGTTAACTATGGGTCGAAAAGGTGGGTTCGATCGAACAATTCTCGGTTTTTCACACTTTTCGAGATTATAGAAACATGAACTATGATGCATTTGCTTGTGACTTGGAACACCTGGCGTTACATAAGATTTATCGCATTGACGACATTGACGAAAAGGTACATTTCTTTATGAACAATATGCTGTGGTTGTTCAATAAACATGCACCTTTTGTTACTCATAAATTTTCGAAAAAGCCGTCGCCTTGGTTGACTGATAACGTCAGGCTACTCATGAAACTAAGAGATGACGCTAAAACTAGGTTTCGTAGGACTAAAAACCATGCCCATTGGAACTACTATAAAACACTTAGAAATTGGGCTACTTCGGCAATTCGAAATGAAAAGAAAGCTTATTTTGAATTTATTTCCCGTGATAAGTCCAATACTATCTACAAGCACTTTCAACATCTCAATCTCCAGAGTAAAAATCAAACAAAAATTAACATTCCACCTCATCTCTCTGATGTAGACAAAATTAATACATTCTTCTTGGATATTGGATCAAATACTAACATCACTCGACAAAATATCATCCACTACGAACCACATCCTCTTTCTCTTTTCAATTTGTCGATTCTGATGGCATTTTAAAATTAAACAACATCAAATCTACATCTACTGCACAAGATGGGCTTAATATAACCATGATTAGGCTGTGTTGCCCATTTATTCTACCTTTCATAATGCATATAATTAATAGTTGCATTTTTACAAAAACGTGTCCAATCAGCTGGAAGTATACCTCAGTAATTCCGTTAGGAAAAAAAAAACAGATCCAAAAAACTTTAAAGACCTCAGGCCAATTAGTGTCCTCCCAACCCTATCAAAGATTCTGGCAAGATCTGGCAAAGGTCATTTTCTACCAAATGTCTACCTTTTTAAATAATGTTTACTGCCAGACATTCAATCCGGATTTCGAAGTGGTTATAGTTGTGAAACTGCATTGCTGAAAGTAACAGATGGCATTTTGTCTGCTACGGACAAAGGCTACATCACAACACTTACGCTCCTTGACGATAGTAAGGCTTTTGACACGGTAGATCATGAAGTTCTATTAGCTACATTACAGAGTTTTGGTTTTTGCTTGGAATCGATTCAATTAATATCTAGTTATTTAAGTGATCGTAAACAAAGTGTGGTTCTTGGTGAGAGGCAATCTCTTCTCTTGTCAGTGGTTCGTGGTGTGCCCCAGTTTACAGTAACAGAATTGTACAAAAAGTGACACACTTTGTGAATACAAATTGTTCCAATTTGTCAGTATATCACATAATTGAGGTATGAAGAAACCTAGTTATCCAGCAAACAATATTATTCATTCATATCAATTTAAGTTGAGTGCGAGTACGTTAAATTTTTTTGTCATTCTTTTTGTGTTGGCAATATCTCGTTACGTTTTTTGGACCAACTAAGCTGCAAATAAGCTCTAGAAGATTATGTCACAATATCATGTGAATAATCCTTGCAGCATATGCAATAAGGACAATTGAACAACTTCTTAGATAGACCTGGTATATAATACAAAGACATCTGCTTCTTGATAATGCTGTTGCCAACGTTTAAATTAATATCGTTTGTATCACTGACTCTGGTGCTACGACCACCTCATCCTGGCCGGAGATAAGTGAAACAAGACGACGAAAGCGGAAACGAAGTCAAAAAAAGTTTCATAATCAGGCTGCTAGACGGTGCTACGGTTAGATCGGTACGGTGTGGCCGAAAATAACATCTCAATTACGTTAGAGAGAACGTAACCGAACGTGAAAAAGTTAGATACGCCCGATAAATATTTGAGGAGGTGTTACGACGCCACATAAAAACATATAAGCCGTAAAAGACGACGATGTACATAATGAAAAAGGAACTCCGGATAAATGGATTACGGATCTGACTTTACTACGAATGATATAGCTATTAAAGTAGGGCTAGGAACTGGGCGAAAAGGGAAAAGAGAAGTAGAAGAAGGTACGCCCAATTTGCCAGATTTCCGTCGAATTTCATCGAGGTATATATGTGTATGGATGGAACTGGGCACGTGTCAAATGAAGGTGTATTAGGACAAGGGTGTTAGTTCTGGCTTTTCAGTTTTTATCGTTATACGTTTGTTTTTTATGATTCGTTAGAATGGAGTTGTCCGAAAGGATTTCAATTTAGCAGGCGTAATCACTAATTAATATTTACGTAGTTTAATATTGTTATTCTGGATATGTAATTACATACAATCTGATAAAATAATTTATAAAGAATGATCTCTTCATTAGACCTCACCTGCGTTAGCTCTTTCGAAATTAAGTTTAGTGATTTTTGTTAAATTGAAACATACCTACATGTACAACAAAAATATTTGTCACAAAAAAATTTTATTTTGAAAATGAAAGAAAGGTAAAAAAGGCATCAGACAATTTTCTGTGGCATTCCCGATAGAAATTACAGGCCTTTATGATATGTATAGGTTACCAGTAAAGATCTATTGTATATTTTTGAAGGATTACTTAATGAATTTGTATTCGTCCGTTGTAGAAAAGGTTCAGGGCATGAGAAAGAGAGGTGTTACATGAAGACAATTTTGAAGAAAATATTAAATATCTCTAAAACGAATCAGGTTCAGTGCCTTCTGTCTCTTGTGAAAAAAAGGAATACATAGCATAAAGTTAACTTTAAGTTATGTGCATTTCGATCTTCCTATATAATTAGACATTTTAAAATAATATAAGAATTTAGTAGCAATACTTTTTAGGCCTGATTTCCAGGCGTTTATGAATCCATATAAAATTGGCTGTAAAAGTGTTTATGAACTAAGACAAAATTTTATACATTGTGTTAATGTTGTTGAAGAAGTGCTTCATTTTTCTCCTGACATTCTCTGCAAGTGCGATCAAATGCAAGGCCCGAGCAACTGAAGGGCTTTTGCGGGTGGTTCTGTCTAAAATTTTTCCTACCATAAATTAGTGGATTCTTAAACCTGCCTGCTGTTACCTCCAGACAAACAGCTTGGCAATTTCCTGTCCTCTCTCTTGTGGTGACATGTACCACTGGAAGCAATAGATTTAGATAATTTGCATACCACATCTTCTCCAATAACCAAGCGGACGAACTTTTTAGTTTACTGCTTTCAGATTAAGCAGGAATATTTCGAGTTTTTTTTTCGAAATAAAATTATATTATTTCCCTACGTTTCTTTTCTCAGTAATCTCCTCTGGTTTTCTGGTGTTGTGGCATAAAAGAGAGAGACTTTCCTTCCACCCGTTTAGAAATTTATTTCCTTGGCTATGGTTTGGGAAATGGTTTCTCCTATTTTCGATTTAGAAACATGGTAAACGATAAACTTTTAGAACTCTTAACAATTTCACTCCTGGCTCTTACTGGAGATGTCAGATATCTGATTGGTGACTATTTCAATATTCTTAAGAGTAAACGTCAATGTGCTTTCTTACCTAATTCTAGTATGTTTAAGTGGAAATTTGGTTACCAGGACGAGTAGTCAGTTCAGCGTTCAGTCATCGAATGAACTTTTTGAGTGGGTTGGCAATGTGACAAATGCAGGAGAAACGAAAGCAGTATTCTTCCGATATCTCTGTCGAAAATCATAGGCTCAATCCTATAGTGGGACTCATGGTTATCAAGAAAAATTAAAGCTCTACGCTTCTTTGACGAACCTGTATGGTGAATTTCGAAGACAATCGCTGTTATAAAATTGCTTTTATAGTACAACTTGGGGAATATAAATAAAAGTGATATTGTGGAATCTAATGGATTAAATGGATTACAAACACCACAAAAGCAATTGTCCAGATTGACCAAATTTTTTGCTACAAAATTCTGCAATTGCAGTATCGAGCATCAATTCCATTATGGTAATCTAGGTTCAGGTAGAAATGTCTTTCTGATAGAAATACCAATTTTATTTCGAACTGCAAAAATTACAATTACAAGTAAAAATAATGAATTGTTGTGATAACTCCCAATCTCCGGTCGTCAATAGAGAATTCGATGGTAAACATTCCATATTTTTAACATATCTCTGTCTTTCGAAAAAGCCATTCACTGATATTTATCTATGTAGTATCACTGCTGTCGTGCATAATTAATTAATTCGTTCATTTCACTTGTACAATCATGACTACCTTAGAGAAATGTAATCTTTTCAATTTGGCATCACTGAAGTAAACACTTTATTCTCTTATGTAAGAGACGATGTGGTAGTTCTGTTCGGTAACTTCCTGATATAGAAGGAGGACACGTCGTTGTTGTTCTAAGACTATTTCTAGTCAAAGAAAATCACAAAGAGGATTCAAAGATACTAGATTTATTGTAAATGTATGTATTAGGCTATTTTATGGATTTAATGTAACAAAATCACATAAATTACACATCTATACTCTTTGCCCAATTTACACAGTTATATAAACCCCCACTACAAAAATACAATTTCAGTTAGAGGGATTTCAAGACGAAAAACATAGGTGATAGTGTGGTCCGCAACTTGTGATCGTCACTGTATGTAGTGAATTTTGGCCGAATCTGTATAAATTAAGAAGGACGGTTATTAACAAAAGAATATGTTTAAAATAGCCACTCATAGAAAGTGTTACTTCCTAAGCAAAAATTTCTAAATGTTACTTGTGGCTCCATCTCTGAGCGAATATTTAGATTTAGATGGTGGAAGAGAACTGCAATATCTCTTTCGTAGAAGTTTTTTTTGTTATAAATTGTTTTTTTTACCGCTTTGTATTGTTCTTGTTTTCGTGTGCTTAATTGGGTTTATTTCTGCGTTGATAAACATCCGTGCTTTGCTTTCTGCAGATTAAAAAATTCACGAAACCTGAGAAAAAAACTCAAATTTTAATTAAAAGATAAATTTGTCATTACAGTATATTCAAAATGAGCACAACGTTAAGAATGTGTGGAATATAAAGCGATCAATGTACGAAAACAAATGAGATTTTAAGTTCAGTGTTGTTTCAAGTGAGTGTTCGAAGAGTTAACGTGCCATAGTAAAGTAACCACGCAATGTAGATAACGCACTTATCTACTGGACAATTTTAGGCGCTTAAAATATAATCCAACATGTTGTTTAAGCATGTTACGAATTCTAAATTGATATCCGAAAAATTGAGTGTTCTCTGATTTTTAACGTGAAAAACGTCCGCTAGTTACGAATTCGAATTTTTTTAGAAAAAATCGAATAACTACAAAACGCCTGAATCAAATTAAAAAAACTAAAGGTACTTATAAAGCTTAAAGATAGGTAAATCCAAATATGTAAAAATATACAGGGTGGTTCATTAAAAATAACAAAGTAGATGGCGACTTCCGGTATAACCGGAAGCGATAGAAATCTAATAATATTTTCATTGAGGAGAACATAATCGACTACACAGGGTGAGTCACGACTACTCCCTCGATCTGTTGTGTCTAAACGCTAAAAGATACCGAGCACATTTTAAAATTATTTGCAATTATACAGGGTGATTCCGTAAAGTACAACATATAAAAGCTAGGTTATTTTTAATGGAATACCCTATATTATATACCATTCTTGGATTCTACGTCATAAACTAATATAACTTTGTTAATAGTTCCCTATATCTATTTATTGCCAATTTCGAGAAAATTTAATTTTTACAAAAATGTAGACCTTTACGAAAAAATTAAAAATACAAATACTGTACTACAGGAAAGATCCACATTTGCAACAACTTATTTTGACATATTGCGGTTCCAATAAATCGGTAGACTATTTCGATATTGGCTACACGACATTAAGCAAAGCAATTTATACTTTATATTTTTTCAACCATCAATAACTCTTTTAAGTTAAATGGAACACCCTACATTTATCCATCCTATGTGAAAGCATATTAAACGCCCTACCAAAAACTACAAAGATATCCATGTCTAAAGTTAACGATTAGAATGTTATTAACGATATGCTGCTTTAAAATTAGCATATGTTCATATAGTTTCGACTGTCATTAATTCCTACGTTTAAATCGTATACTTTAAAAAATTATTACGTCTTGTATATCAAGAATAAAACAAACAAACAATACCCCACCTACCATTCCTGAAGATATGAAACTAAAATAAAAAATAATATTACTTTAAAGACTGTGGGGTCGTATGACACAAATAAAAATCTGCCGATTAGTTCCTGAAACAAGTGTCCTGTATGAATTAATAAAGCATTGTGGTGTTGGCGCTACCGATTTTTATCTATATTATAAATAATGTTAATAAAAAATGTATTTCATTCAATCACTCCAGGTATGTTAAGGAAGAAGATTCTTCTTTTGCCTATAACATTACGCATAGTATGAGATGTGAACATCTACTGTAATCTTTGTATTAGATCATCTATTTATATTTATTCAATTCAAACGAGCATTTAGTGGAGTAGACATTTTTTTGAGAAGAACGAATATTATTATGTTAAAATTGAATGTGGTTGAGAATTTCATATCTTATTATTTTATTTTCAATTCTAATACCATAACTTACCAATGTGCAATATATGCATATATTATAAACCAAGAGGAGAATTTTCGACATTTTGATATTCGAATAGTCAAATATTCATCCGATTCAAACAAATAATATTCAAATAGTCGACGAATACTTAATTACTTGAATGACTCATTTGAAATTTATCTTACTCTTTAATAATGTATTAATCGCATATTCAAATTACTTCAACATAATTTCCAGCTTTATTTATCATTAGAATGCAATTTACAACGAAAAAATTAATCACACACAAATAATTAGAAAGCATGGCCTATTTAGACGAGAAAAAGCATCAGTTTTAGAGCGTTTTTGGAGAATTTCATTAATAACATTTTAATCGTTAAACTTAGATATAGACATCTTTATAGTTTTGGTAGGGGGTTTAATGTGCTTTCACATAGTATGAATAATACAGGCTGTTCCATTTAAGTTAAACCAGTTATTTATGTTTGAAACAATATAAAATATTAACTGTTTCGCTGAACGCCATGTAACCAATATCAAGCCACTCTACCGGTTTATTGAAACCACGTTTTGTCAAAATAACATATTACAAATGTGAATCTTCCAAGTCATACAGTTGTCCTGTTTTTAATTTTTTTCCGAAAGCGGACATTTTCATAAAAATCAAATTTTCTCGAATTGGCAATAAATAGGTATAGGGAACTATTAACAAAGTTATCCTAATTTATGACGTAGAATCCAAAAATGGTATATAATATAGGGTGTTCCATTAAAAATAACTTAACTTTGCTAGGTTGTACTTCTTTTGAATCACCCTGTATAATTGAAAATAATTTTAAAATTCGCTCCTTACTGTCCTGCACATTTGACAAAAATTTCAAATTGATATTTTTTAGCGTTTAGACGCAAGAGACCGAGGGAATAGTTATGACTCACCTTGTATATAATTCTGAATTTTCAAATTTATATTTTGGCCAGAATCTCATAAACTTCTAATGAACAGTCTCGCTGAGACACCCTGTATATAATCTCATGCATATAATCGGCGATTCTAAGGAAAATTTACATATAATTCTGCAATTCTCCCTAAAACTTCGTATCAACCAGCTGCGTATTAATTCTATTTCATCAGATAATAGCATCTGAATCGCCACAGCTCAGTTTACCCTTGGACCATACTATTTGAGTTCTACAGAAGTAGTTCAATCTTACACTTCTGAAATCGGCACCGCTTTCAGCGACAGGATATAAAACTTAGGCATCTCCAGTCCGTCGGTTCTTGATTGATTCCCAATTTCTATAGTAATAACGGACGAGACGAGTGTGTAGTCCGGGAAATATTACCTCAGTTTTCTTGATGGTCCAATCAGAAAGTTATGGCCGTTGTCTGATTGCTTTCGGTCGGATAGTTTCAAGTTTAGCAGTTTCAGTAATGAATTCTTAGCTTTCGTGGAACGCGTCCGTCGTACATATTGTAGAATGTTGGAAAGAGCTCTATAAGCCGCTATAATATGACATATTGAATGAATTATGGATAAGTTATTGTATTGTGTTATTGACGATGGTGTGTAGGATAATAATAGAATGTATTGCGTACTTATTTGTCGGATATAGGTTTCTTTTATTTATTTTGGTTTGGTCTCGTATTTGCCCTCTATTTCCCTTGATAAATGTGATGCGTTGACGTTTAATGTTTTATCGACTAGTCTATATACAACATAATATGGCACGAAGAGTTTTGATTCGAAGTTTTTAGAGATTGGGTGCTTGAACTAAAAGTTACTGCAAGATAGATTAATTGTAGATACCACCAGTACTATTGATATAAAGCAATTTTCCTAGGATCACTATATGTATGTATATAAAAAAAGGAATAACTTTCAACCTTTAAAAAGGCGAACATTATGACCATGTTTGATTACTAAACGTTTATACCATTTAAAGTTTACGATAAATTCCATAAATATATGAAGATTGTAATTTCACACCAACATCATTACTACCATCCATTCGTTCCACTCGAAAGGACCCGAGAAAAGAGATGACAAATTCTGTCCAGACAGCGTGACAGTGTGGTAGTAAATCTACTAATAAACACCATATTTATTAGCATGTGCGGATTAAAACAGAACCGTTCGTATAAAATTAAACGTCGACAGTATAGTTGGATAAAAGCTTTGCTGGCATCTGTTCAAAAAACCCCCCTTAGACGATGACAAACCAACATAATAAATGTTGCTGCTCTGTAGACGACTGAGAAGTGAAGAAGTCGAGGACGATCCGGGAATGCTGAAATACCATCACGAAACTACGATACCGTTAAATAATAAAAGGACGAAGCAGTAAATCTGTAAACGAATATCTGCACTGCTACATACACTTTAAATTAAGTTTCGCTTAATGTTCGTTGTAGAATCGTATGGTATTTTCGTTCACTTGTTTAGGAGAGAGCAATAATTTGAAGTGCTGTTCTTCAAGAGCTTTTTATTGCTATATTGAATTACACTACGAGGATGGAAACTCAAGTCGAAAAACATTAAAACCGAGAATACAAATATCTTATATACGTGTATATTCTTAAAGTGGTTACTAAACTCGAGCATCCTAACATGTTAACAGAGTAGCACGTAGACAAACAGACAATGTTGTTCTGTAGCACGGATAATACCCATAGCTTCTGTGCTTATCTTTATTTAGTAAAGGTAGTATTCTTCTGCTAGGAACCCACTTTTAAAATAATTACGTTATCTTAAGCACATTGCATTATTATTTTTTAGCTCAATGTTAATCATTGTTGAATAGATATCTGGTGCTTTAGGGTTTCTTAACTATTTTAGCTTTCGTTCGTTACATTTTTATATTTTCCTTAATTACGTATTAGTTTTTACTTTCTTTTTATTTATCTGTGCTTTAAGAAACGAGCCAGTATCTGCTCGAGTTAGCTGCTGCTATAATGACGTAGTTTTATGACGAGGGCAGCTGCAGTGGCTTTCCAAGTTGTATTACATATCGAAACTATCCATGC
Source organism: Holotrichia oblita (assembly GCA_023690525.1). NCBI lineage: Eukaryota > Metazoa > Arthropoda > Insecta > Coleoptera > Scarabaeidae > Holotrichia > Holotrichia oblita. Next base: position 151,915,182 of record CM043017.1, on the reverse strand, counting down.
AGCTTTTTCTGTGTAAGTTGTGTATGTAACTGAGTTTCCATGTCTTACCTCGCCGTAAATAATGTTGTGCCGTTAATTACCTCGCCGTAAATAATGTTGTGCCGTTAATTATATCTTAACACCGAATAGTAGCTCAATTGGAGTATTGATCTAGTGAGATATTGCCGCAAATGTCACCGTAAGATTCGAACTCAGGATCATTGGCATTCCCCTACCTATGGCTAGCCGCTCTTAGCTCTGTGATTATCGAATTGAATTTAATGTTGAATTGTCATTCTGTCTTTCTAGAACATAATCTGGAATATTAATGCAATTCCTTTTATTGATGTTATTTGTATACGTTTTATTTCAAAGAGAGAAAATTAATTTTGAATCGGCAAAATTAATTTTGAATAATTAATCAATAAATTATGATCATCAATGCAAATGCATATTTTAGACATTTTTTCGATAAATGCATATTTTCATTCTTCAGAGCCTTCATGCGTATTTTCTGTTGAAATTACAAGTATGCTATTATTTCTTGTTTCGAAATATAAAGAAATATTCTGTAGGAGATAATTAAATAATCTTGTAAAGTATTAAATAAGTACCTACTGAAAAATTAAATACATAATTCCTTAGCATTTATTTCTCCTTGTTTGTTTACTTAGATAATAACGAACGACAAATGTTCATTTCTAGTTTACTGAGGCCTGGACCTAAACGCTCGGTATTCACTGAAGAACTTTGTACGGCTTTATGTGCGCTGACATTCCGTTTGCTAAATTAAAGAGTGAAGTTTTTTCCAATTTTATGGAAAAGCGTACGAAACAAAGCATTCCAGACCAGTCAACATTACGAAAATATTATGTTTCCGATTTGTATAACACAAAATTAAACAAATTAAGGGAAAAGTAAAAGATCATTTTATTTGTGTGTCCTTGGATGAAACCACTGATGTGGAACAGAGATGCATTGCAAATTTTATATTTGGTTTATTAGGAGTAATGAAGAAAGAGGTAAATTATATGTACTGGCTTTGAAGGTGTTGGATAAAGTGAATCATTCAACAATCGCTTTTTCAATGATTCTCTGAGTTTATTGTGGCTGTCTGGGATTACTATTTTATATGAAACCATAGATGTACTGGTTTGAGGGTCCTACAGGTGTTTGTATTCAGACATGATACATAGACTTGTGTAGTACACGGTTACAACCGAGTGTCTGAATTAATTTGTACTTTATATCCAAATGTTAATATGCTGATATCGTCTGTAAAAAAGATTTTTCTTAAAGCGCCAAATCGTGTCCAGATGTTTCGGGAAATTGCAGAGGACGTTCCACTTCCACCCTCCCCAATCATTACAAGATGGGGAACTTGTATCGACGCTGCTGTATATTACGCTGAACATTTTGACATTCTTAAGAAAATTATTGATGAACTCCATTCTGAAGAAGCTCAGAGCATTGAGGAAGCACAAGGTATTCTGAGAAAAATGTGCATTCGAGAAGATTTAATTTTTATTCGAACTAATCTGGCGTGCATTTCGACTGCAATCTCTATAGTGGTCGCTAAACGATTAGCTCTAAAAGACAGCATTGAAGTAATAGAAGATATTGTAATGTGAAATTTAATTTATAATAAAATTAAGAAAATGTGAGCTTTATTCTTTAAATTAAAATTTGGGGTTTAAAAAAAATAATCTCAGGGGGCGAATTCTTAACTCTACACCAGGTGTAGAGAGCAGAATACGAGAGCTTATCGTACGTTGAAAAAAAAAATCCCAAGTGAAGAAAAAAATCTAAGTTACAAAAAAAAGAATTACAAGACATAAATTTTATTTTTAATAAAACCTATAAAAAAATAGTTTTATTTAGAATGGCAATCGCCAAAACCTATAAAAAAATAGTTTGGACATTTTGAAAATTTTTCCAACTTTTAGTTTAAAAAATTTGTATGAAAAAAATTTACTTTGAAATTTTAATTTTAATCAAACTAAATAATGTTTTACGTTTTAACTTAATTTACTAAAAAAATTTCTTAAAAAAACTTTAAAAAAGAAATTTTATGTTTAAATTTTTTTTTGAAATATATTTGGACAAAAATTTACGTTTTATTTTTCATAAAAAAAATATTTAAGAACTTAAAACTAATTAAAATTAAATTACCTTATCTTACTTGTGTGAAAGTGTGTGTGTGTGTGAAATATCGAAAGCTTCTACCTTGACGCGCCTAGACGGATGGTGGATGGACGACGTCCTCTTCGTAGGGGTAATTAAAATTCGATGATAATTTTGATGTTGTAAAGTACTTTTTCGAAGATAATAATATTATTTGGGCCCAACGGTGCACCGTGGCAATTTAATAAATTTTACGTAGAAATAAACGCTCTGTACGACAATCTATGTAAAAAAAGGAAGTTTGTTGCTATCGCATTGCTTTTTATAGATGATTCGCAGTTGTCCTTAAATTTCTTCAGAAATACCTTTTGATAGTCATATTTCAATAACGGTAATTAACGGTGGTTGATGGATTAATTACTACAGGTCCGGTCAAAATTTGTGTTATACAGGGTCACCGAAAAGTTGTTGAGTTTAATTACCGCCTATTTTTTCTTCTTAAAATGTCCCTAACTGACTGGTTTTTCTTCTTGTGTATGTGTAATTTAATTGTGTGCTTTTGTTATAATATTTATGTGTATTTGTGTACAAAATAAATGATTGAAAATGAAATGAAAATTTATTAATTACCTTAAAACATATGATTGGAATTATTGTAGTGCATTTAAGATCTTTCTGTCCTTGTCGTTGGCTGAACTTGTAATAACACCTCTGCTGACCAACACCCCCCTTCTACGTCAGATGGCTACTGAGCCAAAACATGACATCGACTCGCAGATATGCGAAGAGAATCCAGATGGTGCCAATTTGAATAGTTGCGCATCCTCATCATTTGATAGTGTTGAATTAAATTTAGCTGAATGAATTTTACACAAATACTTCGCATGTGTGCAATCCTGTTTATGTTAGTTATTTTTATAAAATTGAATTAAATTAAATTAAAAGAAATACACAGATCAGATAGTTGGCTGTAGTTTCATGAATATAAAATTAAAATAGTGCTTTTTATTTTTTTAGATTACCTACAGCTGGTGATCATCTGTCAAGTGAAAAATGGAATTGTAAATGTAAACAGGGAATAAAATGTAAAATAACATTACAATATACTTAAACGTTTATCAAAACTTCAGAAAGTTAAATGTCTGTCAAACAGTACCGGGTATCAACAGCTAAAAAATATAAGTGATATGTTGCAAAAATAAAAACAATCATTAGTGAAAAAAGTGACAGTACCATTATGAACTATGAATTTGCACCGATAATGTCGTGTGATGTCGAAAGAATTTTTTCGCAATACAACCATATTCTAGCCGATAATAGGCAAGCAAATTTACTTTTGAACATTTGTTATACCATGTTATGGTTAAATGTAATTATAACTTTTGAGGGAACAATAAATATAATATTAAAAGAATGTATTTATTCTTTAATTTTTTAATGCATATTTAAGTGCATATTCCTGATATTTTTGGTGCATACTTAAATGCATATTTTGAAGTTTTTTAGTGGCGTTTCCAATAAAAATTATAAATTCTTCTATTGCTTCATCAATAACTTCATCAAGATCTTCCATACGTGTTTCTCCTTTGATAATATGATTTATGAATCTTCTGCCCAGTCGTTGCTGTTACATTAATGATGGCGTCATGTAAACGTTTGTTTAATTTAAAAGTTCTATTATCTGAAACGACCTCATTTTTTTGTTTGTGACCATGCAAGTCCCATAGGATTCAGCGCAAATAGGTATTTGCGGTAAAGGAAGAACAGTTTTATTTTTTGACTTTACGATTTCATCAGTCACATGAATTGCGTTTAATTTTTGCCATTTTTACCAAATCTATTAATCTGCAAATTGAAGCTCTAAAATGACTGATATCTACACACAACAAATGAAATGTTACATAACGTGATTTTACCTGGCTTTCAGTTAGTAAGAAATAACTGTCATGTGGGTCTGTTCAAAATTTTATCTCTGTTTTTGAAATAGTATATGATGGTGGCATAAGCATTTAATGGTTATAATGTTATCTAAAAGAGTTAGCAATATTTAATGAAAAATTGATTAAGGAAGCGTAGCTACTTTCAAAGCTGCATCTGGTGAAGTTGCCTGGACTTTTGTGTTTATTGAATAAAATTGGGCTACATTTTTAGATTTTGCTAATGATTGGTAGTTAAGATGTTCAAGGATATATAACTAAATGTGTTTAAAATGTGCACCTCTCACGTCTTGCATATTGTTCATAACGATAGTTTAGATCGTTGAACATGTTTATAAAAAGCAGGCTGTTGCAAGCTTACAAAAAAATGACTTTCTGCCATAATTCGAACATTTAGGTAAATCATGTGACCATATGATCTCCAAGATGTTGTTGCAGAAGACTTAGTGACTCCTTTGCCATTCGGACTGTAGCCCCATCTTGCTGTCCAGCAAGTTCTGTGTTCATCTTCGATGAAATAAGCACCCAATATTCCGACATACCAAATCGTAACCAGCGCACTATGCAATGGTTTTTCTATAACAACATCAGGTCGTACAAACTCTAGAAAACGATTTGTTTGGCGGTTGATGTAGCCATTAAGGTGAATATAGCTTTCATCTGAAACCCCTGCTACGTTATTTAAGAAATCTGGGTCCCCATACATCATGGACAATACTGGCAGCAATATTATAATAGGACCACCTCTTTAAACATATACCGAATAAACCTATCACTCACACTAAGTTTCAGTAATCTTCTTCGTAGACTACGCGTTGGCTACATTTGTTGAGACTGATCCCGTACGATGGAACTCCTCTCCAATATATGGTCTTTCATTAAGCGCTTCCTATCTTCAAATTTAAATAAAACAAAGTGGGTGGGAGATATCATCGAATTTTTATTCGTTTGAAAGGCTTATCGATGTTATTATTTATTAAAGATAACATCGGGCAATGTCCGCCGCGGCTTCGCTTTCGGGTGGCGCGCATCCGAGATGTCCACCTCTCCATGACTCTGGCGTATAAATCAGGCTGAATTTAACCGATGGCTTGGGTTATTTCGGCTTGGAGGTCCGCTATGATTTGTGGATTATTCGCATAGGTCTGCGACTTAAGAAACTCCACAAGACACAGTCTAACGGGGTCAAATCGCAGGATCTCGGTGATCAGTTCACATCACCTCCACGTGAGATAACCTTCCCCCGCCGCTGGTGCAGAATGTCCAATATGGCATGTGTTGGCAGAAGTTGGTAATCATCGCCCTATAGCGCTCGTTGTGGACGGTGATGGCCTGGTCAACGTTCTGAAAGAAATATTGACGGATGATGTCGCCAGCCCAAAATCCACACCTAACAGTGACTTTTGAGAGCTGCATTGGGCGCTTTTGGATCTCATGTGGATTAGTATCGTTCTAAATTCGACAATTTTGTTTGTAAACGTATCCATTCATTCAGAAATGGGCTCCATCGCTGAAGATGATTTTTGGATGAAAATCAGCTCTCAAACTGCTTCAACCCGATCAATGAACACACGTCGTTGTCTATGGCCATTTACATTCAGCTTCTGTCACCACGCAAAATTCGCCAAGTTGTGGACTGCGAAGGGCCATGTTCTTGTGAGCGATTCGAAATCGACCGTCTCGGATTCTCCTGCATACCCAAGAAAGCAACACCCACATTGCAACGTAACGCAAGATCTTGGAAGGAAATATCGCCGCTGTCCGTGAGGGCGACGTTGGCGGGGTGTTGCTTTGATTACTGAACCAGTAGCCCTCAAATTTATCCACCACACTGCGAATAGTCCTCTCGATAGGACGATTACGACGGCTATAAAATAGTCGCAGCTGTTGAATACTATATCCGTCCATGGTGATTTGGCAAAACAGACTGAATAAATCACAGCCAATCTGACAGATGTAGCTTCAACAATATGGCCGCTACCAACTGTCAAAGTGCCGAAGTCCCTGTTGGAAGACCCGTTAGCTAGGATTGTTTTGTTAGTTGGTGCTTTCTTGTTAAATGTTCTCTAACGTGGTGTAGGCTCAGAAAATAATGCTCGACTATAAAAATCTTATCCCTGTTATGATAACCACAATTATAACACAAAATCTAACACTCTTAATACGAATATGCTAAACTATTACATAAATAAATAAATACTTGGTTACCATAAAAACTAAACCACGACCGATAGTTTTAGTTACCTTTACTTTGTCGCATACTGTATTGTAATAATTATACTGGACATGTAAAAGGTTACCAAACGACCATTGGCCTATAAACTTAATGGGTATGTACTGAGCTGAAACAGAGAAGATTGCAGAAAATATTTAGATACTGTCGAGCACAGAACAGAATTATTTACAAACTATATTGAAAACAAACTGAAGTCAGAGATCAAGTTTGGTAAATAGAGACCTGCTGCTACTTTCCTTGCAATAATAATTCATATAATTGATTAGATTTCTTCGAATAATCGGTACTGTACACCGAGTTAAATCTGTGTTGTGGCAATGTTTTGTCAGCAGTACTAATTGTAAAGTAGTTGATGAATCTTAGATTTCTGTTATGACGTTCTTGCGTTTACTTTTAAAAAAAATTGAAGTATTCATACCGCATATTATGCCAACAAAACATTATACCAGTATCGCACTAGCGAATACAACTAACTCTGGTTACGTAATTAATGGAGTATAATGAACCGAGTAGTCAGTTTCGTATTTCAAAACGGTTACTATACACAACGTATAATATGTTCAAACATACATACATACATACGAGATGGGAACACAAAACCTCCATAACATTGCACCAACTAAATCCGCCAAATGCAAGCGAGCTACGTGCATTTGCAAAATCGATTACTACAAAAACCGATCTAAATTAATCGGTTCGCTGACTAAACAGTTTAGAACAATTAGCACGGTTCAACGAATTAAGCCACTGTTCTACGTATTTTAATACGGCTTTGTCTCCCGGAACACCGTACGTAAGTACTTTTGATTTGTTCAATAATATTTAGAAATTTTGGTTAAAACTATGAGAAGATAAATAATATTAAATACATCAGCACTAACATTTTGCTAGCGCAATTTCTAGATGATTTCGTTATTATACTTTATTATGCATTGTTTCGTTGTATTCACACAATTTTTATGCTTACACTTTCCATTTAGTACTTCAATATTACCTACCTATGTATCCAATCTCTGTAACTATTCCATATTGCGTAATAATATCGAATTATTAGCAACCGTATAGCGGATAGATATAATCGAGATACCAACCAGTGTGATCTGTATACGTATCCACTCCTTTATATACACTTTCATTCATAAGTATTTACCAGCTATTTGTCTCAAAAATAGGTTTAAAAATGTATATGTATTTTTTTGAGTTAAGAGTCGTTGTCGAGCTTGAATTGCATTGTACTGTTACAAACGCTGAAAGTAGTACATCGTTATTTATATCTGACGTTTTTGTCAATAGACTTCGTAATTTATCAACATACGTGGTGGCATCT